>CAUYUJ010019882.1:277500-305000 GCA_963575745.1 Prorocentrum cordatum | reverse complement strand
CGCAGGTACTCGTCCAGCGGCCTCGCGCTCGCGGGCGCGACCGCCGTCATCGCAACCGCCCTGCAGCCCAAAAGGTCGGCTTCACCGACGGCGGAGGGAGCAGGTCCCTGCCGGTGGCCCGCGGGGCCCCGCGACGCCGATGGGCCGACCAGGACTTCGGGCAAGACGGTTTCGTCATGGAGGGCTCCGACTCCGAGGGGGAGGAGAGGCTCGGCGAGATCGGCGACACGGGCTGTACCAGAGTAGGGGTGCAGGAGGCGACGGCGTGATCGACGAGCCCGTGCGCTGAAGGCAGGAGTGGTCGCGAGCGTCTGCGCGGCGGCGTTGGGCCCCACAGCTCCGTGGAAGGTGTTTTTTGGGCGCCTCGGGAGACCCTGTGAGGCGGGCCTTCAGAGGGCCTCGGCCTCGGTACGATCGACATGGGTACGGAAAGAATGGGGACGACGACTTCCCTCTCTCCCTCACTCCCTTTTTCATCCTTCTTCTTCTCCTCCTCCTCCTCCTCCTCCACCTCAGTTCTTGTCGGTTTTGAACAGGGCTCGATGTCGGACGGGAAAGGTTGGTGATGAAGATTAAAAGCAGTTCCTGGGAGGAGGAAAAGGTAGTTAGCCCATACCTCTACCCCCGCGCCCGTTCTCCCCTTTTCGCAATCCTGGGAGGCCCTCGTCGCCACCGCTGGATTCGCCTCGAAGTTCTGGTCAGAACGCACCCGGGGAGAGGTCTGGGGAGTAGCGGTATCGGTACCTCTTGGTTCCCCCACTAACAGCAGTTCCTGCTCGTTTTGAGAAGGGCTCGCTGTCGGCGTCGTAGCGGGCGTTGTCCACTTGAGACGGGCGACCGCCTGCCGAAGAGCGTCCGCGGTCGCCTTGGGACAACATTGGTTGGTCGGGGATCGTGCCCGTTGTTCCGTACCCATGTCGGGCGGCCAAACCGGCGGACTCGTAGTCAGATGGGCGTTGGTCGCGCGGAATTGAAAAATGGCAGCCCAACGTTTTTCCTGACCAAGCTGTGCCTGGAGGTCCGTTGTGCACGAGACGCTCGGCCTGCGTCGCGCCGTCGTGGCGGTCTCCGTCCCTCGCTGCGTCGGACAGTCGTACCGCCACGCGCAGCAGCTGTGCAGACTTTTTGTTGGTCGCAGCCGCAGGCGAAAGCGTAAGCGGCGAGTCGTAAGTCCGGGGCGCGGGCCTACTAATTAAAACAGGAGCAAGCTAAAGCGGAGTAATCTAAACAGGAGCAGCTGTGCAGACTTGTAGCGTGCAGAAATTCGCGCCGGGTCTTTTTCTCAATTGCTCTCCCTCGCCCCTCGAGGACCGCAGAGGTCGACAAATCGGTGAGGGAGGTGCCTTCATCGCATGGTGTGGGGGAACTGGGATTCGAGTAGGGGATCGGCCACAGAATTGATGTACCGCAACATTGATTCTCTTATCGAATCTACGACATACGCAGAATGCTCCGTGGATATACTGACTATTCGGCTTTGGTTTTCGACCAGAAATCATTCCTTGGGTAAATCAGTTCTGTTGTCGATCCCCTTCTCGAGGGATGGGGGAGGGCACGCTGCGTCCGCTGTCCACCGCCTGCCTCGTGTGCCGCTCCTCGAGCCCGAGCGCAATCTGGGCTCACCGCATCTCCCTGACAGCGACTTCGGGCACAACAGGCCGTCGCACTTTTGGAGGGGGCGCCCTCGCGAGGGGCGGGAGGGTTGGGGGAGAGAGGAGGGCAGGAGGATTCCACTACTCAAAGCCAGCCTCGAGCCACGTGCTGTGGGTGCTTTGAGCGCTCCAGCGCCTGGGCCACGTGCAGCACTGGCCCGCTCGTTTCTAGCTCTTTGTTTCACCACTTGGTCCGGCCGGCCTGCTCCGGCGCGCCCCACGAGGTCCGCTTGTCTGGTGCCATTCCTGGGACGTCGAATTCTGACCCTGCCCTGGTCCGAAATCCGGTCTCATACGGCATCTTCGCGCTTGCTCCCACATTTAGTCCCGCTCGATCGGGCTTGGTTCTGCTTTACCCGCGGCCTAATCCTGCGTAGCGGCCCCCCAATGGAGCTCAATGCTTTGTATCCTCCCGGCGAAAGAACCTACCAGTAGTTGCCTCCTAGCCTCTTTGGCACTTGGGCCATCTGCGATGTGGCCCCATTTTAATGAAGTTAGCTTGATGACTCCTGTTGGTGAAGGTCAGCCCTGGGGCGCCCTGATGGCTGAAAGTGTGGGGCCGGGGCCGCTTGGCCTGGTCGAGCATGCCCTGTGATGTATAGGCTAATTTTATTTATGAAGAGCGCTCCACGACTATAGAATCGATCGGTCACTTCAAATGCGTGGGAACGCGCGCATACACAATCTTTTCATACATCAACCTTGGCATCAATGTTGCGCTCCTCTTCCTCCTCCCCCTTCCACCCCTCTTTTGCCTCTGAGAGGGCTCTAGCCCAGGGTTCTGTTTTAGGACCGTGATCTGTAGCCTGTGTCATTGTTAAAGAGAGCCAGCGGATTAATGTGCGATGCATGCAGAGGTAAAGTCCGTTCTGGGTGGGATAAGTGCGTTTCGCGCGTGCCCGCTCAGGAAATGCGCCCCCTTATTCAGCTCCTCGTTGCCCACATGGTCCGCGGTGTTTTGTTTTCTTGTCTAGAGAATGATAGCCGGAGTGCAGTATCCCCAAACAGGGTTTTTAGACCCACTGCGGTTTCCAAGGTCGATTGCGTGCCCGTCCAGTGCGTGCTGGCATGGCATGTTAAAACATGCCTCCTCCTCCTCCTCCTCCTCCTCCTCCTCCTCCTCCTGCTCGTGCTCCTCCTCCTCCTCCTCCTCCTCCTCCTCCTCCTCCACCTCCTCTTCATCCCGAACGGCATCTCGGAGCCCAGAGTTGCGAGGATGTCTCCAGCGTGACGGGCTGGACCACCTCGCGCGCGGCATTTCGGACCCCAGAGTTGCGACGATGTCTCGGGCGAATCGTGCTGCGAGGAAGTCTCAGGCGAAATGGGCCGGACCACCTCGAGCGCGGCGTCTCAGAGCTCCGAGTTGCGGGGGCCTCCTGGTGCCTCCTGGGGCCTCCTGGTGACCTCCTGGGGCTTCCTCCTGGACCTCCTGTGGCCTCCTGGACCCCACCTGGGGCTTCCTGAAGCCTCTTGGGGCTCCCAGGGGGGATGTGTAACATGTGGCCGTCGGGGCTTCCTGAAATGGGGGAGGGGGGCTACAAGAGCAGGAAAAATCAACGAATCGACGCCGGATTTGTATTAACTTGACACGTTCTGATAAGGGGGCCTCCTGGGGCCTCCTGGGAGCCTCCTGGGAATCTCCTGCGGACCCCTGGGGCCTGTCCTGGGCGTCCTGCGGCTTCCTGAAGCTCTCTGGGGCCTCCTGGGGCTCCCAGGGTCCCAGGGAGGATATGTAACATGTGGTCTTCCGGGCCCCCAGGCTGGACCATCTCTTGCGCGGCATCTGAGAGCTCAGAGTTGCGAGAATGTCTTGTGCGAAACGGGCCGGACCACCTTGCGCACGGCATCTCAGAGCTCAGAGTTGCAAGGATGTCTCAGGCGAGACGGGCCGATGTCTCGGGCGAAACGCGCTGCGAGGAAGTCTCAGGCGAAACGGGCCGGACTACCTCGAGCGCGGCGTCTCAGAGTTCCGAGTTGCGGGGGCCTCCTGGTGCCTCCTGGGGCCTCCTGGGGACCTCCTGGGGCTTCCTCCTGTGGCCTCCTGTGGCTTCCTGAACTCCACCTGGGGTTTCCTGAAGCCTCTTGGGGCTCCCAGGAGGGATATCTAAGCTGTGGCCGCTTGGGCCTCTCAAAATGGAGGGGGGGGCACAAGAGCAGGAAAAATCAACGAATCGACACCAGATGTGTATCAACTTGACACGTTCTGATAAGGGGGCCTCCTGGGGCCTCCTGGGAGCCTCCTGGGAATCTCCTGCGGACCCCTGGGGCCTGTCCTGGGCGTCCTGCGGCCTCCTGGAGCTCTCTGGGGCCTCCTGGGGCTCCCAGGGTCCCAGGGAGGATATGTAACATGTGGTCTTCTGGGCCCCCAGGCTGGACCACCTCTTGCGCGGCATCTGGGAGCTCAGAGTTGCGAGAATGTCTTGTGCGAAACAGGCCGGACCACCTTGCGCACGGCATCTCAGAGCTCAGAGTTGCGAGGATGTCTCAGGCGAGACGGGCCGGACCACCTCGCGCAGGGCATCTCAGAGCTCAGAAGTTCGAGGATGTCTCAGGCGGGCTCCCAGGGTCCCAGGGAGGACATGTAACATGTGGTCTTCTGGGCCCCCAGGCTGGACCGCCTCTTGCGCGGCATCTGAGAGCTCAGAGTTGCGAGAATGTCTTGTGCGAAACAGGCCGGACCACCTTGCGCACGGCATCACAGAGCTCAGAGTTGCGAGGATGTCTCAGGCGAGACGGGCCGGACCACCTCGCGCAGTGCATCTCAGAGTTCAGGAGTTCGAGGATGTCTCAGGCGAGACGGGCCAGACCACCTCGCGCAGTGCATCTCAGAGTTCAGAAGTTCGAGGATGTCTCAGGCGAAACGGGCCGGACCACCTCTCGCGCGGCATCTCCGAGGTCAGAGTTTCGAGGATGTCTCAGGCGAAACGGGCCGGACCACCTCGCGCAGGGCATCTCAGAGCTCAGAGTTTCGAGGATGTCTCAGGCGAAACGGCCCGGACCACCTCTCGCGCGGCACCTCGGGGCTCAGAGTTTCGAGGATGTCTCAAGCGAAACGGCCCGGACCACCTTTCGCGCGGCGTTCTGGAGCGCAATTGTTCGAGGATGTCTCAGGCGAAACGGCCAATCCCGGCCAACTCAGAAACGAGAGTTGTGAGGATGTCTCAAGGGAAACGGCCCGGACCATCAAATTTTTGTGAGGATGTCTCTGCTCCGACTTCCCTCGGCCGGAGTTAGCTTCTATCACAACAGCACCCCGTTCAGCAAGCTGTTTGGGGAAAAATGCGGACGTTTTGCGCAGAAGATGCTTTCAATCACGAGTTCCAGAGATCCTGGAACACTGCAGGAAATGCCGACATGTTGACTTCTGGCGTGCCCGGGCGAGGATGGCGCGCCCTGCGCGCGCAGGCTCCTCGAGGATGCCTCGAACCCCGCGCTCGTTTTGCAGAGCTTGAGGGCCCAGGTCGTTCTGGGAGTGCGGTCGCGCAGTTATTTACTCGAGGGATCGTGGCCCCGGGAGCGCGGACCGTGGACTCTGGCCCTGGCAGCGCGGACGCCTCGTGGTTTCCACCGGATCGTGGCCCCGGGGGGGGGGCCTGGGACAGTGTATAATTTACAAGGGATCTCGGCCCTGGGCGCGCGGACGCCTCGTTCTTGTAGTGGCCTCCGGCCAGTGCCGCCGATCCGTGGGCGCTCCCGATGCGAGCCGGTTGGTGGAAGGGGAGGTGGAGCAGCAGGTGGAGGACGAGGCGGAGGGAGGTGGAGGGAGGGACTGCCTCGCGATGGCCCTGCGAGCAGTACTTCTGTCCTTATCCACTGCAGTATGGAGTTCCGGGCCCCCTTCCCCAGAAACCCGAGGCGCACTGGATATGGATAAATTCACCCCCTAGAGGCTCGATTTTTATCCATGTCCAGTGCACCTCGGCCTTGTAGCGCCCCTTCCAAAAAAATCAAAGGCGCACTGGATATGGATATCAATCGTACCCGCAAAGACGGCATTAGCAGCCCCCAAGAGGCCTCCAAGACGGCCCAAGAGGCCTCCAAGTGGACCTCCAGGAACGCCCGAAGAGGCCCAAGCCACTGACTCCCTGTAGGTTTCTGAAGGATTCGGGGGTTTCTTCCTTTTTGGCTTTCCGAAGGGCCAAGACGGCTCAAGAGGCCATCAAGATCGCCCCAAGAGCGCCAAACAGGCCTCCAATATTGCCCCAGACAGCCCAAGATTGCCACGCCCAACCCGACACCGTGCTTGGGTTGTGGGTTGGATGCCTCCTGCATGTGTGTGTGTGTGTGTGTTTGTCGGGGTGTCCTGGGAAGCTTCTCGAAGGCCTGTTGGACGCAGTTCGTGGCCTTTTCGGGACAATTGCGGGGCCTGTTGGGCATCTTGGCGCCTATTGGGGTCCCCCTGAGGCCTCCTGGGGGGCCTCTGAGAGGCCTCGTGGGCTTTTTGGGGGAGCCTCTTGCGCCGGAAGACTCAAAGTGTTGGGTCGGGCTCCCTCTCTGGGGCTTCTGTTGGGGCCGTCTTGGGGGCCTCTCGGAGCGCCTTGGGTGCCTCCGAGGTAGTCCTGGAGCCCTCTTGGGCCCTCTTGGGGCCCTCTTGAGTAGCCTTGGGGCTGGCTCCTTGGTCAGTTTGGGGGCGCTCTTGGGAGCCTCTTTGGCCGTCTTGGTGCGAGCTTTGGGGCCTCCTGGGCCGTTTTGGAGCGTCGGAAACCCGAAAAGGCGAGCATGTCAACATCCGTCAAAAACGATCGGAAAGCAAACGATGTTGGCCTCATGAGCCCCTCTTGGGGGTGCTGTTGGAGTGCTCTTGGGGCCCCTTGGGGGGCCTTTTGGGTGTTCTTAGGGCCTCTTGGGAGTTCTTGGAGACGTCTTGGGCCGTCTTAGAGGCCTCTTGAAGGCCTCTTGGGCCGTCATGACGCCATCTTGGGCCGTCTTGGGTACATCTTGGGCCGTCTTCGAAATATAGTGCAGCAATTGGGCTCTCTGACATAGGGGTGGCACTCTCCTCTGTTTCCCACGGCCCGACCCTCCCCACGGAAAACGTAGCACAGCGCGCCCCCCCCCCACCTTCCTACCCCGGCAGAGCCACCCCGGCACCCACCCCCCAGCAGAGCAGAAGCTCAGGAACTGAAGCTGAGGCCACATCTAACCGCATGCCGATGATAATAAAGGGACCCCCCCCCCTTCAGTGTTTAGAGTTGGTTATCGTCGCCCTATACAAAATTCAAATTGGGCGGCGAGCGCTGAGGCCGAACTTCATTATCACCTCGAAACGCTATGTTGAGATAGCAACATCAAGCGATGTTGATATAGCAACATCAAGCGAAGCGATCACACTTTTTCAGG
Source organism: Prorocentrum cordatum (assembly GCA_963575745.1). Taxonomy (NCBI): domain Eukaryota; class Dinophyceae; order Prorocentrales; family Prorocentraceae; genus Prorocentrum; species Prorocentrum cordatum. The sequence continues at coordinate 298,008 of CAUYUJ010019882.1, read as the reverse complement.
ATGTGTCAAGCGAAACCAATAATTTTGGGAGGCAGACTCAAACGAAACGAGCAATGTTCTTATTATTATTATACTTTCCTCTTCTTCTTTTATATTTCTATCTGTCCTCACGCTCGCCTGAACTTTTTTATCCCTGGGGTTGATTATCCATGGAAAATGAAGCACATGAGCTACCCTACACGAGCACTTAAAAACATCAATTTTCATAAAGCGTTTGTAAATTAAAATTGATAGATTTGGAACTTTGGATTTTTCCTTTCTTCGTCCTCTTCGTATTCTCCTCTTCTTCTTCTTTCTTATTGTTCTTCTACTGTATTCTTCTTCTTTTCTATTTCTCTCTGTCCCCACGCTCGCCTGAACTTTTTTATCTCTGGGGTTGATTATCCATGGAAATTGAGGCACATGAGCTACCCTACACGAGCACTTTAAAAAACAATTTTCATGAGAGATAAGCCATTGTTGAGGATATTTCTATGGAAACTAAACGCCAAGGATGTCTCAAAACGTGCTCGGCTTGGTCTCCTCTTGATCATCTCTTACTTCGAGATTATGCTGAGGTCTGCTGGGCTACTTTTATTATCTCTCCCTGAACCCCGAACTTTATTATCCCCTAGTGTTTATTCTCACGGGCATGAGGTTAAGGCTCTTTCAAGCTCACACGCCGGATCGGCGGATTTACACAGCATCGTAGCCCTGGGGGGGCGGATGCCGTGTGATTCACAAGGGATCGTGACCCTGACAGCGCGAACGCCGCGTAATTTACGAGTGATCGCGGCTTGAGGGGGGAGGGCGCCCTGTAACTTACGAGGGACGCTGCCCTGTGAGCGCGTTTACGGATGAACGCGGCCCTGGGAGCGCGAGCTCAGCGTCATTTACGACAGATCGTGGTCCTGGGAGCGCGGACGCATCGTAATTGACGAGGGTTGGATTCGCGCCTTCGGTTCCAGCGCAGAATTTTCATGAGACAGCGAGGGTGCCGAAAAGCGCACCCCCGATGACATATCCCAATGTAGACCAACACAGAAAAGTATAAAGTTCTTACCCGCTGTAGCGCACGGCGGGACGCCAAGCTTACAACGAGCAAGTCTGGCTCTGGTCTGGCTGGTCTGGTTGGTCTTGTTTGAGCTTCGCCTTGCAGCCTTAGCTTGGGATCCAAGCGAGAGGGGTTGATGAGGAGGGGAACAAAACACGGACACAATGAATCGCCCCTTCCTCAGAAAATAGGGGAAAATATGGGAAGTGGGGGGGAAGACGAACCCCCCAAAACCATTAGAAAATGTGGGGAGTCTTTTTGTTTGTGTGTATGCATTCGTGCGTCCTGGGGCCCCATTCAGTGTATGGGGGGAGGTCCGGCGACGCAGCGGCAGCCACCAACGACGACGACCGACCTGAGTTGCTGCTGCGTTGCGGTTCGTCCTGCCCTGCAGTTTTTTTTTAGCCTTGCAGTTGCTTGTTTCGGGGGTGGACAGAGCCCCCAACAGTGACACGTCGATTGGTGAATTGTCCGTCTTCGGTTCTCGAGAGGGCGCCGTGGCCGTTGTTTTCCAGGCCTGCGCCCGCCAGGTTTGGGCCTCAGGTCGGTTTCACTGAGCCACGTTTTACTAAAGGGGGATCTGTCCATCCCCGATGGTTGCATCTGTTCTGGCTGGTCTGGTTGGTCTGGTTTGAGCTTCGTCCTGCAGCCTCGGCTCGGGGTCCGAGCGAGAGTGGTTCAGGGGAGATGCCTCGAGGCAGCGCCCATCACCACGACGAGGACCGAGATGCAGTTTTTGCTGCATTGCATTTTTTTTGTTGCTTTGCTGTTTGTTTGCGGCATTGCATTTTTTTGCATCTGGTCTGGGTGGTCTGGTTGGTCTGGTCTGGGCTTCGTCTTGCAGCCTTAGCTTAGGCTCCGAGCGAGAGTAGTTTATAGTGGAGATCCGGCGACGCAGCGCTAACCACGACGACGACCGAAATGCAGCTTTTGTTTGCATTGCAGCTTTTGTTGCATTGCGCTTTTTTTGCATCTGGTCTGGCTGGTCTGGTTGGTCTTGTTTGAGCTTCGCCTTGCAGCCTTGGCTCAGGATCCGGGCGAGAGGGATGTAGGGAAGGTCCAGCGAGGCAGCGCCAACCACCACGACGACGACCGCAATGCAGTTTTTGTTTGCGTTGCAGCTTTTCTTCGCATTGCAGTTTTTTTGTTGCATTGCAGCTTTGCCGTTCTAGCTTTAGCGTTGGATTCCGCGTGCGAGGCGAGAGCGGTTTGGGGAGGTCGGAGGAAGGTCTGAATGACCACTGCGCCTAAGACCATTATCTGACTCACAGTTTTTTTGCATCGCATGGTTGTTTCGCATTGCAGTTTTTTTGTGCATTGCATTGCAGTTTTGCCAATTCTAGCTTCAGCTTTGGATTCTGCGTGCGAGGCGAGAGCGGTTTGGGGAGGTCCAGGGAGGGTCTGAAGCCCACTGCGCCGACGACCATGATCAGAAGTACAGCTGTTGTTTGCATTGCAGTTTTTTTTTTGCACTGCTGTTGTTTTTGCATTGCAGCTTTGCCAATTCTAGCTTCAGCTTTGGATTCTGCGTGCGAGGCGAGAGTGGTTTGGGGATGTCCAGGGAGGGTCTGGAGCCCACGGCGCCAAGGACCATGATCAGAATCACAGTGTGTCGCATTGCAGTTTTTTTGCATAGCAATGTTTGTTTGCATTGCAGTTTTGCCGTTCTAGCTTCAGCGTTGGATTCCGCGTGCGAGGCGAGAGCGGTTTGGGGCGGTCGATAGAAGGTCTGAATGACCATTGCGCGAACGACCATTATCAGACTTGAAGTTTTTTTGCATCGCATGTTTGTTTCGCATTGCAGTTTTTGTTGCATTGCAGCTGTGCCATTCTAGCTTCAGCTTTGGATTCTGCGTGCGAGGCGAGAGCGGTTTGGGGAGGTCCAGGGAGGGTCTGAAACCCACTGCGCCGACGACCATGATAAGAATTACCGTAGTTGTTTGCATTGCAGTTTTTTTCGCATTGCAGTTTTTTGTTGCATTGCAGCTTTGCCGTTCCGCGTGCGAGGTGAGAGCGGTTTGTGGAGGTCCAGGGAGGGTCTGTGAAGCCCACGGCGCCGACGACCATGCTCAGAATTGCATTGTGTGTTGCATTTCAGTTGTTTTCCATTGGAGCTGTTGTTTTGCAGTTCAGCTTTGCCGTTCTAGCTTCAGCTTTGGATTCCGCGTGCGAGGCGAGAGCGGTTTGGGGATGTCCAGGGAGGGTCTGAAGCCCACGGCGCCAACGACCATGAGTAGAAGAAAAGGTTTTTGTTCAGTTTTGCCGTTAGCAGGCTGTGGCAACACATTGCAGAAGGAGGTCGGAGAAATTCCGCATGCTAACAGCATCCAGAACGGACGACCACGAAGACGACGACAACGACGTCGATGGCGATAACGTTGACGACGACGTATTTGGCGATTGGAGCCTCTTGGAAGTTTCTGTGGGCCTTAAAGTGAAGCCCTTCTGGCCCTCTTGGCGCGTTCTTGGGGCGCTCCTGGGCCTTCTTGGAGCGCCCTTGGGGCCGTCTTGGAGCCTTCTTGGGCACCTCCTGGGCCCTCTTGGGTCATCTTGGAGCCATCTTCGAGGTCATCGATGAAAGAAGGGAAGGCACTTTTTACCTAACAGCGAAGACTGATAGGTTTCTAATAGGCTAAAAAGAGAGCAGCACATTACTTCACCATTACTTCAACATTACTCCACAGGGGGGTCTGGGCAGCCGTTGGGGGCAGTTGGGTGGCAGTTGGGGGGCCGTTGGGGTTTGCCGGGGGGGATCGTTTTTCGCATACAGTCACACACTTCGTGCTTTTCGATTTCCCAGAACTCCATTCCCGGGCCACATTTTGGATGCCCGGAGCCAACTGTAGGCCACTTCGTGCTCTTCGATTTCCCAGAACTCCATTCCCGGGCCACATTTTGGATGCCCGGAGCCAACTGTAGGCCACTTCGTGCTCTTCGATTTCCCAGAACTCCATTCCCGGGCCACATTTTGGATGCCCGGAGCCAACTGTAGGCCACTTCGTGCTCTTCGAGTTCCCAGAACTCCATTCCTGGGCATGATTTTGAATGCCCGGAGCCAACTGTAGGCCACTTCGTGTTCTTCGAGTTCCCAGAACTCCATTCCCGGGCCACATTTTGAATGCTGAGGCAGGCTGAGGCTGAGGCTGAGGCTGAGGCAGGCTGAGGCTGAGGCAGGCTGAGGCTGAGGCCGAGGCTGAAGGCAGACTGAGGCTGAGGCTGAAGCAGGCTGAGGCTGAGGCTGAGGCAGGCTGAGGCTGAGGCTGAGGCAGGCTGATGCTGAGGCAGGCTGAGGCTGAGGCTGAGGCTGATGCAGGCTGAGGCTGAGGCAGGCTGAGGCTGAGGCTGAGGCCAAGGCTCAAGGCAGACTGAGGCTTTGGCTGAAGCAGGCTGAGGCTGAGGCTGAGGCTGAGGCTGAGGCAGGCTGAGGCTGAGGCTGAGGCAGGCTGATGCTGAGGCAGGCTGAGGCTGAGGCAGGCTGAGGCTGAGGCTGAGGCTGATGCAGGCTGAGGCTGAGGCAGGCTGAGGCGGAGGCCGAGGCTGAAGGCAGACTGAGGCTGAGGCTGAAGCAGGCTGAGGCTGAGGCTGAGGCAGGCTGAGGCTGAGGCTGAGGCAGGCTGATGCTGATGCAGGCTGAGGCTGAGGCTGAGGCTGATGCAGGCTGAGGCTGAGGCAGGCTGAGGCTGAGGCCGAGGCTGAAGGCAGACTGAGGCTGAGGCTGAAGCAGGCTGAGGCTGAGGCAGAGGCAGGCTGAGGCTGAGGCTGAGGCAGGCTGATGCTGAGGCTGCTGATGCTGAGGCAGGCTGAGGCTGAGGCTGAGGCTGATGCAGGCTGAGGCTGAGGCAGGCTGAGGCTGAGGCCGAGGCTGAAGGCAGACTGAGGCTGAGGCTGAAGCAGCTGAGGCTGAAGGCAGGCTGAGGCTGAGGCTGAGGCAGGCTGAGGCTGAGGCAGGCTGAGGCTGAGGCTGAGGCTGATGCAGGCTGAGGCTGAGGCAGGCTGAGGCTGAGGCCGAGGCTGAAGGCAGACTGAGGCTGAGGCTGAAGCAGGCTGAGGCTGAGGCTGAGGCAGGCTGAGGCTGAGGCTGAGGCAGGCTGATGCTGAGGCAGGCTGAGGCTGAGGCTGAGGCTGATGCAGGCTGAGGCTGAGGCTGCAGGCTGAGGCTGAGGCTGAGGCAGGCTGAGGCTGAGGCTGAGGCAGGCTGAGGCAGGCTGAGGCTGAGGCTGAGGCTGATGCAGGCTGAGGCTGAGGCAGGCTGAGGCTGAGGCCGAGGCTGAAGGCAGACTGAGGCTGAGGCTGAAGCAGGCTGAGGCTGAGGCAGGCTGAGGCTGAGGCTGAGGCAGGCTGATGCTGAGGCAGGCTGAGGCTGAGGCTGAGGCTGATGCAGGCTGAGGCTGAGGCAGGCTGAGGCTGAGGCCGAGGCTGAAGGCAGACTGAGGCTGAGGCTGAAGCAGGCTGAGGCTGAGGCTGAGGCAGGCTGAGGCTGAGGCTGAGGCAGGCTGAGGCAGGCTGAGGCTGAGGCTGAGGCTGATGCAGGCTGAGGCTGAGGCAGGCTGAGGCTGAGGCCGAGGCTGAAGGCAGACTGAGGCTGAGGCTGAAGCAGGCTGAGGCTGAGGCTGAGGCAGGCTGAGGCTGAGGCTGAGGCAGGCTGAGGCTGAGGCTGTGACTGCGACTGCCGTTGCCACTGCGACTGTCATCGCGAATGCGACTACGACTGCGAGAACAGCAGAATTCTACAACTGGATTCTCATCCGAATCTTAAGGGGAATGCTTCCAGATGTGCTCCTACACATCGATGTTAGGTTGCTTTGCCGGGATAATCTCCGTCTTACATCAGGGCACCGAACATCGCTTCTTGGGCCCCTCTTGGGCCCCGCTTGGGGCGCTCTTGGAGCCGTCTTGGGGCCCTCTTGGGTCCCTCTTGGGACATTTTTGGGGGTCATCTTGGGGCCATCTTGAGCCCACAAGAGCCGATCGGAAGCGAAAAGGCGAGAAAGCAAATATCATTGATTCGATTCAATCGCTTCGCTCGTTCCGCCCGCCCGTAATGTGCCGTCGCTGGCGTTTGGGCCGTTTTGGCGCCTTGGAGGCCTCTTGGCAGCCTTTTGGGGTTCTCTTACGGCCGTTTGGGAACCGCTGGGGGCCTTTTGGGGTCTCTTGGGGGCTCCTTGGAGCCTCTTGGGCGCTTCTTGGGGGCCGAGGGCTTAAAATGTCCGTTCGGGTTCACCGTCTGGCCCCCCTCTTGGAGCCGTCCTGGGACCATCTTGGGGCATCTTGGAGGCCTCTTGGGCCGTCTTGAGGCCCTCTTGGACCATCTTGGAGCCCTCTTCTTTGGCCGTCTTTCAGCGTCGGGAAGCCGAACAGGTGAGAACGCCAAAATCTATCAACAACCAAAAGGGAATCGATTAATCAACTGTGCCTCCTGGAACCCTCTGGATAACTCTTCTTGGAGACCTCTTTGGGCGTCTTGGAGGCGTCTGTGGCCGTCTGGAGACTATCATGGACCGATCGGTCGGCGACTCGTATCCATCTTTGACCATCTTAAGGGCTTCTTGAGGCCGTCTTAGAGCGCTCTGGGGGTCCAGAAAACCGCCCCGGGGAGTTCCGGCATCCTTGGGCGGATCTTGCCGGGCCCTTGCCGGGGTACTTATCGTCCCGGGGCTTCCAGGGGCCGGCCCGCGCGCGCGAACTAGAAAGATCGTTTACCAGTTACCGGAGATTTTAGCACGCCTCTGGCCCGTTGGGCCGGGGAATTGAGGCTTTAGAAGGGTTTCGGCCTCTTGGAGGCCTCTCGGGGCGCTCTTGAAGCCATCTTGGATGGGCCTCCCTTGGGCCATCTTGGAAGCCATCGACCAACAAAAGAGGCGGCGTCCATTTGGAGCCCCCCGTCGAGGCCCTCAAAAGTCGCCTCTCGGAGCTCTCTTGGGGCGCTCTTGGGGCGGTCTGGGGCGCCCTTGGGTCCGTCTCGGGCCTCTCTTGGACCCCTCTCGGGGATCCCTGGGCCGATCCCGGAGCCATCTCAGGCCAGCCACCCCCCTGGGGGACCCATCGATTTCGACACCCCTCTCGAGAGATCGTCGATGCGATGGGTTCCCCCGGGGGGGTATGGACCACAGCTCCCCCAGTTATCGCTGGTCGGCATCTCGAGGCTTCAGAAGCCCATCGGAAACGAAGGGGCGAGAAGGCACAACAGAACATCGATTTCTGTTAGGTTCTGGGCGGCAGTTGACCTCTCCAGGGCGTCCTCGGGAGGCCCTTTGGCCACTTAGAATCGTCTTGGAGGGATCTTGAAGCCTCTTGGAGGTCTGTTGCAAGCTATCTTTGGCCGTGTTGGGCTATCTTCAGCGGTCTTCGAGGCCATCTTTTTGCTCTTTGGGCCTTCTTGGAGCAATCTTGGGCCATCTCGGACGCTCTGACCGCTCGCGAAAAGCCCCGTCCAGGTCCAGGGGGAGCGGGTACCGAAGAGGAAGAAGGAGGTTGGAAGAAGGAGGTTGGAAGAGGGGGTATCAAAACCACTCACGACCTAAAGGGCTGGTGGGATTTTAGCCTCCTCCTCCTCTGGGACCGTCAAGATCGCCTCTTGGGGCCCTTAGGGGCCCCTCTTGGTCGCTTCTTGGAGGCCTCTTGGGGCGTCTTCGGCGTCTCTTGGCAGTCCCGGGAGCCTCTTTGAGCGTCTTGACTGCCTCTTGGGTGGGGGGAGTGAGGCCTCTTGAGGGCCTCTTTGAGACCGCTTGGGAGTCTTTGGAAGCCTCTTGGGGATTTTCTTGGAGCCCCCTCTTCGGGCCCTCTTGGGAAGCTAAGGGGCCTTCTTGGGACCATGAAAGAAAAAGAAGAAGAAACAAGTAGAGAGCCCCGAGAAGGAGAAACAAGTAGAGAGCCGCGTCGGCTGCCATATCAGTTCTCCTGCCTCAAAGCAAAGTAAGGCGCTGGGGCATAAGAGCTTTTCGCTTCAAGCGGCTTAGAGTACCTTTCTGCTCGGAGCCTTCCTGGGCACTTCGGGGGGTCTCTTTTGGGCAACCTCCGCGGAGCGCTTCTTGGCCATGGGAGCGCGGACGCAGCGCAATTCATGAGGGATCGCGGCCCTGGGAGCGCGGACGCAGCGCAATTTACGATTGATGGTGGCCCTGGGAGCGCACATCCAGTGTAATGTGCAAGGATCGCGGCCCTGGGAGCGCGGACGCAGCCAAATTTACGAGGGATCATGGCCCAGGGAGCGTGACTCCTTCTAACTTAAGAAGAAGCGCAGCACTGGGACTGCGAACTAGCGTAATTCACAGAAAAGGGTCGTAGCCCTGAGAGCGCGGACGCAGCGCAATTTGTTTGGGACCGTGACACTCGGGCACGTTCCCTGGCACGTTCCCGGGCGCCTCCCCTGGGCACGTCGCGCGGCGCACCCCATGGCACGTCCCCATGGCACGTCCCCGGGTACGTCCCCTGGCACGTCCGCTGGCACGTTCCGTGGCGCGTCCCCGCGTCACGTTCCGCGTGCGTTGGCCTGGCCCATAGCGCGGCGCGCCCCCCTGGCACGTCGCGCGGCGCGCTGGTGCGTCCCCTGGCACGTCCACGGGCACCTTCGGTGGCGCGTCCCCTGGTACGCCACTGTGTGGCGCGGCACAGCGCAGAGCAGCACGACACGGCCGCTGGCACAGTGTCATCACCATTGAAATCTTTAGCGTTGCCACTGCCCACCGCCCAGTTGAGGTGCTCGGGAACGTTTCCATGCCTCGCAGTTTTAGATTCCTTTACGGGTTCGTGTGTCGACCATGCTCCTCTTCGTCCTGGCCATCATTCTGGTTATCGGCCACTACTGTTTTGCGGCCTTCAGTGTAGGGCTAGGGCTGAGCATGTGGTCTTTCCCCCATTCACTGCGGCGGGTCCTCCTCTCCCTCCCTCTCTCTTTCTTCCCTTCTGGGATGTGCTTCGGTGCCTTTGCCTCGTATATGGGTGACCGATTGGCCTCTCCTCCCCCACCTCCCTCCTCCTTCTCGCCCGTGATGGCCATTGATGTCTGGCGACCGCCTCGCAGGAGACGGCGGTCCTCTGATCAGATGTGGAGGCTTACCTCCGTCGGAAAAAGTGATGTTTGTCCGCCCCCTCCTTCTTTTCCTCCTCCTCCTCCTCCTCCTCCTCCTCCCTCGAGGCAGGACGACCTGCCCGACCTTGATTCGGACGGCGAGTTTTGTTTCTCGGCGGGGACCCTCTCGCTGGCCCGCGGTGCGGTTGGCTCAAGGCCGCACCGTCGAGGTGGAGAGGTCCTCTCCGAAGGGCCGCCCCATTTGAGGTTGTCGGCTGGACCGTCGGGCCTCTCCCTCAGTGGCGTGCGATCCTCCTCCCTCGACCTCGACCTCGACCTCGACCTCGACGCACGCGTTCGTCGATCGCTCGAGGTAGGGCGCTTTTGCGCGCAGGTGCGCTTGATCGGGGCAGACCACACGAAATGCAGAGTCCGCTCCCTCTTCTTATTGTTGTTATCATTATTCTTCTTGGTAGTATGCTGATGCTTCCTCTTTCAAGTATCCTCATCTTTCCTATTCTCTACTAGTAGCATGATGCGTGTCATTACTTTTGTACGGGTTCGTAGTACTATTAGTAGGGTTATGCTGAGTGTTTTGTTTTTTACCACGACAATGGCGTCGTCGTTGCTGATGGTGGTGATGGTGAGGAGGAGGAGGAGGAGGAGGAGGAGGAGGAGTTGTTACTTATATGCTTATGCTTAATTCGTATGTCGTTTATGTTATGTATTTTCTATTGTCAGGTTACTGTTCATACCATTCGTATGTTTATCATTCGTAGTGTTATCACTGTACCATTCGTGTGCGCCCTGTTATTATGCGTCTTCGGCTTCGCCTCTTCCTCCTCCTATTCCTCCTCTATGCTGGGATGCTCCTATTCCTCCTCCTCCTCCTCCTCCTCCTCGGGCCTCTTCCCGCCCCACTTCCTCCTTTCTCCCTCCCTCTCCCTCCCTCCTGCAGATCCTGCTGGGCCTGGGGGGGAGCTCGGGCATGTGAGCGGAACCGCTGGTTTCGACTGCTCAGCCTGCCCCCAGCACTGTGGGTCGGGGTTGGCCAGGGTCGTGGCTCGATCCGGCCTGCCGCCAGGCGGAGCGCGGAGGCAGGGGTTGGAGCGGAGGTGGGTCCCCGAGTCCCTTTCGTCGGAGATTTTTTTTGGCCGCTTCCGACGGCTCAGTGTGCCCATGCGTCAAAGGTTTTGGGTTTCAATCCTTTTCCCGCCATCGTATGTTTTTTTTTTTCTCTCTCTCTCTCTCTCTCTCTATCGTCCCGAGGTATCCAACTCACATAACGAGCCCTTCTCCCACAGAGGGGCTGGCGCAAAAACACATGGTCATTTTATTCCGGCTCAGCGATTAGGGTCGTTGCGGCTGCAACCGAGTCCGGGTTGGGAGTTGATTCGGTTGGTCTTCCCCTACCGCGCGGGCAGGCTGCGGCATGCCTTGCACGGACTGGCGGATGACTTCAGGGCGGATTCGTTTGCAGAGCTCCTCCCCTGCATCCGCGCACGGCCCGAAGGGGACCTCTCTGGTGTCTGGGTGGTCCCCCGCTCCGTCCGTCTGTCTCAGTCCGCCGCAGGATGCATGACAGCTGCAGAAGTCAGGTTCCTCCTCCGCATTGCGCCCTCTCACCCGAGCTGCTTCCGAGGGGGACTGGGCGCGGCGCGGAGGCAGGGCGAGGTAATGCCGAGGAGGGTCCTCCTCCCAGCAGCCCTCCAGCCGCTGTCCCCGCGGCGCCCACTCACCGCCCACAGCGGCCGCCATCCATCCATCCACCCCTCCCTCCCTCCCTTCCTCCTCTCGCCTGCGTCCTGCCCCCCTCCCTCCTTCCCTCCCTCCCTTCCTCCTCTCGCCTCCGTCCTCCTCCTCGCCCTTTCCCTGAGATCCGTTGGCGCGGCAAGTTCGCAGCACGTCGCGGGGAGGAGCTGCCGGCACACCCGACCCTTGCTGGTGGCGGCGCACCCCGAGCTGGATCGATCTGCAAGGCCCCCGGGGGCCCGAAGCCCAGCGACAGATCGACGGTCGACGCTCGATCCATTTCTTCCTCCTCCTCCTCGTCCTTCTCCTCCTCCTCCTCCTCCTCTTCCCTCCTCCTGGTCCTCCTCCTCCTCCTCCTCCTCCTCCTCCTCCTCCTCCTCCTCCTCCCCCTCCACCTCCTCCTCCTCCCTCTTCTTCCTCCTCCTCCTCCTGGTCCTCTTCCTCCTCCTGTTCCTCCCCTGTTGCTGCCCCCCACGCCTTGGGCGCCAGGGGAAGCAGGGCGTGGCTGCATGAATGGAAGCACGGCCCCGACGGCCAGAATTTTGTTCATGCCGCGCTTGGACTGTGGAGAGACCATGAGCACGGATAGGATGTCGATCGCCCAAAGCAGCCCAGGGTGGGCAAGATGCGCCGCCCGGATGTCGGCATCCCGGGGCTCCTCCCCCTCGCTCTCCAGGGGCACTTTTCCCGAGGGCGATTGCGCCCCCGGTTCGTTCGGGCAGCGGGGCGGGGGAGGCTCTGTTTGCATACATAGCCGCGCGTGTTACTGCGCACGCTGCACATGCGGTCCAAGTGCGTGTGTGTGTGTAAACTCCGAAGGAAGGTATCGTCGGCACACAGCGTTCGTACTTTCGCTGCTTTCTCAGAAAGCAGCGGGCGTTGTTTTGCATCGAGTCATTTTGTCAATTTTGCATGGTAACGGAGCGACTTCATGGCAGCGAAACTAGGTCAAACGATCAGTACCCTCCAAGAGACAAGGCTGAATGAAACACAAGACCGTGAATTCTGGGATCAAAACCATGCCGCATACAATCAAGGTGGTCACGATTTTGTCAAAGCAGCGTTCCAAACCCATCGCGACGCTATGACGAGCTACCTCGGTGAGCAGAGTTGGGTGGGAAACCCAGAGTTGTCGATCGAACGTGCTGTGCCAATGACGCGGGTGCTTTGTAAAGCAATTCGAACGCAGCTCTGCTGAACACTATCAACCGCGAAATCAGATACGAAATGGAAGCGGAGTTTGTCACGAACCGAGTGGTTGAATTGGGGCTAGTGGTTGATGAGACGTTGAAGCGAATGTGTTCTGAGCACCGCTGGCTGACAGCGTGGGAGCAGGCAGTATTAGGTCAACCCACAGACCCATCAGCGAACCGAAAGCAATCCGACTGGTAAATGCACTAAACGGCGACAAGGCCAAGTTACGACAGTGAAGCCATCGACGTCTGAACGCCCTCGCGCGGAACACGCACGGCAACCGCAAGGAAGCAAAGTTCCAAGCGCCAGTATGGAAACTCTGGACGGGGGAGCCGTGCCAGACCCACATGAAGAGCTATCGAATCAGGCTCACGAGCCGAATAAGGACGGCAGCCGGATGTAACAGCACATCTGCCGACATTGAGACAAGATGATGAGCCATACGCTGAGTAGGTACTGGGTGAAGTCGAGATGTGTAAACAAGACGAGGACTTGGGGTACACCTTCGGGGAGAAACTAAGAACCCAGTGGCACGAGGCAAATTACAGGGGCCAAGGAAACGCGGCGGGCTGATCGCACACATGAGAATCGACAAGTGGTACTCTGACGTAACTGATGTGACATTGTGCGCCAAGATGAGATCGGCCATGAGTCCAGAAAGACCAAAGAGAGCAAGGACTACCCCTGTTCAACATATGCGGGGCAACATATGCGCTACCCTTACCCCCATGGGTTTACGCCCCTCAAGATAATCATTATCCATGCTGGCGAGTGGTTCGGCGATTGGCGATTGGCAGCAGGGCTTGTCTTTGAGACGCCCGATGCGTTGACCGACGGATCGCATGACAACCTGCACTTGATGTGCGAAGATTGGGCCAGGAAGAGACGGCTGGGCGCCACAACCAGTGATGCGATGGACACTGGAGCCGTCGGAAAGGGAGATCCATTCGGTGACCAGCAAAACGACCAAGGTCACTACCAATGAGAGAACGATGATGAGGTTTATTGGTGGCCTGCTGGCGAGGCGAATTCCTGCAACTGCGGTGGAGAACCCTGGCGTGAAGAAAGTGACGCAGATGCAGGCAGTGACGGTGAAAGCAAAGGTACACACAGCACGCTACAAGTTCAGGGGGACCGGGCACGTGCCAAAGGCTCGCAAAACCAAAGATAGAGGCAAGAGTAAACCAAGCGGGCAAGGATGCCTCATCTGGCAGAAACGATGTAGCACAAGGTGCCACGGGAGTTACGTGGAATCAGGCAAACAACGGGCACCACAAAATGGGATGGGCGAGCGCGAGCGTTGCAAGTGCGGGCGGACAGGGCGCTTCGCCGCCAGATGCGCCATTGGTGCCTAGCGAGGTGCACCTTGCGAGTGACGAGCAGGGAATTCGCGCTATTGGACAATCGCGGCAGGGAATGGACCCTGGGTGCTACGCCTCTACGCTCTATCTCCCACGCGCTTGACGGTCCATGGCAAACGCCAACGCATGTGAGGAAGGCACAAGCGTGCGAGCAACGACGAATTGTGAAATGCGGAGATCTCCGGTGCCAGATTCATGGTCACAACGACGCATTGGGCTGCGAAATCAGGAGCGTTGCAGGTGGTTTCTCATTAGTGGAAGCGGGTGGAAGAGCAGGGGAGGTAAATTCTTTGCCCAACGACAGTCCCGAGCCGCGCGCGGAAACAATCGCAGCCGCTGTAGACTCGGGGGCGCGCGGGGCGGCGGGGCTCCCAAGCTTAGGAATTCACATCCACTTTCAGCGAACTGAGGCGTCTAAAGATGAAGGGCGCTACGGCGCAGCCAACGGAATAGTGATTAAACATTACGGGCAGATAGTGGACATCGTCGGCCGGAGAGAAGCAGGAGCCCGGGTATGCCCGCGCGCTGAAGTCGCCGACGCGGGGCAAGCGCTGGGCTCGAGGCTGGTAACATAATCGCGCTGGACAAGGGTGCTCACCAGAGGCGACGCCGATGCCTAACAAAGCACCGGGGGGGATTGGGGGCAATCATCATTCGTGAGCGTAGCGGGGCGTCCCAATTCATTGCGCAGGTCCTTGCAGGCATGGGCCATGGGTAAGCGCAGCAAGCAAGTGGAGTCAGCGACGAGGGGGATTTCCCGCGGCAGGGGTTCTTGCGGGAGAGCCACTTGCATCTGGCTCCGCACAACAGAATTATCGCCAAGGAAAAATTATAGACGCTTCGCGCATCCCCACCAGCCCGTCCAGAAATGAGCCCCAGGGGAGTGGAGGTGACGAGGGGAGCGGGGGAGCATGCAGAAGAACAATGGGCGGGTAAGCCGCCATATGCCCCAAGAGGGGGAGGATGTGGGAGGAATCGTCGTCGTCGGAGTAGGAGGAGGCAGAGGGGGAGCAGGAGGAGGAGGGGGAGAGAAGATGGAGGAGGGCGAGGACGAGGAGGACGAGGAGGAGAAGGAGACGGAGGATGAGGAGGGGGAGGAGGAGGAGGAGGAGGGGGAGGAGGAGAGGGAGGGGGACGGAGAAGGAAGAAAGAGAGGAGGAAGAGGACGAGGAGGAGGAGGAGGAGGAGAACAATGGCGAGCTTGGGGGCCCCTTGGGCCGTCTGTGGGGCCTCTGGGCGGCCCCAGAGGCCTCTCGCGTATCTCGGGGGGCCTCTTGGGGCCTCTTGGGGGATCTCTTGGGAGTCTCTTGGAGGCCTCTGGGGCCCCTCTTAGGGCGTTCTGGGGCTGTTTTGGGGCGCTCTCGGGGCGCTCCGGGGAGCCTTCGGGCCGCTTTTGGGGCCATCTTGGGCGAGATCTATCAAAGAAGGGGGGGTCGTCAATTAGCCCTGCCCCTCTAGAGTGCCTCGAATCACTTTTTTGGGCCCCCCAAGGCGCCAAAATCCTTCCAAAACCGATGGGAAATCAATGTTTTGTGCTTTCTCGCCTTTTCGCTCTTGGAGCCGTCTTGGGCCATCTTGGACGCCCCAACGACCCGCGGAACCCTTCGTCCAGGTCCAGGGGGGGGGTCGGGGGAGGGAGAAACCTTTCCCCGGAGGGGAAGAAGGGGGTTGGAAGAGGAAGCTCCTTAGACCACCGACGCCCAGAGGGCTAGTGGGATTCAGCGGCAAGGACGGCAGGGGCGAAGGCGATGACAGGAAGGACATCCAGCGGCCGGCAGCGGCAATATCGACGTCGAAGATGCGCGCGCGAGTGAACAAGCCGAGACAGTAACACGGGTCACGCGTGGCTCTCGCCCCGTCGGGCAAGAGGTTTAGGCGCGCGACGGCAGTGGCCTCGCGCGCGAGAGCTGGCGCCCACGCTGCGCGAATTATAGGGCCAGACAGTTCCAGATGAAATGTAGGTGATATCTGAAGTCCGCATGCCGCGTCGTGGGATTCGCGCGTGGGTCAATATCCGAAACTCAGTGAGCGCCAAAGCTTGCGCGGGCGGCCCAATCCTTGCGACGCGCTGGCAGGAGGCCGAACTGATCGGGATTGAGTTTCACCCTGGAAGGGGGCGCGGGAGTTATTCCACCAGCGTCATGGAATACGCGGCGCAGTCACTGGTCATCGTGAAGCATCGCTTCAAAGCGACGGGGATCGTCGGCCACGTCTGGCGGTAGCGGCGAAGGCATTTGCGAGCATTGCAATAGGAGCAACTGCCGCCCACTCAGGGGGTTCGGGAGGGGATGGGGGGCGGATGGGGGCCGTCCGTATCGCGCGAGATCTAGCAAGGGCGCTTCAAGCGCCCGCGAAGCGCGTTGCAAAACTGAGCTAACCTCGAACCGATCACCGTTACCTCGCGCCGCGGATGTTCGATATGCGCCGCCGCTGACCAACGAGTTCATAATTGGAGCCGAGGGCGGAATTCCAATCGAGGATTGCCAGAGTTTGGTGGTTTGCGACGCGCTTCAAATGCCGAGCCGCAGTAAGACTCTTGCTTGACCCCCAGTGGAGGTCGGGCGCGCTCTGGGGGGCATGCGACAAAAGTCAGGAAATCATGCCCGGCGCCAACTCGGGGGCAATGAGGTCGCCCGCGAACCATCGGAAAAGGAATCGGAGAAGGGAAATGGTGCGTCGAAGAAATCGCCTTAGAAGGACCACCTCGGCAGCCCGGCCACAACGCCATGGGGCGCGAAGCGCGTCCCAGGGCAATCGCGCCCACGCCTCAATTGCTGAAACATGAAGAGCTCCTGTCGACCCGCACCTTGTGCGAGGGACAGCCGCATAGAAACCCGAATCTGTCAAAATACGAGCCGCGCTGAGATGTCGCGGGCGCTGGGCCAGGCCATATTGAGCTGCGCCGCAAGTCACGAACCGCGGATCGCCGAGTCCGAGTAACTGCGTAGCCGGGGGCCCAGATGGCCACAGCATAGCATCCAGGCTAGCGGCTAGCATCTGCCATGTGGTCGTGAGAGAGTCAAGATGAGGGCAAGGGGGCCAGAAGGGAGCCTTTGTTGCGAGGAACCCCTCATCATCCAGGGGGAGGGGGGGGGGGGCACTGGGCGCCCAGTGGAAATGCGTCATCCAGGATGCGCAGGGCGGCTAGCGTGGAGCTATCCACCCCCGAGAATGGATCGGGGCTCAATTGGCGCCCAGGAGTACGAAGACCCTGGGAACAAGTAACGCACAGCAGAACCACCCGCACCACCAACGAAGAGTGCAGATAACTGCTTGGGACACAGGACAGTGGGAGAAAGAGCGGGGGCGCAGCTTCAACGGCCCCCATTACAGCGTGGACTGAAATTTAAGCGACCGCATCACAGGGGCAGGGTTACCAAGGCGAGGGTAGGAAGCAAACGGCGAAAGAACTACCGCAAGCAGAGAGACAGGCACAGACATACAAGAGGGTGGGTGACGAAGACGCAGACACGTTAGGGGTTAGACAACATTGGCATAACCAGCGCCATTGCCACGTGGATCACCGACGCGAGCGACGCGTCAACGCTCGCCGGACTCAACGCGCGTCGCAGGCAAGGCTGTTTGCGCGGGGACAGCCAAGCAAGTTTTCAAGTCGACGCTGGTGAAGCGCATTCACGGTAAGAGGGACAGGCATGTTTGACAAAATGGGCGTACCCCAAAAAGCGATGGATTTAATGACGCGCGATGAACGCGGCGCACCGCGCGACGTCTACGCGGTAGCCATGGGTGGATGGCAGTATACAGAGTCAAAAGCATTGCTGCCTTTTAAATCACACAGATCCCGTCGCGCGCCACCTTCCGTAGACCCAAGCCAGGGTCACGAGAGAAGTCAGGGAAAATCCGAGCACGTGTTTAAGCGCTGACAGTGCGCCGTGGGAAGGTGCGAAATGCACGGGCGCCGCAGTTTGCACGTCCTTTGAATCCCGGGGATCTGCGTCGAGCTGGCCCGCCGCGCCTGTCCAGGGACTCCTCGCGCGCTCAGATGTCAACGCAGTCCTTTGATACAGGCGCATTTGCGGCATGATTTTCAAGCGCCAAGGTTGGACATTGACAACCAGGGGCCCCGCGACGCGCACTGCGAACGCTGATGATCGGCAAGGAACTAAGCAACAAGTCTAGTAGAAATCGCGCGCCCATGGCATTGGCCAGGGGAGATGACAAACCTGCCAGACGCACCCGGGCCACCCATGCAATGCCGCTCTGGTAGGCCCAGTCCAGCAAACAAGCCAAAATAGCAGAAGCAGGCGCGAATTCACGGATGATCGCACGAGAGAAATACGCCGCGCGCGCCGCAACCTAGGACACGAAGACGCCCTCAAGACTGAACCTGGCCCCAAAGACGCTAGCCAAATCGTCTGGGCCAGGAGGGGAGACGGCGCGAAGGGTTAGCACCCCCCAGGAACGAGCGGACATGCATGGGGCGCGCGCGCACGGAGTGTCACCCGAGACGCGGGCGCGGGCTGAGTCGCGGAGGACAGTCCGGACAGCTTGGCAAGTGCCATAGGACAGCGCCAGAGCAGGCGCGAGATCAGAGGGGGGCCGCGCACCGCAGTCACAGCCACATGTATCTCCTGGTCGGCCAGAGACGGGCCATCAATGGACACGTCGCGATTGCAAACGTCGAGGGTGGATGAACACCCTTGGCACATGCACGTGGCGCACGGAAAGATATATGCCGCGATCCTCGCGGTCCGCAACGGGCGCGCGCAGCGCGTCGCATCGAAGTCGGGCCACGCAGAGTGCCCGACGACGTCGCGGGCGACGAATGTATGCCAGAGTTGACGGTTAACGCGCGTCTGGAAGGGATGCGGCAGTTCCGCGGCTGTCAGGTATGCGCTGAGGTTGATGCCAGCGAGAGCTGGCAAGCCACGGTCGAGGCCCCCAGAGGAACGAGGTTGGTCGATGCCGACGCGGGGGACGTCGCAACCCCAAATGCAGGTAGAGATCTGTGAACCCATTAGTTACATACATGAATCCAATAACGAACAGATCTGCAGCATGATTGCAAATCAAAGCCAAGGCGACATCGTTTCCCATGGCATTGACTGGACATCCTGGAGGACAGCAGGATCACGGACCACATCTTGCTGCTATCGACAGCATACTGGTTCACTTTTGTGCGGCAGCACAGACATGCGTACATATATGAATATATCTAGGACTCCCACCAGCAGACAACGCACCAGTTTAGTGTGGCAAGGTCCATAAGCCCACGCACTGCACCCGCGATGCGGCCTGCGGCTGGGGAGACCGTCGCACGGTTTTGCTGGGGACGGAGGATGGACAATCGATCGGGGCCACTACCAGCATTAAAGAGTGGACGAACCAAGGAGCAATGACGGAGGCATGCGAGATGCGCGCGGACATGACTTACGCCGCAGTAGTTGAGCGAGGCGCATTGGTATCTGCCAGCTGGGTTTGCAGGATGGTCGAGCTGGGCGCGCAAAGGACTGACCATCGACTGCAAGGAGATGTCGGGCAACGCCCCCATTGCAATCGATTCTGAGATTGAGGCTCCAGTAGGGGTGATGGGGAGGGCGTCAAGTTAAGAGGTGACTCGAGGGACCAGCCTCCTTCGGGCGTGCTCGAGCACCCGTTCCGCTGCTTCTGACGTGCCGCCCGTGGCTTACCGCGCACACATCATTGCTTGATCGGTTCGCGCCCCGACTTCGAGATGCCACCGCGTCGCCTTCAGTTCGACCCTACCTGTCGCCGCAACCCGAGCTACGTAACGAAGATCAGTCAATGGGTGCGCGAGTGGCGGGGCGAACGCATGGACGGGGCGCTCAGCCACGCGCAGCGCGAACCGGCTGATCCGCAGGGCGAAGGGGCAATCGAGGAGAAGCGCGACTCTCACCTTGACCCCCTTAAACTTTGCCGCGGCAGTTTCCGCGACGCGTTAACGGTGGCCTCGCTGGAAGGTCCGCGCGCCTTGAGCGCAGGACTGTCGCGCATCGTCGGGGCACATCTGTCCAATGGGTTTGTCGCGCTACTCTGCTCCAGATTGCGTTTCCTACGGATGGAAGTGGTTGACCTGGGCCTGTGGCGCCCGGAATGTATGCATTCTGTGGGCATGTATGACTGGGGTATCAATCAAAACGCAGTCCGGGGCATGACGTGCCCGAGTTATTGGAGATGGAGCGTGCTGGCATGCTCGTGACCTGGCCTTGCATGCCGGGAACAGTTAGTCCGACGACCATCGGCATGAAGTGCCTTTGCAGCGGCGCCACCGCTTACAATGACCACGGGGACATCACGACAGGAACGCGGGCGCTCCGGTTCTTAATTCGGGGGCCCGCGAGGAAGTCTGCAACCTCTGCTAATGTGTTGGCTTTCGATTGCGGGAGTTTTGACTCTGACGCCCAGGGGCCGATCAGTTAGGGCAGAAACTTTGTCGAGAAGTTCGGTATCCTCTGATACCAGATGAATACAACTAAAAGCCAAGCTCTTGTGAACAAAAAAGATAATCTCTATGCCACCTATACCAGGGGCGACCCAAATTGGTCTCACCGTGATGCGTTACAGCGGGAGGCAGTCGGAAGAGAAGATCCTCCAGCAGCGTCGCCTACCCGTAGAAGATAACGACTTGTGGCCATTCGGCTAGGACAGGGACGTTAGCTCTTACAGCGGCGCGGATTACGATTGAAGGCGCATAGCGCAGAACCGGGATTTTGCTGTTTCGTTTTACCATGTGGACTATACATTATGGAGGCCAGCTGGTCGCGACCACGGCATCACGTCTCTCGCAGTCAGGAAGTACGACGAGCGCCGTCACCTATTCGCCGTCGTCAAGGCCTCCTGGGGCAACTCTGACAGTGAAAAAGAGACTTGCGGGAACTTAGGAGGCAGGCGCTTACATGAGTCACGGGGACCAGCGTGTCATGAGGGAGAGAGCCCGTAACAGACGTAAAAAAGAAGCAGGTAAGAGGTCCATGAAAATATCATCATACCACTGGCGCGATTTCATTGTGACGGGCGCATAAAGGAACAGACGCGTCTTTTCTCCTGCTTTTCTTTTTGCACAAGTCGCGTAACCGTCGGAGCAGTTTGTGCAGCCGCTGTGGGAAATAACAAATGCGCGGGAATCCCGCCGTAAGTGAAGCCACCTTCTGCACGACATTGCCAAGCGATTGGCTCAT
>CAUYUJ010019882.1:247500-275000 GCA_963575745.1 Prorocentrum cordatum | reverse complement strand
GCGCTATTTGGGGCCTCTTGGGGCCGTCTTGGGGGCTTCTTGGGGGCTTCCTGGGAGCGTCTTGGGGCTCCTCGGCGGCGTATTGGGCTCCCCTGGGGCCTCTTGGGGGGCTCTTGGGGGCCCCTTGGGGCGGGAGGGGAAGTAGTCGATTGCAGCCCCCCCTCGGAGGCCACGATCCTCGTGAGGGGTGGCGAAAAATAGCCTCCCCCCTGGGGATCGCCCGGGACCCGGCCGGGATCGGCCGGGGTACTTTTCGTCCGGGGCCCCCCATGGGCCGCCCCGCGCGCGCGAACTAGAAATGTTGTTAAGTAGTTACCGGAGATCTTAGCACGCCTCTGGCCCGTTGGGCCGGCGAATTTGGCTGATCGTGGCAAGCTACATATAAGTCTTGGCATTTACTGTTCATAACTGAAGTACCACTTCTTTGCACTATTAAGCAGAAGCTCCTCACTTACCCTTTACATTCCCCTCGTCCCCCACCGACGGGTACGATGATGTTGTTCTCGCGAACCCGGGCCAGCGCGCATGTGTATGTGTATCCTCCGCCTCCTCCTCCTCCTCCTCCTCATTCTCTTTGCCGACTCCACCGTCCTCATCCCTGTATGAAATCGTTTTCTTTGTAGCAGTTGAACGGCCGCTGGCGGGAACGGGCATGGTGAAGCGATGTCGATCGCTGGGGCGGGAGGGGGGAGGGTGAAGCGATGGCGATCGCTTGGGAAGACATTGAGAAAGATAACGTGGCCGAGGATGAGGAGGATGGGGGGAGGAGGAGGAGGAGGAGGAGGAGGAGGAGGAGGGAGGAGGAGGAGGAGGAGGAGAGGAGGGAGGAGGAGGAGGAGGAGGAGGAGGAGGAGGAGGAGGAGGAGGAGGAGGAGGAGGAGGAGGAGGAGGAGGAGGAGGAGGGAGGAGGGAGGAGGAGGAGGAGGAGGAGGAGGAGGAGGAGGAGGAGGAGGAGGGGAGTGGGAGGAGGAGGAGGAGGGGGGAGGAGGAGGAGGGAGGAGGAGGAGGAGGAGGAGGAGGAGGAGGAGGAGGTGGAAGGGAGGCGGAGGCGGAGCAGGACCTCTTCCTGCGACGACGCCCCGGCAGCCCCGGCCCAGGCTGCACGCTTGAGCTGCCGCCCGAGGACGACCCGCTGGCCCTGCGCCCCCTGCCGCCGCCCACCTCCGCCAGCTCTGCAGGCGGCGTTGCCGCCGGGGTCCTCCTCGGCTGGTCGAGGAGGACTGTGCACGCCACTACTCAGAGCGTGAATTACCTACCCCGCTTTCGCTTCCAGGCAAAACCAAGCCATACCATGCGCCTCCTCGTCAAGCGGCCTGACCAGTACAGGCTGCAGTTTGGCATCGTTTGGTATCTCTTGGAAGCGAGGGTGGTCAAAAGCGAGGTAGGTTTGTTTTCCCCCTAACTACGGGGGACGGAGAGAGAGAGAGAGAGAGAGAGAGAGCGGAAACAGGAGCATATCCATGACCATTGTCGGGCTGTTTTCCGGTCCCGGGACTTCTTGAGGGTCGGGGGCGACGTCGGGGTGGTGTGGTGTGGTGTATACTCGTTGATCCGCTTCTCGGGGAAACAACGAAACATGTATACACCAGGATCCCGTACACACCAGGATCCGTTTTCCTGATTGCAGATTTCAGTGCAGGGCCGGGGAAAGCGTCGGTGTGTAGAGTTCGGTTCCCTCTAAGGGGAACAAAGAGAGAGATAGAGAGAGAGAGAGAGAGAGAGAGAGTCCAAAAACCTTGAGGGGGGCCATCGAAGAGGACCCTCTTGTCAACACGGCGCGGCTCGGACAGGCTGCATACCGTGGGCCAGCGACAGGGCCCCCCTCAGGAAAACAAGACACCCTCGCCCGGCGGATCGTCGGAATCCCGAGCTCTGCACAGCCTGCGAAACTCACGAGCTTTTATCTCGTTGAGCCCAAAGCCTGGAGGCAGTCTCCGGTCGAGGAGGAGGAGGTGGAGGAGGAGGAGGAGGACGAAGAAGGAGGAGGAGGAGGAGGAGGAGCAGGACGAAGAAGGAGGAGGAGGAGGAGGAGGAGGAGGAGGAGCCTCGGGCCCGAAGGATTCGGGCCTGGGGCCACGCGAGGCCGCCCCACGAGCAGGGCTGCCAGCGCCAGTTCCGAGACCGTTCATGCCGACCATGCGCCGCGATGTTCACGCACGTGCTATGCCTGGGCGACCCCGCGGCGGAATAATGGAGGATGACGATTAATAAATGACCGGGGGTCGTGTTCACGCGGCGGCGCCCGGGATGACGATTAGAAAAAACCAGCCGCGGGTTTTACATATCGTTCTCCCCCAGTCAGAAAATTATGCAGAAATAGCAGATATCTATTTTTTTAGTCGTTCCCTCTCATTTTTTATTACTCGTCATCCCGCATTACAGACTGGGACAGCATCCCCGGTTGGCCGATCCAAGAAGCGATACATCCCAGAGCGTATGGTGCGCATCTCGGGGCCACGGTGTGCCACACATGATCTGGAGCGGTGCTCGGAGACATCGGTCTGGTAGGTCTGCACAGCTGCGCGGAGCTCCATGCACGAGCACCAGGTGGGCATCACCAGCAGGCTGCCCGACCAGAGGTGGCTGCAGGGCTCGGTCTGCGGGGCATCAGGGCCGTATTATGACGACGACCAAAACGATGACGACGACGACGACGACGACGACGACGACGACGACGACGACGACGACGACGACGACAACACGACGGAGGACGGACTAATGACGACGGAGCACGGACGACGGAGGACGGGGACCACGACGAGCACGACTACGACGCATGATGGCGGACGAGGACGGAGAACGGAAGACCACTGACGGACGATGATTTCGTGCAATCGTGTAGGTCTTGCCAACATGGTTGTACGTGGGAATTGGGTGTAGGGCTATCGGGCAACCGCGCTATTTGGCGATGGGGGGGAATATACGTAGGGTTCTATGATCCAGGGTTGCACCCCACCCCCAAATGCACATGGGATCGAGCCCCCCTCCCCGCTGGTTCGGTACGCCCGGGAGCCTCGCGAAGGCCTCGCGAATGAGATCGCCCCCCCCCCGTGGTCGTGGCCCAGTGTGCGCGGCGTGGTGGATGGTGCCAGTGGTCCCCCCCCCCTCTGTGGCTGTGGGGTCGTTCGTCGTCGTCGTCGTCGTCGTCGTCGTCGTCGTCGTCTTGGTCGTCGTCATCGTCGTCGTGGTCGTCGTCGTCGTCGTCATCTTACGTCGTCGTCATATTCGTCGTCTTCGTCGTCTTCATCGCCTCCCGTCGGCCTCGGCATCGTCGACGGCGTCTGCGTCGGCGTCTGCGTCGTCGTCGTCCCACCCCCATCCCATCTGGGGGGGGCTGGGAACCCTTGACCTGGGATCATATATATATATGAATATACACACATACATACATACATACATACATACATACATACATACATACATCCATACATCCATCCATCCATCCATCCATCCATCCATGCATACATACATACATACATACATACATACATACATACATACATACATGCATACATGCATACACACATATATAGATATACATACATATGGGAGTATATATATATGTGTATTCCTCTTCGAATACTCTCATGGCGGAAGACCCCCCTGCCCCCCCTCCCGTACATAAATTCGGCTCTGGGTGCTCCCACCGACG
Organism: Prorocentrum cordatum; assembly: GCA_963575745.1. NCBI lineage: Eukaryota > Dinophyceae > Prorocentrales > Prorocentraceae > Prorocentrum > Prorocentrum cordatum. The sequence continues at coordinate 271,348 of CAUYUJ010019882.1, read as the reverse complement.
AAACATGTGAATTTCGGTTTCGGGCGCCTCTCCCAGCCATCCCCGGACGGTCCCGAAAAGCCCCAAGGCGGCCCAAGACCGCTCCAGAACGGCTCATGAGCGCTCAAAGCGGCCTCAAGGTGGCTTCAAGACGGCCCAAGATGCTCTCAAGACGCCCCACGAGGCCCCCAAGAAGACCCCCAAGAGGTCAAAATCGTTCCACTCCCTTTGGAAAGCGTACATGTTTAGCACATCCGCTTCTTTGGCCTTCACCGCGTCCAAGACGGCCCAAGAGGCCCCCAAGATCGCCTCAGGACGGCCCAAGAAGTCCCCAAGGGAGCCCTAAGACAGCCCAAAAGGGCTCCAAAACAACCCAAGAGAGCCCCAAGACGACCCCAAAGAGCACCAACAGGCTTCCCAGAGAGCCCCAAGAAGGCCGCAGGAGGCCCCCAAGAAGAACCAAGAGGGCCCCAAGACGGCCCAAGCCCCCCAGGACGGCCCAAGAGGGTCCCGGGATGGCCCAGGAGGGCCGCCAGACAGCCCCAAAGAGCCTCAAAAGGAGCCCCGCGAGAGCCCCGAGAAGCCATACCCCTATCAGCCATATGAGGCCTCTCGCCCCCACAAGCCCTACGACCACTATGGTGCCTCATGGTGCCCCATGAGCCCTGTGAGGCCTGGGAACCCTGACACCTCCAGAGCTCTCACCCCCACACGCCGCGAGACCGCGAAGGGCCCCTCCAACTCATAATCCAGATCACGGGTGTGCCGCCATGGACGGTGCGGTGGCATGCACACGTTGGCTCTTCACCGTCGGTTGAGCGGTGAGGTGGCATGCCCTATGAGCCCTATGAGTCCTATGAGCCCTACGAGCTTTATGAGCCCTATGGGCTCTATGGGGCCTATGAACCCTATGAGCCCAATGAGCCCTTTAAGCCCTACGAACCCGTGAGCCGTATGAGCCCTATGAGCCCTATGAGTCCTATGAGTTTTGTGATCCCTATGGGCCCCATGAGCCCTATGATCCCCACGAACCCTATTACTCCAATGAGCCCTAGGACCCTTAAGAGCTCTACGAGCCCATGAGCTCTCCGAGCTCCATGAGCCCCATGAGCCTGATGAGCCCTTTGAGACCTATGAGCGCTAGAAGCCCCATGACCTTTATGAGCTCACGAGCCCCAGAAGCCCCATGAACTCAATGAGCCGAGCCCGTACCCCCCCGACCCTCCATGACACCATATGAGCGCGATGACCCCTGTGAGGCCTATGCACCCTATGAGCCCTAGAACCCCCTTATCACTAGGAGCCGTGAAGCCTTGCGAGACCCATGAGACCCCCCTCTGAGCCCTACGAGCCCATTGAGCCGTATACGGCCTATGGGCCCTATGAGCCCTATGGCCCCGACTTGCCCCTCCACCCCAATCGGCCCCATGAGCCCTACGAGGCCTACGCGCTCTGTTAGCGCTATGGGCCCTATGGCCCCCCGGAGCATTGCGAGCTCTATGAGCCCAATGGCCCCCAAGAGCTCAAGACTCCAAGGAGCCCCAGGACCCTTATAAGCACCATGAGCCTCCTATGACCCCCATGACCTGTGTAAAAGCCACTCAGCATTATGAGCCCCGTGCCGGATGTGCACAAACAGTCCCATGACCCCAACGAGCCCCATGAGCCCTGTAAACCCTTTGAGTCTCATGACCCCCTGGAGCCGCATCGGCAGCATTACCCCTCGCCTAAAATGGGGGCTCCGAGCCCTTGGGCCCCATGACGGCAGAGACCCCTTCTGAGCTCTTTGAGCCGCAATATTCCCTGTGTCCTATCCGCCCTGTTTGCTCCATTGTCTCCATGGCCAGAACACACCGCGGCTGTGACGACAACCGATCTCATCGCGCCTCCCTGGCGCCATGCGACCAAGATTGTAAAGGCGAAGCGCAGCGAGCCGGTAACATCTGGTATATATATATATATATATATGTGTACAGCCATCCTGGCCAACTGCGACGAAGACGACGACCTGCCTTTCCCCGTGGTTCCCGTTTCCCGTCTTGCGTCGCGAGCGTGAAAGTTTCATGGCGCACGCTCCTTGGGACTCCCCCTCCTCTCCATCCTACCCTTCTCCTTCTGCCATCTATCCTTCTGCTCTTCCCTCGGGGACGGAGGACCATGAGGAATGTTGAGAGTGGCTCTTGTTAGCGCTTCAGACCGCAGCTTGCTGCACCAAGCCAGCAGGCCAGAAGGCGTACTTAGTATCATAAGCGTGCGTAGGGGGGACAAATCACACGACATAAGCCATAATCTAGAATCACATGATAAGAAGATCAGTAAACTCACATACGTCTCTTAGTGCTCAGCAAATCCCGCTGCAAACGCATGTTGCACTATTTTCTATGGCCTTTTCATTGCCTTTTCGGGATACAGTCGGGATACAGTGCTGTTCAAGAGGTTGTCGACCAAGAGCACTGTAACTCCAGAGCGCCCCTGACGAGGCCCAGCGGGTCCCAGGGGCGCGTTGCAACGTCGGGGCAGGCTAGACATGTTTGTCGGGGGGCCCAGGACTTGGCATCTATCGGACGTGTGCATTTTTTCCCGGCGAGAACCATCAAGGATCATCCTGGACCATCGAGCAACAAAAACACGCACGAAACCGAAAAATCCACGGGAAATGGACGTCCGAGCGACGGCAAGAGGACCCGTCCTGGCAGCCTCCCGCTCTCTCATCTCTGGCCTGCTGGAGCCCTTCGCAGGGGGCGGTCGTGCCGTGCCGACGCGGCTGCGATCCGTGCCGCGGGCGCTCAAAAGGGTTAAAATCCCCGGGCGTTTGGATCGGCATCGGGGGAAAACCAATTTTTGATCCGCGGGTCGAGAGCGAGCCTCTTCCGGTCGGGACAGCGGACAGCTTTAATTGGCAGAGGGAGGAGGGCAGAAGGAGGGGCCTCACGTCAAGGCCAAGAGAGGGCAACGCCCCGCATCGGGGGAAAACAAAACTACGATCGGGCGATCGAGACGCCGCCGATCGTTCGAGGTGGAACGGTCCACGCGATGCCTCAGAAGCGGAAGGTGTACCTATACCGCCACCTTTCGCCCATCTTCCCCTCGTTGGGCCTCCTGGGCGGCCCTCGTCGCCACTGCTGGATTCGCCTCGAAGTCCTGGTCAGAACGCGCCCCGCCTGGAGGTCTGGGGAGTAGCGGTGTCGGTGCCTTCTCGTTGCCCCATACCGTTCAAGGTTGAACGGTCCACGCGATGCTGGAAACCGACGCCGGGGCCGTCACCGCACGAACCTGCCGCGAGCGCCAGCCCTCCGCCGTCTTCTTCGGAGTGTCAGGGCCCGCGCTGCGGGAGATCCGCGCGGGTTTCGGCCCCAGGCTCCGGCGCCCCGACCAGCGCCGACGAGGAACACCCGCGGCCAGCGCCCCGACCAGCGCCGACCTGCGCCGCCCCTCCCCGCACACACACCCACCCCCGCGAGCGCCGCCGACGTCGAGCGGGATTAGCCGCGAGGGTCCGTTTCTGGCGAAGACGCCCGGCGTGAAAGGTAGACTGTCGCGGCGCCAAGGTCTCACGACTCCACGTCGTCGCCGCCGCCGTCGTCGCCGTTACAGTGTGCCCTTTCTCGTCGCCTTCTCTTCGTGGGCAGGCCGTCTTTGCGAAGATGCCTGGCGCGGGTCGTATCCAGGGGATCCTGAGCGCATGGATGTGGACACGCTCGCCGCTCTTGCATCCCTCCCCCTCTGCTCCCGCCGCGCGAGGCGGATGCGGGGGCCCTGGCGGCGCCGGAGGCTGCCGCCGGGTGGCGGTGCTCGGGCGCGGGCAGACGGCGTTTGCGGACAAGATGAGGACGCCGGCCCCGAGGTGGTCGATATCGGAGGTGGGGTCGGGGGCAGCGTGGGGGGGGGGGAACGGCTCGACCCCCCAGTCGCACACAGGTCGCCGATGGGGGCCTGGCTCGAAGGAGAAAGGGCGCCATAAGCGTAAACTTCCGAAGCTCCGCGCACATTTCTTGGATCGGCGCTGGGGGCCCCTGGGAAGTGTAGGTTTATGCAGTTGCTCGTTTCCCTAAGCGAGGGGGGAACGGCTCGACCCCAATCGCACATGGATCGCCGAGAAGGAGCGTGCGGTCTCGGTGTTGGAGCTCATCGCCGTCCTGTCGGCGAGGTAGCACCGATTTCAGCTCAAAGTCCCAGCCCCTGGAGACGGTCCTCTCCTGACTCAGGAGGGAGAAAACACGCAGACACCACGAATCGCGAATTCCCAGGAAAACAATATGGAGACTATGGGAAGCGGAGGGGGGAGACGAACCTCCAGGAAATATAGAGAATATTGGGAATCCTGGGGCCCGTGTCATTGACGCTGCCCCTTCATGGGGGCGATCGAGCGAGGCTGGTAGGTCGCGCGCAGAGGGGGGCCGGGGGAGGGGAGAAGGCTTCTCAGAAGCACCCCTGCGTCTCAGAAGGCGCGGGCCCTCTCTACAGATGCAGGGCCAGCGCCTCCCAAGAAGCAGCCTCCTTCTAAGGAGCGTTCCCCCCTTACCCCCAGGGTCAACCCGCACAGGAAGGATGATCGACTTGCCAAGGCTGCCCTTGCATCCCTGCCCCGTCGGCCCACCCTTGCCGACGCTCACTGGCCAGCCTCGTTCGAAAAACGTTCACGTGGCCCTCCGAGGCCCCTTGAGCGTCCTTGCCGCGCAGCCCGATCGCACGAGCTGACTGGCTGCCCCCCTCCCCCCGTGTGCGCCGCCGAGCGAGGCCCCTGGCGCGCTTCCCTGGTGCCTTGGCATCGCTCGGACGTGTGCATTTTTCCTTCGGCGAGGACCATCGAGGAGCATCCTTGATCATTTGGCGATCAAAACACGCACGAAACCCCAAAAAACACAGGGAATGGACGTCCGAGCGATGGCGAGGTGCCCTCTGGTCGCCCCCGGGGCGCTGGCGGTGTGGGGGGGGGGGGGGGCTTGGGGGGCGCGGCGGCTGCCCCCGAAGGCCCCCCGGCGGGGCGCGGGCTCCAGCAGGCGGCGAGCACCGGGCCCCCCGGGCAGGGCCGGGGGGGCAGGATCCATATGGCACCGAAGTCGTCGGCGAGCGGGGCGCGGGGGGTTGCAGAGAGTCGACCAGACGTAAGAGTGGCCTTTCGCCGGAGTGACCTCTGGTGCGGGCACAGAGGGGTCCCCAGGGGGCTGAAAACGAAGCAGGAGCAACGGCTTGCGCGCCAAGGTTTGGTCCCCACGTGGCCACCAACAAGCCGCGCACCAAAGGTCACTCTTACCCAGGGTCACTCTGGCGTGTCGCCGAGAGAGTGAGAGGGCCCTCTCCTCAGAAGGCGGCGGGACTTCTCTGGAGCCCTCGCGCCTGCTCAGGAGGTTCTCTCTGCGCAGCCGGGGGGAGTTTAGAGGGGAACTTCCCAGAAGGCCGGGGGACTTCCGAGCCTTCTGAGACGGCCCGCCCCTTCTCCCCCCCCGCGCTCGCCGTCGAACAAAAGAGCTCTCAAGCTGTGATCGCGCATGTTTTCCGCTCAGCTCTACGACGTGTCTCTGGGATTCGAGCCTCGGTGGCTACGGTTCGCAACAGATTCACGCAATGATGCCTGCGTGCATGCATGCACATCCGCAGCAACTCGTGCAAAGAATGTGCAATCACGTGCCGCAGTGGCAACGATGCTCGGATGATTGGATTTGGGACGCAGCTCATTGATTTGTTTGTGATCGGAGGGTCCAGGTTCGGATCGGAGTTCCGAATTCGAGGTGGTCAGCTCCCGGCTCTTGACGTAGTTCGCAAGTTACTGGACTGCCTTCTTTCAGAGAGCTCTCTCATCCCCGTCTGCATCTGCTCGTGTGCCATGAGAGTGTGTTTCTAACCACCCTCTGGGCCAAAAAGAGCGTTATGCCCTGCCCTCCTGCCCATCCCCCCTACCTCCTCCCTCCTCCTCCTCCCTCCTCCTCCTCCTCCTCCTCTTCCTCCTTCTCCTCCTACTTTTCCTCCTCCTCCTCCCTCCTACTCCTCCTCCCTCCTCCTCCTCCTCCTCCTCCTCCTCCTCCTCCTCCTCCTCCTCCTCCTCCTCCTCCCCTCCTCCTCCTCCTCCTCCTCCTCCCTCCTCCTCCTCCTCCTCCTCCTCCCCATTACACGACCCCCCCCCCCCCCCCAGTGAGTCCCCGGCACTGCCGCAATGCGTCTGGCACCGCAGTGCGTGGTCAAGACCCACACGGCGAGGGGGGATGGCGTGCACATGACGCCCGGTATCGCCCCGAATGTAAAACCACTCTCTGCTCCCTTCTCCGCCACCACCACATTCTAGGCCTCCTAGATGGCGTCGGAGTAGATGAGGTCGGAGGATCGCGCCGCATCGCCGATGCATCGGCGATGCGGCTCGACGTGGGGCCAACTTTTATTCACGCCGACGTTGAGGATGCATTGTCGACGTTGCCAGTGCATCGCCGATGCATCGCCGATGCATCTGCGATGTATCGCCGATGTATCGGCGATGATGCGAGTTCCTTCGACCCCATCTACTCCGACCCCATCTAGGTGGCCTCTGCACATGAGCGAGATGCACGCCCCCCTGGGCTGAAGAAGGAAGTGCGCGGTGGCCCCCTCGAGTGGTGCGCCGGGCGGGCCCACTACTTCTCACCCGGACCCCTGGCGGCGTGAGCGTTTTTTTTCTTCGCAGCGGGGACCGCCTGGAGGTCCGCACGTCTGGCCCCTCGGGCGTTGCGTGGGGGGCGACAAGTGCGGGGAAAAGAGAGAAGCACCTTCTGTGCAATTTTGGGCCATAGAGGGTCTGGCGCCCAAAAGGGGCACGAGAGGTGCACGTTTCCTGCCCCCCCGAATAATCCCCCTCCCCTTGAGCAACGCCCAAGGCCGCCATTTCCCGGGACAGTCTCGTCGTTCCGAGCGGTCGATTCGCAGCACTAGTGCCCAGCAGAGGGGCCCCTTGCGGCAGAAGATTGCGGCGAGTCCTCGATCGTGTTTTTTTTTCTGGCCTCGCCGCGAGGGGGCAGTAGCACCACGACGCATCTGTCAACCCCGCTACGGCCACCACGGCTATGGTCCGCCACAGCTCATGATTCCCGAGCGCTTATCAAGGAGAGATCTGATCCGCCCTCTCGCTGGTGTCACCGTGGAGTTACCCGTGGAGTTGCCCGGGTGCTCCGCCTGCAGCAACGAAGCGTTGTCTCCTCGTGGAGCCCCTCTTCGTTGTCACCCCCTCCCTTCCTCCATCAGAATGAAAAAACATCTCATCTCCCAGCCCTGTCTTGCGGGCGGCAGCTGCCAGACCACCAAAGCCCCCCCCCTGGTCTCGGGCGCGAACTCATGGGGGGGCGATAGATGAAGGGGGGGGGAGAAAGGTGCTTTCTTCGGGCCCTCGAAGCTTCCTTCTGGGCCGCAGAGGGCGCCTTCGCCCTGAAGGGCCCCTTTTCGGCAGCCCTCGCCGCCCCCCCAGTCATTGCCCCCACCCCCACTGCGCAGCCTCCAAGCCCTCCCCGCCCCGAAGGAACGCGGCCGCCGGAGGCGTCGTGGGCGCCGTCATCTGCGACAGCCACGACGGGCACCTTTTCCGCATGGTGAGCACGCCGTCGGAGGCGGGCAGCGGCGCGCAGGGGGGGCTTCCGAGAGCTTGTGCAGGCAAGGCGCCGCAGGCTAAGGTTGAGTCGGGCCTGTCCCTCTACAGGAGGAATATTCAAAAATAGTCCAAACAAAGTCGGGGACCATTTTTTGACTATTTTAAGGCCATTTCGGAATATTTTTGGGGTGTTTTTTTTTCATCGAAAATCCCCCTGTAGGGGGACACGCCCGACTTGAGGCTAAGGACTGCCTTGAAGCTCAGGATGGGCTGCGGCTTTCTGCCGGGCCGCTCCCGAGAGCTGGGTCGGGGATGGGTGTCCCTGGCCGAGGCTCGCCGTGGCGGGAGGCGCCCCCTCGTGCCTCGTTCAGCGTCCCCCGGGGCAGCACGACGGCCGTGTGCCAGTGCAGTTGCCCCCCCTTCCCATTCTTCCCCCGCGGCACTCCCCGCGACCCACCCCGCGGCACTCCCCGCGACTCACCCCGCGACCCACCCTGGGGCCCACCCCGCGACCCACCCCGCGACCCACCCCGCGACCCACCCGCGACCCACCCCGCCACCCACCCCGCCCCCCCCAAGCGATCGCCCCCTCACTCCCAATCGCAATGGCGGGGGGCTATAGTTCTCGAGCTAGAGTGTGCTTCGGCGATTTGGGGAACCGTTATCGTTTCGATCTCGTGTTGCAGCAGGAGGCGGAACGAAGACGGAACGAGCGAACACAACACGAAAACGAAAGCCTCACTGCGTTGGCCAACATGTGGCTATGCTGAGGGGGTGCATGGCGTCGGGTTTACACGCCAGCCGCTCCCTGCCGGCCGAGGCCGTGCCGACCTCGGGTTAAGAAGACTGTGCGGGAATCGTTGAAGGCAGGGCAGTCCCAGGCGACAATCCCAGGGCCGTCGCCAGACATCATACCCTGGAGGACTGCCTCGAGCACATCCCCGCCTAGAGGCCCTAGCGACTGCCCCACTGCGAGTGGGAGCCCATCCCCCCCCTGCGCTGACTTCGGCGCCTCTTTGATGGCCTCGTCAATGTCCGCCCGCGACGGCAAGAATATCACTCATGCCGCCGTCTTGGTGCCCTGCATCGGGCGGGGCTGGGACGAGGATAAACCCGTTCAAGAGCGTTCTGGAACGCTCTCAGAGCGTTCCAGGACACTCTGAGAAGGCCGCGGCGCCCGAGACATCCTCCAGAGCCGCTGGACGTCAGAGATTCTCGATTCATCCTCATCCGAATAGGTCCTCGTCCTGGCTTCGTCTTAAAGGATCTTCTAACTTATGCCGCCGTCTTGGTGCTCTGGACGCCCAGCGCGATCCCCAGCAGCTCCACGGCCCCTTCTTTGCTCATTCAACGTCCTTCAGGGTAGCACGACGGCTGTATGTTCATGCGGTTGCCCCGCACCTCCCGAGATCCAACCGCGACCCACCCCGCGCCCCACCCCGCGCCCCACCCCGCGACCCACCCGGGGACCCACCCCGCGACCCACCCGCAACCCCCCCCCGCCCCCCCCCCGCCCCCCCCCCAGCAGCTCCGCGGTCCCTCCCCCCCTGCTGGCCGGGCTCCTCCCCGCCTGCTGCGCGCCTCCGAGCCTGCAGGGGAGATCGGCTGCAGCCGGGCCAGGCTCGCCAGTAGCCCCACCAAGCAATGTTCTAAGAACCTCTTGAGGTTTCCACGACATGTTCTCAGACCATGCCTGGTTGAGACTGTCTTGTTTTAACACATCGGGCCAATGTTCTGAGAGCACTGTTTTGTTCTTAAAGCACTTCTGGGTTCTAGGAACAGTTCGTGGTAGGACTCTAGGGATGCCGGGACGGTCGGTCCCTGCTCGACTGGTGCTCTGCCCAGAGGAGGAGAAAGGTACCCATACCGCTACCCTTCCCTCGTGTCCCCTTCTCGGGCCTCCTGGGAGGGCCTCGTCGCCACCGCTGGATTCGCATCGAAATTCTGGCCAGAACGCGCCCTGGGAGAGGTATGGGGAGTTTCGGCGGTATGGGTATCTTTTTGTTCCCCCATCTTCGTGTTTGCTGGGTGTTCTTGTGCATCCTGGGGAGGGTGCCCCTGAAGGTTGGTTTGTTTTGGCCGGCGGAGGTTCGCATGGTCTTGAAGAGTGCTCTTCTGGCCTAATTGGTTTGCCCTATTATCCCGTCGAGTATGCAAACATGCGTAACATGTCCGTAGACCCTTGAACATTCTACGCATAGTTGTGTAGGTTCGGGAAGGAGTTCAATTCTGGATGCATCGATTACGGAGTCGATCCCCTACTTGAATTCTACTGCTGGCGCGACCCGCCTTAGAGACCTCTGCCGCGCCGATCGCCCCGCGGCGAAAGAGTTTGTCGGGGGCAACGTTGGGGGGGGGGACAGGCTCAGGGGGACGCATCGACTCCCAATCGCTCACTGATCCCCGATACGTACTGGCCTGACGGCCCCACGCCGAGGAGCATGCGGTTTCGCCATCGGGGGCCTATCGCCGATGTGGCGGCGAGGTATCTCGCCAATTCCAGCTCCATGTTTTCCCCCCAGAGCGGGTCCTCCCCAGCGGCGGCCAATCCAGACGCGGTTCCCGGGCGAGCTGTCGTGAGAAGAGGGGTGGGGGTGGCACCAGTCCAACCAAGCAGGGGATGCAGGGGATCAGTCCGGGCAGATTCCAGAAGTACGTAGCCAGCCTGGGGCGCTCTTGCAGCCATCCGGAAGCATCTTGGAGTTGCCTCAGGCTCTCTCGGGGCCATTTGGGGCTCTGGGGCCCTCTTGAACCTCTTTTGGGATTCTCGTTGGCCCATGTTGAAGCCCATGAGCCAAACAGCTACCAGGACCCTCCCAAGACTCCCTGGGGGTGAGGACTCTCTTGTGGGCCCTTGGGGTCCTCTTGCGGCCGTTCTGGGTCCATCCCAGGGGTCATCCTGGCCATCTTAGGGCATCTTGAGTCCTCAGAAGCTCGTCGGACGACGATACCGAATACGCCTACTGCGAATCACGGCCGCCGCCTGCGTTTTGGAAGCGCCTATGTGGCAAGACGTTGTAGCCAGACATCGGCCAAGGTGTAGGACTATGTGTTCCCCCAGCCGTCCTGAAAACCATTAGGGGGAAATGTGGGGAAGAAGGAATAATAGGAGATGGAGGGGGCGGAAAAGGACAGAGGATGAGCATGAGGAGGCATCTTGGGAGCTGGGGCTTCCTGGGAGCATTCCTGGGGGCCTCTCGGAGGACCCTTTTCCTTGAGCCTCTTGGAGGGCATTTGGAAGCTTCTTGGGGGCCTCTTTGGCCGTCTTCGGGCTCTCCTGGCCTGTCGTCCCGTGGGGGAAAGGGATCACGGAAGCGGCTCCCTGACCCGGGGCCTTGCTTTGTAGACACGCCAATGGCGATGTAGGTTTGGGTGGGGGCCGCAGGAACCAGATTCCCAGCATCGCCGTTAACCAGCATCGCCGTCAGCGTGGCCTTGGTTCCCTCACGGCCAGCTCGAATTTCGAACCTCGACCACGAAACCTTCAATCGTCCTATCTCCAACACCGCCTTTCCCCAGGACCAGCTCATCCCGAGCCACCTGTTGACGCCCCCAGGGCCTTTGGAGGGCAGAAGCGGCGAATAGATTGAGGGCCCCTTCCCTCCAGGGACATGTCCTCTCCCTTGAGGGACAACGATCCTGGCAAAGGGGGGGAAACATCGACCTGGAATCGGCGATACATCGCTGATGGATCGGGGAAAGCCCCCCGATGGCGAATCGGCAAGTTCCTAGGCGGCGTGGGGCTATCAGACCCCTATCGGCGATCAATGGGCGATTGGGGGTCGATGCATCTCCCCCTATGCCTATCCCCCATGAGCGTCGCCACCGATCCCTCCTGTTCATGTTAGGAACCCCGGACCTTTGGGAGATGGCTCTTGCGGTTGCACAGAGAGACCACCTGGCGCGACGCGGTCGTCACCCGGGCCACACCTCCCCCCCTCCCCACCGGGCAGCGGCAATGACCGGACGTGCAGGGGGGCGGGGGGGGCTGGGCCACCCCCCCCGCATGCTGGTGCTCGCGCGCGTACCCGGGCGATCGCAGCGCACCCCCGCCCCCACGAGTTGCACATCAGGAACAACAGCCAACAGGAGAACGTAAACATGGAGCCCCCAGTCGAACCTGGAGGAACGTAAACATGGAGAGGAAGAGGAAGAACACATAGCCACAAGAGAGCATCGGGACGAAGTCGCCCGACAATCCCAGGCCTGCTTCAAAAAACCTCGCTCGACAACCCCCGCCCCGACGGGCTCCCGCCCAGACGTGCCCGCATGCGAGGGCCCCCCCCCCCGCCGGTGGCCCCGCCCGCTGCTGCCAGGAGGGCGCCGCGCAGGGCCCGGCGGCCCCCGCGCCCGCGGAGGAGGAGGACGCCAGCGCGCTGGCGGAGCTGCCGCCGGCGCCCGCGGCGAGGGGGTCTCGGCATCGCTCGGACGTGTGCATTTTTCCTTCGGCGAGGACCATCGAATCGAGGAGCATCCTTGATCATTTGGCGAAAACGCCACGCACGAAACCGAAAAAAGCACCCGGAATGGACGTCCGAGCGATGGCGAGGGGTCGGGCTGGACGAAAGGGGGGGATTGGGAAAGGGGGGGATAGGAAATTTGCTGCCTGCAGCTGGTTTCGGCCTCACCGAGGGGCCCATTCCTCGACACATAGCCGCCTCCGGCGCCGGGAGGCGCCAGGAAAGTCAGCTACGTGAGCTGATTCTCAAACCCCCCTTTGCTATCCCCCCCTTTCGCCCGACCCGAGGGGGGGCTGTACGCTGCATCTTCGGGGGGGCCTTTCCTCGAAGAAGAAAAAACGCCACAAACACAAACTTTTGGCGCTCCGCGCAGATGTCTTGGATCCGCGCTGGGCCCCCCCGGCGGCGCCTCGCGCGCCGCCCCCTGGCGCGCTCCGCGCGCCATGGAGGGGGGGTCCAGCGCGGTTCCAAGAAATCCGCGCGGAGCACCAAAAGTTTATGTCTATTGCGGATATATATATATATATATATATATATATACAGATGTTTGTTGTTATATTTTCTCCAGGCTTCCTAGCCGGGGTCCGCGCAGATGGGGTCGGAGGATCGCGCCGCATCGCCGATGCATCGCGGCTGGATGTGGATCCCGGATTTCTCAACGCCGACGTCGCCGACGCGTCGCCGGTGCATCCAGCGATGCATCGGCGATGCGGCGCGATAGTCCGACCCCATCTACTCCGACCCCATCCCGAATGCCTTTATTTATCCCGTGGCTTACGCCATTCCAACGACCCCCACAAGGAGTGAGTGTGTGAGACGATCGTGGAAGTTATATCTTTGGTCAGGAGCCTCCTCAATGAATCTGAGGGTATCTTGGGATGCCTCTCTGGGGCGCTCGAGGGGCCATCTCGATGGGGAATGCTCAAAATGTCACTTCGTATTCCCCGTCATGGGCTTTCTTGGAGTCCAGGGCCCTCCAGGGGCTGTCTTGGGCCGGCTTGGGGGGCCACTGGGGCTGTCTCTTGGGCCGTCTTGAGGCCTTCTTGGAAGCATTATGGGCCGTCTTCGAACGATCTTGGGGGCCACTTGGGCCGTCGTGTGCGCGGTCAAGACATAAAATGCGAATGTGTTGAACATGTATGTTCCCCCAAGGAGTGGGATGATTTGGGCCTCTTGGGGCCCTCTCGGCGATCCTCTGGAGGCGCTTTTGGGCTGTCTTGGGGGCCTCGTGGGCTATCTTGAAGCCATCTTGGATCGTCGCGGGGCTACCCTGAGCCGCGATGACGCCTTGTTCGACTGTCTTGGCGCCCTGTCTGCGCCTGGTTGGGCTGTCTTGGGGCTGCTTGGGGGCTCTGGAGGCCCCAGGTGTGCGTTGACGAGCTCGTCCCCCCCCCCCCCCCTGTGATCGGATCTTTGGGGGGGGGGAAAGGGGAGGGCGGCAGCCAAATGTAGGGGAACAAAGAGTGGCATAAACATAACCACTCGGAGGTCCGCGCGGATGTCTCGGATCGGCGCTGGGCCTCCCCGGCGGCGCCTCCGTGGCGCGCTCCGCGCGCCAGGGAGGGGGGTCCAGCGCCGATCCGAGAGATCCGCGCGAACCTCAGAGTTTTTTGTTCATGCCTTTTTTTGTTCCCCTAAGATGTTTCACACGCCTTTTCACTCCCGGCAAGCGGGGGTCGGCAAATCTGTTGTCCTGTAGATGACCGTCTCCCCTTGATCTTCAGCGTGGGTTCGGCGCTGATGCGGCGCGAATTCGACACTGATTCGACACACATATTCGACACGGATTCGACGTGGCCGACGTAGATCCGACGTAGATCCGACGCGGATTGGACACGGATGGCTGGCGCGAATTCGTATACACAGTTTCAAAACTCAAAGGGCACCAATTTTCATAAGCATAATTTCTGTGAGGTCCGCGCGGAGTTCTTGGATTCGATCTGGGACCCCCCCTGGCGGCTCCTCTGGCGCCCCCAGCGCGCTCCGCGCGCCAGGGAGGGGGTTTCAGCGCCGATCCCAGAAATCCGCGCGCACCTCTCAGGAGGGAAAGCTAGAAACACACAGAGACAATTAATCGTCGATTCCATAGAAAATATGGGAAAATATGGGAAGTGGGGGGAAGACAAAACCCCGAAAATATGGGAAAGTATGGGACATCCTTTGATTTGTGTATATTTATTGAATCGCTTCGCTCATTCCGCCGGCCCGTGATATGGCATCGCTGGTTTTTGTCTGTGTGTTCGTTGCCCATGTTGCGCTCTTGGGGGCGGGTGTCGTTCGGACGCGTTGCGTGGGGAGTTTTGATGGTGAAGCAGTTCCCTGGGGGTCGTCTCTCGATGGGGCGAAATAGAGTCGTCGTCAAGATGCTTCTTTGGGGGGCCTCTTGGGGTCTGTTGAGAGGCCGTTCGGGGGCGCCTGGGAGACATGTTTGAAGCCTTCTGGGGCTTCTTTTGGGCCTCCTGGGAGTCTCCTGGGGCCTCTTGGCGACATCTTGGGGCCTCTTGGAGGCCTCTTGGGGCCTCTTTGGGACCTCCTGGGCGCCTTCTGGGACGGAGGGCTCCATTTTTGAGTTCTCGGTATCCCTCCTGAGTCCCTCTTGGGCCCGTCTTGGGGCCTCTTGGTCCGTCTTGGGCGGCACTTGGGCCGTCTTGAGGGCTCTCTTGGGTCGTTTCGGCGCCGTCTTGGGAGCTTCGTGGGCCGTCTTGGAGCGGTCTTGGGGGCCTCTTGGGCCGTCTTGGAGCGTCCGGAAGCCGAAAAAGCCAGAACACAAAAAACATCGAAAAAAACAATGAAAATCAACGATTTTGGCCTCTTGGGGCTCTCTTCGGAGGCCTCTTGGAAGGCTCTTGGGGCGTCTTGGAGGCCTCTTGGGCTGTCTTGGGGGCCTTTTGGGCCGTCTTGGGGTCATCTTCGGCGTCTTCGAGCGCTCTTTGGGCGTCTCGGGGGCCTCTTGGGCAGTCTTGGGGGCCTCTTGGGGCACTCTGAGCGCGCTCTGGGGAGCCTGAGAGGCCGCACCCAGAAGGAAAACCATCTCTGAGTAGACTCGGTCGGGCGGCGACCGGGCGTTGGTCGGGGTACTTTTCGCCGGGGGACCCCCAGGGGCCGCCCCGCGCGCGCGAACTAGAAATACTGTTAATACTGTTAACCAGTTACCGGAGATCTTAGCACGCCCTGGCCCGTTGGGCCGGCGAATTTGTGTGTCTCAGGGCCCCTCCAACCTCACGCTGCTCTAAAAGGAGAAGGCAGGGCAGTGCGCCCAGACGTCCTCGCCTACGGACCCGAGATCAGAGTGGACAGGTTTGCGGGCTTGCAGGCTTCCGCCTCCCGGGGCCCTTCTGCCGGGCCCCGTGGTGACCGCCTTCCAAAGAAAGCGGCTCGGCGCGAGGAGCGGGGCCCCGGGGAGGGCGTCGAGAGCTCCAGGGGGCCCACGCTGCGGAGGAGTCGCCACGTCGCGGGGTCTGCGGCTGTCGGGGTGTCTCCGCGCGTGTAGGGGCGTGCGGGAGGAGGAGGCGGGCGCTTCCCCCCGCCATCCACTTGTGCTGGGTCCTTGTTTTGAGCACGCAGCGCTCCGTGTGCATTCCTCCTCCCCCCTCCTCCCTCCTGCAGCGGCCCTCCGTGTGCCCCCTTCCGGCACGGCGGTCGCACGCTTCTCGCGGTCCCACGGGGCGTTCCACGGGAGGCCCAGGTCGCAGGGCTCGTGTGCCTGGCCACGCCAGTTCTGGCACACCCTTCGCGCGCTTCGTGGCCCCACAGGAGCTCCACAGAAGGCCCAAATCGTTGGGCTCGTGTGCCTGGCCATGCCCATGTTGGTACATCCCTCATGCACTTCGTGGCCCCATAGGAGCGCCACATAAGGTCTAGATGGCGGGGCTCGTATGCCTGACCACGCCTATTCTGGCACACCCCTCACACGTTTCGTGGCCTCGTGTGCCTGACCACGCCCATTCTGGCACATCGCCCGCTCATTTCGTGGAGCGCTACAGACGGCCTTGATGGCAGGATTTGTGTATGGCCGGCTACGCCGACTCGGGCACACCGCTCTTACATTTCGTGGCCCCACAGGAGCCCCACAGAAGGCCCAAATGTTCGGGCTCGCATGCCAGACTACGCCCACTTTCGCCTCTTACGCTTTGAGCTCCACAGAAGGCTCCGATGGCAGGGCTCGTATGCCTTACCACGTCCATTCTGTCACACGCTTCACAAGTTGTACAGGCCTCCGGCCCGTCCTGCTGATCCGGGACGCTCCGGGGCGCCCCGTGCGAACTCGTCTTGCTTAACAGTTTGTGAGCTTTACCTCGAGGAGGCAGGAGGGAAGAGGAAGAGGAGGAGGAGGAGGAGGAGGAGGAGGAGGAGGAGGAGGAGGAGGGGGGGAAGGAGGGTGTTGGCAGTAGCCTTAGGCAGTATGTGTTGACCGGTATGTTTGCGCCGTGCTTTGGTCGTCTTGGAGGCCTCTCGGGAGCCTGTGGCGTTCTCTTGCTGGGGCGGTCTTGGGAGCTCCGGCCCAGGCTCCGGCCCCGACCCCGGCCCCGCCCTGGGCCGCGGCCCCGGCCCTTGAGCTCCGCTGAAGTTGCAACGCAAGTGTAAGTTTCAGCTGGGCTTGCCAAAGTGCATACGTCTGCCCACACTGAAGAGCATCATGCTGCCTCCCGTCCCCCGTCCTCTTCCGACGGCAGCGGCGACGGTTGCGACGACGACGATGGTGAAGTCGGTCGACGATGACGATGATGCTGGTGATGACCCAGGCTGCGCAGACCGAGGGCGAGCGAGTTTCGAGATGGTGTTCTCGCTCGCGGCCCCCTTCTGAGGCCCCCCCCGTGGACTCGGCCATGGTCGCCCGGCCCTGTCCAGAGGCCAGCTGGGGCCACGTGGGCCCCTCGCGGCTCTGCCTGCCGTGCCGCGCGGCCGCCGCACGCACGCTGGGCGCCGCCGCCGCACGCCCCGGCGGCGCGGGGCCTCGCGTCGCGCCCGCGCACTTGATGGCCCCGCCGCTGCGGGGGCCGCGCCGCGCAGCACGTCGGGCCTGCCCGATGGGCCGGCGGGCGCCAGCGGCGCCCGACCCAACGCGCCCGCCCAGTGCAACGCACCCGTCCCGCGCCCCGCGGCCCGACAGGGAGCTCCACCTGAGGCGCCAGTGGGTGCGTCCACGCGCGGGGGACCAGCCTGTTCTGCGTCCTGCGCGGGCTTCACGTTCGCAGGCGGCACGGCGCACACGACGGGACGATGGCGACGGGAGGAAAAGAGGGACGGAGGATGGGGAGCAGGGGGAGCACGGTCTGCCTGTCTGCCTGTCTGCCTGCTTGCCTGCCTCTCTGTCTGTCTGCCTGTCTGTCTGCCTGTCTGTCTGCCTGTCTGCCTGTCTGTCTGCCTGTCTGTCTGCCTGCCTGCCTGCCTGCCTGTCTGCCTGTCTGTCTGTCTGTCTGTCTGTCTAGCCTTCAGCCCACAGTGCGCATAGCTTCTTGATTCCCCACAGGTGCAGTGAGCCGTTGCCCCCGGAGGATCATGCGGTGAGGCCGTGTAGGACAAGCGGCCAAGACCTTCCCCCCGCCGCTCCGCAGGCGCTTCTGGTCTCCAGGGGCTCCGGAGAGCGGCTCCGCGACGTGCTTCGGAGGGCGCGGTCTACAAAGGTGCGCCCCCTCGAGGGGAGGCGAGGGGGGGGAGGGAAGGAGCAGGGCGAGGAGTAGGGGAGGGAGGTAGGGATAGGGAGAGGGGTTGGGAGAGGGGAGGGGAGGCAAGCTAGGTGCGCTCGCGTCATATCTGACATCCTACCCCTCCCTCCCATCCCTTACCATGGCGCAGATCCCCTCTCTACTCGCACAGTCGGATGTCGAGCAGGGCAATGATCCCGAAAGGGTACGCGATGCATTGTAGAGCACGGCATGGCATGGCGTAGAAGAGCACCGCAAAGCGTAGTATCAACCTAGCATTGCATCGCATGCCGTGGCATGGCACGGGAAATGACGCCAGCGCTGCAGCGGGAGCACGAGTCGAAACGAGCGGAAGCGCGGAAATAAGGCCAGCGCTGCAGCGGGAGCACGATTCGGAACAAGCGGAAGCACGGAAATGAGGCCAGCGCTGCAGCGGGAGCACGATTCGGAACGAGCGGGGCCCGAAAATGAGGCCCGCGCCTCAGCGAGAGCAGCATTTTGAAAAAGAATGCAGGCGAAAACCAACTCCCGGGAATCCTGTGTGTAAAAAAGCAGGACGCGGGGGGGGTGGCGAACACTCCCAGCACGTCATCAGGGGAAGAGGGAGAGTAGTATGGGCAAGCCACGTGCGCTCGCGCCATATCTGATATCCATTCCCTCGCGCCCATACCTGGACCTCCGAAAATGGTCTCATCGTGTTATACGCAATCGGACAAGAAGGGAGCTGCGTACACTGGAGGAGGAGGTGGCGGGTGAGCAGAAGGATGAGCAAGATGAAAATGAGGATGAGGAACGATGAGGACGAGGACAAACAGCAGCAGCAGGAGCTGGAGTGGAAGGAGCGGAAGGAGCAGGAGGACCAGGGGAAGGCGGAGGAGGGATAATGAAGAGGGCGGCAAGGACGAAATCACACCAGAAAGGCCCGAACCAGTGGACGGTTTGGGGATAGTGCTATGGATGGTCGACTGGCATTCGGTGCAAGGGGGGCTGAGCCTTCCTGTCTGACCTTCGCGGGGCAAAGGCGGTTGCATTTGGGACCCAACTTATTCCTCAGCACTGCGGTCGCCGGGTCCTCGCAGGAGGGGGTGGGCCACTTTATGAGCAGCGCCCCTCTGTCCCTGAAGCGTTTGTCTGCGCCGCTCGCCTGGGAGTCCTCGCAGGAGGGGGGGGCACTTTGTCAACAGCGCCCCTCTGGCCATGGAGCGTTTGTCGGCGTCGTTCGTCTTAGAGGGGGGGGTGCGATCTGTCCGCCCCAGTGGGCGCAACAAATCGACGCCACTGCCGGGACAGGTGAGGTTCATACACCGTGAATGATTGTCATGGTGTTCGGCGCCATCGTCGCTGTCACATCGTCGTCGTTGTCCGTAGCCGCTGGCTCGAGCCTTGGTGAGACTCTCCCTCGGCCCACCCGCCCAGTTTCGTCAAAACGGGCGTCCTCGAGCCGCGCGCGGCGACAGCACCGCGACGCGCGGGCCGTTATCCCATGGTCCGTTCCAGATACTTACGGTCTTGGGGCATCAGTGCCACACGGCATCCGTTGACCATGCAGCGGCGTGGTCTGACGCCGTGCTGGTTGCCAGCGGGGGCATTTGCAGCGTGTAGCGTGACGCATCGCGCTGCGGCCCCCTTAGGAATGGCAGCTTCAAGGAGGCGCCCCGCATCATGGGCAAGGTGCGGGTGTACCCAACGTGCGCCTACACCTCCAACAGTGCACGCGGGGTGGGAAGCGTCCTTGCGCAGGTCCCGCACGGGGCCTGTGCTTATCGGGACTTGAACTCCTCCTCGCTGCCATACCCTGCATGGGGTTGGCAGTGGGTTCCACACTTAGTGCTCACACTCCGTCGTTCCATTCTTGTGTTCCCTGTCCCTGCATCTTCCTTTGGCCGCTGCATTCTCTCTGCCTTGTCTCCACGTTGCCCTCGTGAGCGATCCTATCTAGCCCCTGCGAAGATATGGAGATCGATTGTTCGATTGTGAGATCGATAATGGAATCCATCATGGGATCGATAGTGAGGACGATAGTAAGGTCAATCGTGAGACCGACAGTGAAGTCGATTCAGTGAGATCGATCGCGAGATAGCTCGTGCGATCTGCAGCGAGATCGAAAGTGATATCGATCATGATCGATAGTGGTTTCGATACAGAGGTCGATAGAGAGAGGGGTAATCGATACGGAGATCGACCAGGAACGCGGGCACCCAGAAACCTGGGAACCCCGCCGCCCACCGAAATCGGCCCGAAACCAACAACCAGCAACCCGGAAACCCGGAACTGGGAACCCGGGGACCTGGCTGCCCACCGGAATCGGCCAGTATTTTGCTAGGACCCTTTCAGTGCAAGCAACGATTTGGGGAACATCCGTTAGGACCCCTTTACTGCAAGCTGGGGAATGGACCTGAAGCTAGAAAAGTGGCCCACGCTGTGGCGATAGCGCCAGTCTGAGCGACGGGAGCAAAGCGCCGATCAAACAAGGAGGCCCTCGCTGCAGCGGGAGCACCTGATTGAAACTCCAGAACTGATCGGATTGGCAAACAACATAAGACAAATCAACTTCTGACGTCCGGTGTTTCAAAAGGCAGTACGAGGAGAGGTCCGAACATCATCTGGACATGGCTAGGAGAGACAGGAGGGTAGCATTCATAACAGAGTGCGTATTCGTGACGCGGTGGGGGGAGACGAGGGAGGAGGGGAGAAATAATAGAGGTCCCCGGACTATTTTACTTGTTCCTGGTCTTGTTCGGGCCCCTGCTTGACGGCGTCCAAGGGGTGACTGGAGACATTCGGGCACCTCTGCAGTAGGGAGGGGGGAGGGGCATCAATGTGAGGAGACGGAGGACGAGGACCAAAGGAAGCACAGGATGCTTCAACGATGCTGCAAAGCACCGTCGCGTCTCGCGCTTTCCGCCTGTGAGCCCTTGCGCGAGTCTCTATGTTCACTGCGTGTAGCGCCGCCGTGAGAGGCGAACGCCCCCCGGGCCTGCCATGCAGGCGAGAGCTCCGGTCTGAGAGGGGGGCGCCCCGAAGCCTTGCAACAATGTGTCCAGCGAAGGCCCCGTCTTGAAACGAGTGTATCTATTTATGCGTGCAATGGCCGGGCATGTTTCAATACCAGGACGTCAGGCTGCACGGAACATTCCCAGCGAGAGCCACGTGTAGGGAAAGGTTTCGCCCTCCACCCATAAAAGGAGCCCCCTGTAACATGCGAAGACACGCTAAGCGATAGCTTCATGTCGAAGAGGAGCCGCGAACGCCATCTGTGTTCTGTGAGAGTTGAAAGCGAATAGCCGCGGCGTTTAGTATAAAACATGTTGGCTCGTATGTTGGGAGCGTCCAGTATGAATGCAGACGACGCCAAGGCGATAACCACACTTTCGAAACGAACCGCCATCTATCCGCGTAGCCGCTATGTTACTTTGAGGCAAGCACGCGCCATCCGAATGTCCCATGGTGAAGACGACATGAAGCTCTATGCCCCAGGACCGCAAGTTGCAAGGACATGTCAAACGAGACGGCCGGCTTGTCCTACAGAGAGAACGCGTGGTGCGATGGAGGAGGAGGAGGAGGAGAGCGAGGAAAACGTTGTGGAATGAAACAGGACTGCGGGTGTGGAGGAATGGACGGAGATGGGGATGAATGGGGAGATCGGGCAGGGGAGGAAGGCGACATGGGGAGAAGGAGGATAACTGGTGCAAACCCAGGATGCGTCAACGACGTTCTAATAGTCCCCTTCTCCAATGTTCTTCCCTCCAAGTTCCGTTTTCGCAGGCCAGTGCAACGATATGTGTTCCATTGAGGGAACAGCCGCGTTGAAAACAAACCGTATGAGAATTGTGGCCCGTGCGGAAACACCATTCCTGAAACTGCACCGCTGCGAATCAGTGTAATTGCTGTGTCCAGACACTTTTTAACAGTACCAGAACACCGTCCCTGCAACTCCACTGTAGCGGGTCAACTTGATTGTTGCGTTTGACGTTCCGGCAGCATGCCATAATGCATTGTTTGAATGGTTTCGAGTCGCGACGCCTTGGGTTGCAAGGCGTTGGAACGATTGTGCGCGGCGCAAGTGCAAGAGCCACATGTTGAAAACCACCCGCGCGCCATCCTTGAAACGGTTTCTGATGAGTCCGCGCGGCGCGATGGCGAGAGCCACCTCCGTAACCATTTTGGCTCAGCAGCTTGCGTGCCCCCCCTGGTTCGAGCTGTCTACGGTCATGGCCGACGCGGTGGCGGAGGCTCTCCTGGTGTTGGTGTGCGCGCTGGCGGCTCTCGCCAGGTGGTGGCGGCCACAGCGGTGGCCCCCTGGCGAGCGGCCCAGGCTGGCGGCGGCAACCTGCAGGCCGAGGACAAGGAGGTGGATCACGATATCCAGGCGCGGTTCGAGCTCATCAAGCCCGTCCTGCGAGCGAAGGTCGAGGCGGCGGTCCGTGACAGGCCGATCGAGTTCGACGGTGGGACGACGGCGTTCTGGAACGTCGCTGACCATTGCTTGTTCGGGGAGGGCGCAGAGGTGCTGCCCCAGGGCGGGAAGGCGGCCAAGCGCCAGCAGAGGGGGCAGCGGCGTCGCGCCCGTTTGGCGAAGGACACCGCCATCGTTGGCAAAAGCGGCCACTTCGGTAGCCAAATCGACATGCGACAGTGGTAGTTCGTCGGCAAGGGCGCGGTGATCCTGGTGATCCTGGTGACAGGTAGTCCACCAAGAACGGCTCCAAATCCGAGAAGGTGGAGGAGCAGATGAAGAAGGGCCAGAAGTTGAAGTTCGAGCCGCCCTCGAAGCTCATGAAGGAGGTGCAGGTCGACAAGGCCAAGGTCGTGGTCTCCGCGCGTATGGCGGACTCTTCCTGCGTGCGCGAGTCGACCGAGTGCGTCTGGTCCGTCAAATTGGAGCGCATGGCGAAGGCGCAGGCCCCGACGGAGATCAGTGCGAATCAAGCCGCGTCGAAGATCAACGGCGCGGGCAAGAACGCGACATGCGACGCCTACGACGAGCGCGACTCGTGCGTCATCGGCAAGGGCAAGGGCGTCGCAGCTCCAGAAGCTGAGGGTCTCGGGCCCGCGGGCGCTCAGCACCGCGCACCTGCCGCTCGCGAGTGCGCTCCAGAGCTACCAGGAGCCTCGAGCCTCCAGCCCCAGAGGCTAGAGGCCTTGGGACCGCCGGCGTGGAGCGGCGCCCCTCTTGCCCGCGAGTGAAAGCGGCGAGGGCCTCATTTGCAAAACCGCCCGCGCGCCATCTTGGAAACGGTTGCACATGTCTCAGACGAGCGCGCGCAGCGCTAACGCGATAGCCACATGTCGA
Organism: Prorocentrum cordatum; assembly: GCA_963575745.1. Classification (NCBI taxonomy): domain Eukaryota; class Dinophyceae; order Prorocentrales; family Prorocentraceae; genus Prorocentrum; species Prorocentrum cordatum. The sequence continues at coordinate 248,425 of CAUYUJ010019882.1, read as the reverse complement.
AAACGGCGCGCCCTCCATCCTTAAGACTGATACAAGTTGTTAAGACGAGTGTGCCTGGCGCTAAGGCGAGAGCCACATTCTGGAAACGACCCGCCCTCGACCATTGAAACGATTGTGACTTGCAAGCGTCGGGGTCACACCTGCCTGCGCGTCCGGACCAACTTGCCCGCGCGTCTGGGGATGCGGTGGGGGCGCAGTTCTTCCCCACCCTCCTCTTGTGCGGCGCATGTAGGGTGGGCCGAATGGCGCGCCCCAGCCAGGAGTTCGCCTTCAGCTGAAGCCGGCGGAAGCCTGGCGGAAGCCGGCGGAATTAGAATTGCCGCGGCCCCGTTGGCAAAAAACGGCGGAAGTGACAGGGGTGCGCCAGCATGTTTGGATAGAGGTATTCCAGGTTCGACCAGATGATCACATTTCCCGTGCCTCTTCTCCCCGCGGCGGCAGCGACAACAAAGTCGGCGTCGGCGGGGTCGTGCGAGTTCGGCCGAGCGCTGATAACATTCGGGTAGATGCCCTGCGAATCGCTCGCGGTACGGTGAGGGCGAGAGCAGATGCGGTTGGCGCGCTTCCCCAGGGGGCAAGAGAGGGCGATCTATATACATATATATATATATATAGAGAGAGAGAGAGAGAGAGAGAGAGAGAGAGGGATAACAAACAAGAGAGAGAAATCGAGATCGGAGGTCGTAGCTAGTCCGCGCCAGGGTGATCCAGTGCGTGCCAGGTACGCTGTGGACGTGCCTACTTTTTTCATCGGATGTCGCCGTTTCCGGAGGAGCCTGCGTTTCCAACACGTTGCCGCAAGAGTCGTGAGGCACTGGAAACTGTTCGCCGGCTCGACAAAGAGCAGTGACGCTGCCTGCCTGGGTCATGTCTGCATAAACGCGTGGCCCCATACCATCCCCATACCTTTTGCCAGCGCGCCGCC
>CAUYUJ010019882.1:200000-242500 GCA_963575745.1 Prorocentrum cordatum | reverse complement strand
CTCCCCGGAAAATATGGGGAGATGAAGGAAGTGGGGGGGAGGCGAAATCCCAGACAACGCGGGAGCTGATGGGGGATCTTGTGATTTGTGTTTAGTGTGTCCTGGGCCCTCTTTACAATATTTCTCGAAACAGAAAACACGGGAAACATTGTCTGAACAGGACAGGATGGTGCATCTGTGACAACTGCCTTCGAGCACGACTGACGAAAGGCCTGCAAGTGTCTTGCCGCGCGCAGGAGGAGTTGGGGGAGGACGAGGGGGAGGAGGGGAAGGATGAGGAGGAGCTCCGTCTGGTGGTCGCACGATTAACCGCACGATAGGCCACACGCAGCAGAAGCCGGAATCAGAGGCAATCTGAGTGCGCCGAATCGTTTGTCAGTCACACGTGGGGTCCTGGGTGAGGGGCGCAGGACACGTCGGAGCCTCCCCAGACAACCTCAGACAGATCCGAGCATGGCTGTGGCTACGAAAGTTTAGCCGCACAATTTGCTGTTGCCTTGGACATCGTCAATCTAGATCAAGGCATGTGCATCGCTCTGCGTGGGCTGACGGTGTCCGAGGGGTCCTTCCCCGCGGAGCCTCTTTCGGCCCCAGCGTCCACCCAACGGTTCCCGAAACGGCACGTCTCCTCGTGAGACGAAGTCCATTCGTCGAGCGATTGGTGATCCTTGATTTTGTGTGGGGTGTCACCTTCCACGTGCCACTGACCAGAGAAAGGGAGAAGTCACTGCAGAACCGATTCGGAAACAACCGATTCTCCTGCGGTCTAGACACATGATGCTTCATACGTTGGGTATCCGTGCAAAACATTGACGGACCCGTTCGCGAAAATGACGGCACGGCAGAAAGCAACACACTTCCCAGCTGGGGCTGAGTGAGGATGGCATGGAGTCGCAGGACCGTGCAGCGGATAGTTTGGAGGCACAGGACCGCGCAACGTGCCTGAACACCCATCCTCGTCACCCACTACGGCGAAACACAAGCCAGCACAGCACAGCTCGAACACCACGTGCCTGATAACACTGCCGTCCTTAAGTCTATTACGTTTGAGCGGGGACTCCTAAGGACCATGAGGCGGAGGAGGCGAGGGGTTCGACCATTCGTGGCAACACCGTCTGCATGTTCGAGCTGTGCTGGGGGAGGGGGGAGGAGGGAGGAGTAGGAGGAGGAGGAGGAGGAGGAGGAGGAGGAGGAGGGGAGGAGGAGGAGGAGGAGGAGGAGGAGGAGTTGGAGGAGGAGGAGGAGGAGGAGGAGGAGGAGGAGGAGGAGGAGAAGGTGGAGGCGGAGGCGGAGGAGGATGTGGAGGGAGGCGTTGAGGGAGGAGCCTCTCCTCCGCCCTCTCCCCGTCGCGCCGCAGGTGTGGCTCTCCCTGGACCGAGGCGGCAGCCAGGCCGGGCGCGTGCTGCTCGTGCTGCCCGGCGGCCCTGCCGTGGCCGCCGCCTCACGGGAGCGTGCGTGCCCGCCCCCCCCTCCCAGGGCCAGGACTCCCAGGACCAGGACACGGACGAGGAGGAGAAGGAGGACGAGGAGGAGAAGGAGGAGGAGGAGGAGGAGGAGGAGGGAGCAGGCTAGGAGGAGGAGGAGGAGGAGGAGGAGGAGGAGGAGGAGGAGGACAAGTGGACGAGGAGGGCGAGGAGGAGGGAGCAGCCTGTAGCCACGTTTGCCCAAGTCGCCACGTGTGGGGACCCCCTCTGCGCCCAGGGAGCGGGCCGGCAGGGTCCGTGCCGTGGCGGCGATGAGCGCGGCGGCGGTTCCGCGCGATGGCCGCCGCGGCGCCTGCGAAGCACCCGCACGCCACCGCATACGACGCCACATCCCACGCCAGCAAAAGTTATAAAAGTCACAACAGCTGCAAGAACTACGTCGACTACAAGAGCTATGAGCCAACCGATACGCCGAGATCTGCCTGCGAAGCCCGCAGAGAGCAGGTGGCGCGGCAACGCCTCGCTTACGCCGCCCAGAAGAACCAGACCGCCACCGTCATGCACCTCGCCATCCTCCCCAGGCCCTACGCATACCAGGGAGAGCGCGACCGGCAGGATGAACATGGGCACCAATGACATTGGCGCCAAGGGCGTTGCGGGAACCATGAATGGGATGTGCGGCCATGTTCCAGATGCTGGAGTAAGTGACAGCGGGCCTCATGCTCCAACGCCGCCGCCGCCTACGGCCTACGTCGACACCAGCACCACCTTCCACGCAACGCCGGTACCAACACCACCGACGACGCAGACGCAGCCACGCAGACCGAGAACTGCAGCCTCAACAAGGAAGCTCAGGAGTTCAACCTTGCTTGCCGCGTCCCTCTGGGCTTGCTGCCAGGATGCTCGGCAACGGCCGCGACGGGGGCCCAGTCGATGAGGCCCATCCATCCGCCAGCCGTGGCCTACCCCACCGAGAAACGCCTCACCGAAGCGGCCGAGGCGGCGGCGGAGGCTGCCAGCACGCGACGCCGTGGACCCGGCGCCCGCCTAAGTACCCCCCAAACGGCCCCGACGACGGCCCCCACGAACCCCCTCTCGACCCAACGGCTCCCGCGACCACCCCACGGCCTCCACGAGGGCCGCACCCCGAGTGGCCGCATGCCCCGGGAGGCCCTTGGCGGGCATATCCGCGGAAGCGGCCATAGGGACCGAAGGCCAGCCAACCGCCGGCGATGGCAGCCCGCCAGCGGGCGCCCATCCCCAAGCGGCCGCATGCCCTGGTGGGGAAGCCGCCCGCAGAGGGCACGCCCAGGGGAGCGGCCCTGGGGCCAGCCGCCGCCGCCGGCTCATGCGCCGACCCTTCGCCCGCCGCCCCCCCTCCGTCGACGGCGGGCTCGAAGAACGGCCCCCGTGTCTTCGAGCAGGGGCGAATCGTCCTGGCTCGCCTATAGGCCCACCAAAGAAAGTTTATAGAACCGCTTGTGTTCTGCAAGAGATGTTCTTAGAACATTTCTGGCTGAGACTGCCTTGCTTTCACGCATCGGGCTCATGTTCTAAGAACATGGTTTCTGATATTCAAACATTTTGGGGTTCTAAGGAGATCTCGTGGTAGGCCTATAGGAATGCCCGGACGGTCCGTCCCTGCTCAATGTCTTGCGGCGGCGGCCGCCGACGGCGCAAGCGCCAACACCAACGACGACTCGACGCCTCCCTCCCCACGACTCGCCTCCCGACCGACGCCCACCCCACGCCCTGACCTGCTGGGCCTGCCTCAGCGACGCGACTCCCTGGCCAGCCCGCAGCCTCCACGACGCCCAGACCGACGCCTGGCCCGAGGCGGCCAACCCTACGACCGACCCGACGGCCCACCACGCAGCCGACCTGACGCCGCAGCCGACGACGGAGAAAACGACGGCGCCGACTGCGACGACGACGACGACGACGACGACGACGACGAGGCTCACCCCGACGACGACGACGACGACGAAGCCGGTGCCCTCTTCTACGACAACCGAAGACACGAACAGCACGATTCCAAGAGAGACGATGACGAGGATGACGACCCTGGCCCACCCCACCCCCAAGACACCCCTCCTTATGATGAGCGCGACCGCGACGACTTCGACGGCTCCCACGACGGCCCCCTGGATGAGCTCCCAGACGGGACGCGGACCTGCCCGACCGACGGACGACCCGAAGCCTCTCCCCACGACGCTGCCAAACACGACGACGCCAACGACGACCCGAGTTCCCCCCCAATGACGACATGTCTCCCCGCGACGCCCACCCCACGAACCCACTTCCCGACGCCCACAAGTGGATGACATCCATCCGTTGGGACCTCGAGGCCAGCTGGGCCTTACACGCCCTCGCCATCACCAGCGCCCCCGTCAGCAGCCGCCCCTCCCAAGAGTCCACGACAGCAGCGACAGTTGCGCAGATCGCAGCTCCCAAGGGACGGCCAGGCCTCTTTCTCATCCTCGTAGAACGTCACTCCGCCGAGCCCTCCCAGAAGCCCACGAAAGTGGCGACAGTTGCGCAGTTCGCAGCGCCCCAGAGAGCCGCGAGGTCTCGTCTGGGGCTGCGTGGGACACCACCCCGCTGGCCCTCCCAGGAGCCCACGAAAGTTGCGACGGTTTCGCAGGTCGTAGCCCCCCAGGCATCAGACGATGGTGATGATGATGATGATGATGATGATGATGATGATGATGATGATGATGATGCTGATGCTGATGCTGATGCTGATGCTGATGATGATGCTGCTGCTGCTGATGCTGATGCTGATGCTGATGCTGATGCTGATGCTGATGATGATGATGATGATGATGATGATGATGATGATGATGATGATGATGATGATGATGATGATGATGATGATGATGATTGATGATGATGATGATGATGATGATGATGATGATGATGATGATGATGATGCTGATGATGCTGATGACCAGTCCCCGCAGGCAAGAGACGCAGCAGGAGGAGGAGGAGGAGGAGGAGGAGGAGGGGAGGAGGGGGAGGAGGAGGAGGGGGAGGAGGAGGGGAGGAGGAGGAGGAGGAGGAGGAGGAGGAGGAGGAGGAGGAGGAGGAGGAGGAGGAGGAGGGAGGAGGAGGAGGGGGGGGGGGGGAGGAGAAGGACGCGACCACACTGCACTATCCAAAACGAGTACCTCAACCACAGGAGGGTTGGGAACAATAGTAAACAACCAGTCTGGGGACGATTTCCCGACTACTCTTGCTTATTCTTTGCATATGTTTCGACTACTTTCAATGTTTGGCCCGAATCCGCCTGTAGGAGGACACGCCCGACCTAAGTGTAAGGGTTCGAATGTGGTGCCCCGCACCGCGAGCCCCACGAGCAGCGGGGGGGATGCCTGGGCCTCCCCAGGGGAATGTTTCTCGCGGAGCGGGGGCGCTTCCAAGATGTCGCAGCGCCCAGGACCAGGGGCAGGGGCCCGGTGGGCCCTGGAAACGACAGGGCCGTGTTTGCACCGGTTCCGTTCTGCCATTTCGTTAACGCTTCCGACGGGCGCCGCTTCTGTTGCCCGTTCCGTCGCCGTTTTTGTTCTGGTTCCAGCTCAGACTGCCCGTTGCTGGTCGCCTTTTTTGTCCCGCTTCCATCTTCAAGAGACTTTTTCGCAAACGGCGAAAGAACTGCCCTGCCGTTGCGGGGGCCTATGGGCAGGGGCACGGGGTGACGCTCCGTGGCCACGCCCCCCCTCCTCCCCAGAAGCGAGGGGCTGAGGGGGGGTGGGCTGCCCCGCTCCCTCGGCTAGGCGCGCCCCCCCTCCCCCCCCCACACGGGCTCGAGCCCTCCGCACGCAAACCAACTGGTTTTCGCTTCGTGCATGTTTGTTCCCCAAGCATCGGGCATAGCCAGGACCCCGGGTAAAGGGACCCGGTTAGCGGTAGGGCCCTGGGGCCCTAATTGGCCAGATTCACTAAACCAGGTTTGCCGTACCTGGTGTTTTTCGGGTGACGGCAGTTAACCCGGTTAGTGGAAATCGGACGGGGGGGCGCGCCCCCGGTGCAAATCACGAAACCAGGTTCCACGAAACCCAATTCTGCCAACGCCCGAAAGCAGTGCCTGCGCCTGGGGCATCTGGCCTGTCGTCCACAGGAGCGGGGTTGGCGCGTCGCGAGGCTTCGCCGCGCTCCTCGGCCCGAGGCCGCCCGTCGCCGCTCGGAGCGCCGCTTAAGTGCGGGTGCGCCGAGGGCTCGCCGCGCTCCCGCCCGCTGCCGCGTGCGTGGGTGCGTCGGGTATCCGAGGCTATGCCTCCTCTCGGCCTCGCTCTGAGGCTCCGCCGCTTCCTCCCTCCTCTTCTCTGCCCAATTCAAGCTTCGCGCGGCCCGCTTAGCTTCGACCGGAAGAGGTGCGCTCTCGACCTGCGGATCAAAAAGTGTGTGGGTGCGTCGGGGATTCGCCACGTGTCGTACCGCTGCCGCCCGCTGCCGCCCGCTGCCGCCTGTGTGGGTGCGTCGAGGGTATCGCCACGTGTCGTCCCGTTGCCGCCCGCTGCCGCCCGCTGCCGCCTGTGCGGGTGCGTCGAGAGGATTCGCCGGCACGTTGTCGCCCGCTGCGGCCGCAGTCGTCCAGCGGGGAGGCGCGCAGCGTGTCGCAAGCATGAGCAGTTGGGGGCCCTGCTTTGGGGGGGGGGCCCAGCTTCTTGTCAGCACCTCGGTGGGCACGAAGCGTTGCCACATCGCTTCCGCCACATAATCTGGTGCCACCAGAGATTTCCCACCACGTAGATGCATTGAGGTAAGAATTGGGGAGTCGTGCGCCCCCCAGAACAGCAGGGTGGGAATATCAGGAGCGGTATGCAAGCGTGTTGTCGGAGTTATTTCGGTTTGCTGGCCTCATCTCAGTACGCGTGCAGGCAGGAACCCGCATAGTAACCATCCGCAGTGCGCGTGTTATTGGCCACATGGTGACCGCAATGTGGAGCACAGCCAGAGTGAATCAAACGTTGCGGTGATCGTCTGGGCTGATGTCTCTCCATGGCGTGCATGTGTCGTCCGAGTTCCAGTTCGGTCAGGTTTAGGTAATGCGGCAACTGCGTATGATGCTTTGTGCTCTGTGCTCAGGTCTTGGCCTCGAGCCTCTACGACCTGCTCAGCGACATTTTCTTCCTGGACAGGCGGAACGCGCTGTGGCTGGAGTCGCGCTCACCCCAGGCCAGGGTGTCTCATCTCGGCAGCGTTGTGTTCTTATTGAACGCATGACGGGAGCCAAAGCTGGCCTTCCAGGGAGAAGCTAGCACGCACACGCCCGTTTGGCCTCCGTTGCTGTTGGCGTGCTGGGTGGTCAGCCGGAAAAGCTGATCACGTGCATACTGAATGAAACGGCGCTCGATCTCTACACCATGATTCGATGATGTGAACGCGGGGGAGGAATCTGATGGGCGGAGGAGGAGGAGGAGGAGGAGGAGGAGAACATAAGGGGGAGCAGGATCCAGCCGCAGGCTTTCTAGCTTGCCGTGGCAGCGAGGGGCGCCCCAGAAGGCCCCCCAAAGGGGCCAGGAGGATCCCCCAGCGTCGATCCTCGAACGCTGGCGCCCTCGAGGGCTGATCGAGGCCACCGTCCCGGGAGCCCGCGCGCCGCGCCCCTGCCCGCGCGCCGCGCCGTGCGCCTTTTGTGACACCCCTGCGTGCGGAGAAGCACTTTCGCGGCAGTGGGGCGGGGGCAGGCCCGCTCAGCCTGTCCGGGGGAGGGGAGAGAGTGCTGCTCTCTCCTCTCTGCGCGAGGGCGGCGGAGAGGGTGAGGGGGGGAGGAGGAGGAGGAGGAGGAGGAGGAGGAGGAGGAGGAGGAGGAGGAGGAGGAGGAGGAGAGGAGGAGGAGCAGGAGGAGGAGGAGGAGGAGGAGGAGGAGGAGGAGGAGGAAGGGTGTGTGAGAGGGTGGGGGCCCGATGGAGGGTGAGGCGGAGGGGATGAGTAGTAAATCTCCTCCCCGTCTCGGGTTGTTCTCCCTTCCTTTCCCTCCGCATCGCTCCTGCTCCTCGTCATCCGTGCCCCCTCTCCGCGCCCCCTCCTTGCCGCTGACCGCGCGGGGAGGGAGGGAGGGAGGGAAAAATCGGGGAGGGGCGTGTGGGCGGGAGAGAGGGCGGAGATATAGGCAGAGGAGGACCAGAATAAGCCAAATGTGCATCAACGATACTGCAACACACGCACGCACTCCTGTTCCAAATCCTCTTCGCACACGCCTCTTACAAGGCTTCTGCTTCACTGCAAGAAGAGCCCCTCGAATGACAAGCGCAGTTGGATCTGTGATGACACACGCACGCACTCCCGTTCCAAGTTCCCTCCGCACACGCCTCTTACAAGGCTTCTGCTTCACTGCAAGAAGAGCCCCTCGAATGACAAGCGCAGTTGGACCTGTGATGTTTGAGAGTGCCCCGCTTTGCAGAGAATTCGCCTTTCATCTTAGCAGCGAGTAGCCAGAAACGTGACCTATACTCATCATAGAGTTCATAGGGGAAGAAGGACCGCCTCCAAGTCAGTGTCAAGCGGCAGCACCAGTCTGAGAAAGGTCCGCCATGGACCCGTGTAGCGCTACGTACGTTGAAGTTCTGGACCGTTAACCTTAACGGAGTCACAGGCGAACGCGTCATTCGGGAAAAATAAGCCTCCACCCTGTTTAACGTAACATTCGAGAACCAAGGCGCGCGGTGCTGGGACGGTACCCTCATGTTGAACAAGACCAAGGATCAAAGCCGCTCAAGGATGTTGAGGCGAGTGTTCGCGTCCCGAAGGCGAGAGCCCAGCTTTAAAAAAACACCGCCTTCCATCCGTGAACTTGCTATGCATTGTGAGAAGAAAAAACGCATGTGCTCGGCGCTAGGGCGAGAGCACCATGTTGAACGCCCCCCCTTCCATCGCTGAAAGTGTTACGTTTAAGGCGATGATCGCGGCGCCAGAACCACATTTGAGAACGCCCCCCTTCCCATCAGTGAAATCGTTGCGAGGTGAATGAGCGTTGCGCTATGACGAGAGCCCCGTTTTGAACAGCACCACCTTCCATACTTGACATTCTTGCGGACTTTGAAACGCATGTGCGCAGCGCTAAGGCGGTAACCGCATTTTGTCAACGCCCCCCCCCACCCCCCCACCCCCACACCATCAGCGAAATTGCTGCAGATGTTTAGGACGAGTGCGCGCGGCATTGAGGCGAGAGCCACCTTATGAAAATGAACCGCCTTTCAACAACGACACCGCCGCAGCATTTTGCGACGAATGTGCGCGGCGCACAGGCGAAAACCACATGTTGGAAGCGACACGTGTTCCATCTGCAAATCGTTGCAAACGATTGGGACGAATGTACGAGGGCCCAGGGAGAGAGCCACATGTTGACCCACTCCTCATCCGTTAAGCTGCTGCACGTTTTGAAGATGGGCGTGCGTGGTGCCAACGGAAACCGCCCCCTTCCATCCATGAAACAGATGCAAATAGCGAGTTTCAGGATAATACGTGGTGAGGGAATCTCAGGCGAAACTCCCAGTCCGCCCTATCGAGACGCCTGGGGCCTCGACAGGGAGGAGTTGTTTATAACGAACTGGGCTGGATGAGGATCAGGACCAGTGTACACCCAAGACCCACCAACGATGTTGCAGTAATCCTCCTTCCGAGTTTCCTCATCATAGGTCCCTATAAGAATTAGTTCTCATGTCGGGAATCGGCCCATTAGAGGACAGCCGTCTGAAAACCTCCCGTCGTGCCAAAACATTGCATTTGTGACCGTAACGCCGCGGATCCACGTTTCTGGTCCGTCCTGACAGTCCTAGCTCGTGCCAGGATGCCGTTCCTGGGACGTCAACGCTGCGAATTAAAAGCGAGATCCACATGTTGAAAACTGCCCGCCATGCATCCGTGAACAGGCTATAAACTTTTGAGGCGCGAGTGCGCGGCGCTAAAGCGAGCGCATCAGTTTGAGAACGATCTGCCCTCCAATGTGAAACTGTCGCAAATTCTATGTTTTACCGTGCCTAGTAGTGAGGAAGTCTCAGGCGAAATGCCTGGCTGGCCTTACCGACAAGCCTGAGGCTGCGACAGGGAGGTGTTATAAAGGTGAAGGGAGGGGAGTTCGAGATTCGCAGGAAGAGGAGATTGGTGAGGGGGGAGGGGGGAGGAGGATGGCACAACGATTAGGGAGGAGGGAGGAGGGAGGGAGGAGTGGGGCGGGGACGAGGGTGGAAGGCAGAAGGGTGCGAGGGACACGCGCCTCCTCCTGGACGACAGCTTCGGCGCCCCGCCGCGGGGGCGTCCCCTCCCACGGTGCGCGGCTGTGCCCGCTGGGCCCGCGGGGCGACCGCCTCCTCTGCGTGGGAGGCAGTGCCGCGCGAGCGTCGGTGCCGCGCGGGCGTCCCATTCCCACGCGTGGGGCTCAGTGACCCCCCCCCTCTCTGCGGGGAAAGCGCGCCGGCTCTCGACAGAGCTCTGGCTGGCGGCCGCCGCGCGCGTGCGGGGCGCCCCCCCCCCCCCCCCTCGCGTGCAGGTCTTGGGCCTGCTGCGGGGCGACGGCTCCGGCGTCCAGGACAGCGGACGTGTGCTCAGGGGAGGGGGGGGGGATTCCACGGTCGCCCGACGGACCATGCCCGACCCACGCGCCGCCCAGGTGTGTGTGTGTGTGGACTCCTCTGGAGACTTCTGTGCTCCAAACGTTTTCGGAGGAGTGTGAATCCACCATGCCGCATGCTGGGTCTGGTCGGGCCTGTCTGGTAGGTATTCAAAGAGGTCGCGACGAGGAACAGTGGTCCAAGGTCACAAGGATTCAGGAGTCTTGGGGATATTTTACAGTTGTTCCCCATGTCCTAGGTATGGGGTTCTTGCTACTGGTGTGTTGTCTCTGCCTCCCTTCTTCCCTCTTGCCCCCTTATTCCTTCTTACGCAGATTACCGCCTTCCCCACAGACGCACGCACAATACACAGAGTCGCTCTAATTTTCTATCACGGATGCCAGACCATTCACGCAGATCCGCCCGTATTCAGCCAAGTCATATTTGGAGTCATGCACACAGGCCGCCCATAATGTGATCCTTCGTGCTCAGACACACGCATGCTCAGACTCACATTCATACCCATGCATACTCTGGCACTCATGTTGCCACCCACACATACTCGCTCCTTAGGCTTCGGCTCACTCGTGGTGGCCAAAACGTAGCAGAGTGGAACTTTGGCACTCCAAGGAGGAGCCGCATCGGATGGTTTCACTTCCCCGTTGGCGTGCTGATTCTGGTGATGTCTCAGGCGGCTTGCCCGTTTCGGCGCTGTGAGCACGCGTCGGGCGGTTTGTCCGCTTCGGCGCCCCCGCCTCCTCATCCGTGAGGGCCGCATGACCACTGCGCCTACGCAGGCGTGGCACATGGGCACCCAAAGGGGGGGCCGCCACGGGGTGCTTCCATTTCCCCGTCGCCTCGGCCTCCTTGTCTTGAGGGCTCCATGATCACCGCGACATGGCAGGCGTGGCACTCGGATGCCCCAAGGGGTGGCTTCAGATCCCCGTTCGCGCCCAGGCTGTGAGGACGCGTCGGGCGGTTTGCCCGTTTCGGCGCCCCCGACTCCTCGTTTTCGAGCGCCCCGTGATCACCGCGACATAGCAGGCGTGGCACTTGGGCTCTCTAAGGGGGTCGCCATGGGTGCTTTTTCCCCGTTCGCGCCCAGATCCGGTGATGTCTCACTTGATTTGCTGGCCCCCCCCCAGATTTTTCGATACTGCGAGCCTCAGGGTCGCCGCGATATAGTTGGCGTGGCATCTGGTCCCCCCAAAGAGGAGCCGCCAGGGGTTGTGCCATGTCCCCGCTCGCGACAAGGTCCTGGGGATGTACTGGGCGTTTTGCCCTTTCTGCCCCCCCCCGCCCCCTCACAGACACTTCTATCGAGAGCCCCACGACCGCCGCGACAAAGCAGGCGTGGTACCTGGGCACACTTGCCGGTTCGAGTCCAGATGCCGGTGATGTCTCCTTCGACTTGTCGCCTGGTGGGCCGGACCCTTTTTTCGAGAGAGCCACGTGATCACCCCGACACCGCGGGCGCGGCAGTGCCGCCAGGTTCGCGTCCGCAGTGTGTGTGGCTGGCGGGGACGTCTCGAGCGCTTCGCTCCTTTGGCGCCGCCAACCCGCCACACGAAAGCCTCACGATCTCTTCGGCTCAGCAAGGGTAGCCGTTGGGGACCCCGCCGACGAGCCGCCGAGGGGTGCTGCACTTCCCCGCGTCCGTAGATGTTCGGGGACGCCTCGAGGGGCTCGCTGGCTCTGGCACCCCCTGGCCTCTCTCCGTATGGGGCCCCGTTAGCACCGCACCCCCAGGCGGGGGGGGGGGCGTCGGGGCGCCAAGCTTGCCCAGTGCTCGCCCAGATCGTGTGACCCCTCGAGCGAAGCGCTTGTTCGGGCCCCCCCCCCCCAAGATCATCCCGATGCTGCAGACATCCAGCAGGAACTTTCCCCGAGTGGACACTGCCAGGGAGCGCTCCGTCGCCGCAGGCTGAGGGCCTCCTGGTTCGATGTGCCGGGAACTGGAGCGCACGCACATGAGAATCTTCTGGTCGAGTAGTTCTGCACGCAGAGATGTAGCTGTGCTGGGGGGCCCCGACCGTCTGGGCACGAACGGGCCCGTGCTGTACCGTTGGTGGCACCCACTTGGGACTCGCAAGCGCCATGCCGCGTCAAACGCAACGGCCATGGGGCTACGGAAAGGTAAAGCCCCCCCCCCCCTACAAACGTTTTTTTTTGCCTGAGTGGTCCCGAGGCGCGAGAGGGTCAGAGTCATACCTTTTGGTGGCTCCCCCCATTAGGATTCCCAAGCGCTATGCCTGCTACTTCGGGCCAGTCATGGGGTCCTGTGTAAAAGTCCGGAACCTGTGGTTGATGAACATGATTTAATCCAGATATGAGCAATTACGGGTGAGTGAGAGTGTGAGTGAGATTGAACATGTATTATCTGAGTATGTGCGGCTCTAAATATCAGTGGGTCTGAGTGTGAGTGGGTCTACGTATTTTTTATGCTAGGTACGGGTGGGTCTGAGCATGGGCTGGCCTGCGTATGGGTGAGTATGACCGATTCGAGTGGCTCTGTGTTTGCATGGGTCTGGGTATGAGCGGCACCTGTGTCAGGAAGCCTGGGTAAGTCTGAGCATCAGTGTGTGGCAGTGTAAAAATAACCAATCTGAATGTAAGTGTTCTTAGCGTGCGTGTGTGAGTGTAACTTTCGCAGAGCGGTGAAGGAGGAGGAGGAGGTGAAATAGGTAGGATGATGAAGGTGGAGGCGTCAGGCTATGATTTTTCGACGCGGGGTTTCCCATATGCGCATCTCTTTTCTCACCATTTTCCAAGATTTGGAAATTGGGGGGGTGAGATCGAAGTGGGACGGAGAGCCCCCCACCGGGAAATCGATTTCGGTTTCGGGTCGTGCCGTGCGTGCGGGCAGGGCGAAGCTGCGTGGGCGGGCAAGAGAAATGACTCCGCTGCTGCTAGGGCGGGGCAGGACAATTGTCCGAACCTCCCCCAGTGTGCGGACGTTGGCCGGATCGTCCCGCCGTGGTGTCCCGTCGGTGTCTCGTTGATGTCCCGTCTGTCCCGTCGTTGTCGTCGGTGTCCCGTCGGTGTCCCGTTGGTTTCCCGTCTGTCCCGTCGGTGTGCCGTCGGTGTCCCGTCGGTGTCCTGTAGTGAGATCGATCGTGAGATCAACATGAAATCGATAGTGAGACCAATGGTGAGATCGATAGTGAGATCGATAGTGAGATCGATAGTGAGATCGATGGTGCGATCGATAGTGAGATCGATAATGATTCCGCTGGCGAGATCGTTAGTGAGGTCGACGGTAAGATCGATATTGAAATCGATCGTGAAATCGATAGTGACATCGATAGTGAGATCGATTGAGTCAGACATGGGTTCATCCCTCTTCCGAACCTCTTTTATCAGAGCATGGGCGTGTCTGGGGTGCTCCGAGTGAGCCCGAGGGCCTTTTGATAACGAGTGTGAGCGAGTGTGAGGGACTATGAGTCTGATTGGGCCTGAGTGTGAGCACATCTGCGCACGAGTGATCTTACTTGCGACGTCTCAGGGCAGATTCTTGCTGCCGCGGGCGCGCATATATGGCCAGGCGGGGGGCGCCGCACGCGCGTCGAACGATAGGGTTCAAGCGTCGCGTCGTCATAGCAGTGTTCGCGCAGGCACCGCGGGCACCGTCTCTGCATCGGCGCGGGTGCTGGTCCAACCAGAGGCACCGCGGGCACGTCGTTTAGCAGTCGGAGGTGGATAGACCTCCTACCCTGACACGTCGAGTAAGGAATTGGCCGTTTCCGGTTCGCGAGGGGGCGTCGCGGCCGTCATTTTTGCGGGTCCATGTCCGTCGGTTTCGGTCCCAGGCCGTTTTCACTAAAGGGAGGTTTACTAAAGGGAGGTTTGTCCACCGCCGAGGCAGGGTGCAGGCATCGTCTCGTCCTGTCGGCGGCCGCGCAGGCAGTGCAGGCGCTGCAGCTTCACCAGCGCAGGCCCTGGGCAGGGTCTGGCGCAGGCAGCCCGGGCACAGCCGACAACGGGGTGCAGACGTCTCCCAGGCATCGCGCCCTGTTCGCGCAGGCGCCACGGGTGTTGTGCGGTAGCAGCGCAGGCACCGCCCATGGCCAGGCGCCGGCACTCTGAGCACGTCCAGGCGTCGCCTCAATCCCGCGCCGTGAGCGCAGGCGCCCCGTGCACGTTTTGTACGACGCAGGGGCGCCGAGCTGTGAAGCGTTAGTTGGCCGCAGCGGGAATCTCGGTGGAAACGCGCAGGCCTTCAAGAGGACCCGAAATCATGCCCAGGCGGCTCCTCGACCCGAGTGCGTTTCCATGATGGCCTCAATGCGCCAAGGTACCCTACAATGCGACAGGTTCGTGTCACGACGACGCTTGCGCTGGTTTCCGACACCGAGTGGTGCGTTCCGCTTTGATCGGTCGACGGTCTTCCGATCGCCAGATCGTTCCACATTGGCCGATGTCGTTGGCGGCGGGGTCGCCGCGGCGTCGATACGACGTGGACCCACCGTGCCCCCAGGGTGACCCCAAAAGGGCCCAATGATCCGCACATGATCTCAACGTGGCTTTCAGCAGGCCACAGGGCAGTCCCGCGATGGCCCAAACAATCTACCAGTGGGTGTCCCGAGATGACTCAGTGACTCAATGACTTCAGCGAGCGCAGAACGGTATAAAATAAACTTAGCCGCCGTCGGGGACACCTGCCCCTGGGCGGCTGAAAAGTTTATACCCCTACGGTGCCACCGTAAGGGTAGGTGTCCACGACGGCGAAAAAGTTTATGTCAGACCGTTCTTCGCCCGTAAATGACTCTTCGATGTCCCCCAGGCGGGCCGAACGTGGCCGAAGCAAGTGACCCCAGCATCGCCCGGCGGGGTGTGCTCTCCAGGCGACCCCAAGACAGCCAGCGCCAACACGCCAGCGCATCGCGGGACGTGCGCCCCGCCCGGGCTGTACGGGAACACAGTCAGTTGCTCACGGGTGGAATCTCTTACGTCCTGGCAGGCGCCTGCATTCGTTCGGGCGAAGAGAACTATACACATGCACCGATCCTGGCAAGGCCCATCCTTGACCCAGGATCGGTGCATATACCTTCCTGGCCAAGGTAGAGGGCGTATGCACCGATCCTCGGCTCAGGGTGGGCCTGGCCAGAATCGGTGTATGCGCATTGTTCTCTTTCCTCTAGTCATAGAACTCATCAGGGGAGCGGGATCCCGCCCGGACCACGCAAGGCGGGTGTCCTGCTTGGACCTCTAGGGGGGCAGGGTGGGTCCAGCGCCTCCTGAGTCCTCGCCCCCCCCCCCCCGTGGCCGCCGTCGCGGGGTGCTCGAGCTTGCGGGCATCTATGTGCAACTGGACGGCGTGACAGCAATCCACCGAACATTCGCACCGCACCAGCGTGTACGACTCCAGAAATCACCACCCACTAAACCACCCCAATCCAAATCGAAGGCCCCAAATCGCCCTCCACTCTCCATGAGGGGTGGGGCGTCGGGGGGCACTGAAGGCGCACATGTGGAGCCCGCACCCCTCCCAATCTGAGATTCGGGTCTTCGGGTCACGTAGGTACGGTGGGGGCGTTCGTTGAGGAGCGTGCCCAGGAGACTTCAGATCCCGAAGGTGGTCTTGTCCGACGAGGGCGGCGGTGACATCCGTGGCCCTTCCACGACTGGTGTTCCGCTGGCTTCCAGACCCTGGATTCCTTGTGCAAGGGTGCCGTCTGCCGTGCCTGCAGGGTGCTGCGTGCATCGGGCACGTGCTGGCGGGGTCCGTGCGGCATTTGGCCGAGCGTGGATTGCGTCTGCAAGCAGCTGTCGTCGGCTTCGCAGGGCAGGCCTCCTCACGGAACAGCCCCGTGGGCTGTGGGGCAGTGCCGCCCCTTCGTCATAACGTTGCGATGTCAGCGCTCTCGGTCGGACTTGAACTGCATGGGCAAGAGAGAAGGGGAAACCACACAGACACAGTGAATCGTCGATCTCCCGGAAAATAGAAAAATTAGGAAGTGGCGGGGAAACACATAAACTGTTTGAAAATATGTGGAATCCTGGGAGTTGTGTCTATGCATTGGGGTGTCCCTGGGTCCCTTCACAGGAGAAAGGTTCCTTCTCCGATGCCCTCCTCACCGCCTGTGGTCCGGAAAGGACGGGGAGCGGCGCCGGGGTGGAGATGGGGAGGGGAACGGGGGCGGCAGGCAGGCAGGCCCCGCGCACCCGTGGGCGCTGCAGCCGCGGCGGGGTCCCCCCAGCCGGAGCGCCGCGCCTCTCGCAGGAGGGAGCGCATGCGTCGCGCGGAGGCGATGGCACTCAGAGAGGCTTCAAGATTCAGGACGCTTTGCGTGGCTGCAAAGAGTTAGGTTTGACCCCGCGCTCTAGTTTGCTGCCCGCTGTAAATTAGTAAGGGCCGCGCCCCGGACTTACCGGCCCGCCGCCTGCGCCTTCGCTTGCGGCCGCGATCAACAAAGTGGCTGCAAAGAGGCTGCAAAAAGGTTTGAAAGATTTCACAGAGGCTTCATTCAAAACGCGGTCGCCGCCTCGCAGCGCGCCTCCAGGCACCGCACGCACGGGCGGGGGCCCGCGCAGGAGTGGGTGGGGAGCGCCTCGCTCTCCTCCTGCCTGCGCGCGCGGGCGCCCGGCTCATTTCCTGCACGGACTCGTGCTCGCACCCAGCGCTGTGTAATTCCACAGCTCGCTGGCGCTGCTCTGTTCTGCCACTGCGGGTCACGGATTGCAGGGGTCTTGACTTTCAGCTCGCGGCTAGCACAGCAGTGCTTTACTCCTCGGCGGAGGGAGGAGCGCTGAGGGAGGTAGGCAGCGCAGGGAGGGGCAAACTCAGACATCGGATTGACGCTGCCACGCGTGATCCTCAGGCCGCGGGCCAGGTCTATCCCGGGCGTCGGCGTCGCCGCCGTCCGCGTCGCCACCTGGTCATAAACCGCATTGGCTAGAGGCTAGATGATGCCCTGACTGGCCAGTTCGGGGGACTACGGTTGCCAATGACAAGGCAGCACCCGTAGTGCATCGGGGAGCGGTTGAACCGTTGAGCTCGGCTTCGAAAGCGCGCGAGAGAGCGACGTACAGCCACGGCGGCGGGGATCCGCTCGCGCCCCTGGCGCGCATACATCGCGCCACTTTGACCCAGCCCACTACACGTCCACGACAAGGAAGCTAAAACCGCAGGCGAATATGTAATACGTAACTAGCGGAAGCGCTTGTAGTATCAGTGAATTTAAGTTTTGAGTGCGAGTGAGTCTGAGTGTGAGAAGGTTTTAGTGCGTGAGCCCACGTGCGAGCGAGTGTGGACGAGTCTTAGTGTGGGCGAGTCCGTGCATGAATGAGGCCGAGCAAACTTTCGGAGGGACCATGCGGGTAGGAGGGAGGAGGGAGGCGGACACGCAGCACGACTACCACAAACCCCGCAGGCAGGAGATGGGAAGTGGCGAGAACCTATACTCAGGAAATGGGGAGTAAGCAGTTCAGGAGGATGATGAGGAGAATGGGGGGGGGAATGCGGAGGCGAAGGCCGTCGCGAGGTGCAGGCCGCCTCCCTCCTCCTCCCGCGCCCGTTTCCTTCTCCCCCTCCCGGCCCTCCTCCCGCTGTCCCCATCGCCCCCCCTGTTCTACCTCCACTCTCTTCCAGCTTCTCACTCTTCCCCGCCCCGCGTCCCTCTGCCGTCCTTCCCCCTCCTTTGACCCCTGGCAGATGTACATTGTTGGCCATTCGGTGCGGTGCGGGATCAGGAGTGCAAGCTGTCGATTCGTGGCGCCCCCGGCAGGCCTTTACAGGACTGGGGCGTGCGCTCGGCGATCGATTGCGTCGGATCGGATTGGGACGTGGCGACCAGCGATCAGCGATTAATCGATCGGCGATCCCTCGGGCGCCCGACGCCGCCGTCGGCAACGCCGCCGCTGCCTCGACGGCGGCAGCGGTGTCGCTGGCCGCGGCGACGACGACGACGCTGACGACGACGGCGGCGTCGTCGTCGACGACTTCGACGACTTCGACGACTTCGACGACGACGAGGACGACGACGACGACGACGACGACGACGACGACGACGACGACGACGACGACGGCGACGACCGCGACCACGCCGACGCCTCTCGGCAGGACCCCGGGCGAGCCGGCGAGGCCGACGGGGCTGCCCGCGCCGGCGGCGGGCGCGGGGCCGACGCGGCCGCCAGCGCGGCGGCACGCCGCGGCGGCGAGGGCGGCCAGGACAGCGCGGCGGCGTCGTCGTCGCCGCCGTCTGCCTGCGGGTGCCCTCGGAGGTCGGGCGTCGAAGAGAACAGAGCACGACGTCAACTTTTTGCGCTGCGCGCGGATTTGTTGGATCCGCGCTGGGGAAAACCCGGCGGCGCCTCCGGCGCCGTTCCTGGCGCGCTCCGCGCGCCAGGGAGGGGGGTCCAGCGCAGACCCAAGAAATCCGCGCGGGGCACCAAAGTTTAGGTTTACGCCGTTGTTCCTTCTTCTCTGCGGGTGCCCTCGGAGGTCGGACAGAGCCCCGCCCTGCCAAGTAGGCGCCCCAAGTGAGAGACCGGCCCGTTGGCGCGCGCCCCGCGAAGGCGCAGGATCTCCGGATGGGCCCGGAAGGGCCCTGCCGGTGCATCTCGCGAGGCTCAGAGTCGAGGAAGGATTGATCCGCGGACTTCTCCTCGTGGGGCCTCTGGTCGCGTGTGCCTTGGTAGCGGGGTGCCCTTTTCAGCTCTCGGCCAGGTGCTGCGGTCGTGGTTTTGTTGGGGGCATGCGCTCGCCGGGTCTGGTCCTGGGTCGTTTTCGAGGTCGACTCGGCGCAAGAGAGACCTTTCGCCGACGTGACCCTTGGTGCGGGCCCAAAGTGGCCCCCCGATCGCCGAGCGCGACTGCGATGGCGGTGCCTTGCGCGCCTGGGTTTGGCACCCCCGTGGCGCCCCAGAACAGGCCGCGCACCGGAGGCCACTCATGCCCAGGGATGATCGTGCGTGGAGCCGACTTGCGAAACGGGGCCGCGCCCACCCCGAGTCGTTGCTGGGCGCTTCGGAGGCTTCCGCGGCCACGGCCACACGCAGCTTGGAGAAAGCTGGGCAGAGGGCCGCGCCCACCCCGAGTCGCTGCTGGACGCTTCGGAGGCTGCCGCGGCCCCGGCCACACGCGACTCGGAGAAAACTGGGCAGAGCGGACCCCGAACGGGGTCCCGGGAGGGCCCCTGGGTCGGGCCGAACGAAAGAAGGGGGTTGGTAAAGGGGGGGTGGGTACGAAATCTGCTGCATGCAGCTGGGTTCGGCCCCACCGAGGGGCCCATTCCTCGATACATAGCCGCCTCCTGGCGCCAGGAGGCGCCGGGAAAATCAGCTACGTGAGCTGATTCTCAAACCCCCCCTTGGCTATCCCCCCCTTTCGCCCGACCCGACTGGGTCCCTCTGGGCGGGGCTCGGGCAGGAAGAGCTCGTGTCAGAGCGTTCCAGAACGCTCTCAGAGGGTCCCCGAGCGCGCTGCGCTGGAACGGCCGCGGCGCCCGACGCATCCACCAGAGCCGTCGGATCTCAGAGATCCCCGATGCGTCCCGGCCCCATTTTGCGTGTGCCCTGGCCTCGCCCTGGTCCAGGGGGCCCCCCTGGGCCCCTCGGCTGTCCCTCGGCGGCCGTCGGCCGTCCTTCGGGCGGCTCTCGGCTGGTCTGGGCGGAGTTGGGCGACCTTCGGCTGGCCTCCTCTGGGCAAGCCTCATCGGCGGTGCAGAGGGCGGCGTCGTCGTCGCTGGCCTTCGTCGTCGTCGTCGATGGTCACTGCAGGCCTCGCGCCTGCGCTTCATCCAACTCCTGATCCCCCCGCTCAACCTCCTCCCCCCCCTCCTCCTCCTCCTCCTCCTCCTCCTCCTCCTCCTCCTCCTCCTCCTCCTCCTCCTCCTCCTCCTCCTCCTCCCTCACCGACTTGTTCGCCCGAGTTCCTGGGCATCATCCTTGTCCCTACATTCCTTCTCCCTCCCTCCTCCTATCCATAATCCTACCCATTCCCACTTCCTCCTCGCAACCCTCTCCCATCCACATCCCTCTCATCCTCCTCCACCTGGTCATCAATATCCCTGTTCCCCCTTCCGTCCCTCCCCTGCACCCTATACCTCCTGTTCTTCTCCCTCGTCCTCATCATCCCGAATCGCCCTTTGGGCGGCAGCTGGTGCGCAACAATTTCGTGGCGAACACAACTGACATCCTGACCTACTTCTCCAAGCAGCACTTGACGGAAGCCTCCAACGACAGTGAGTGCGTTCGTCGTAGTGCCATTTGCAAACATGCCGGATTCAAAGGGCATAGCCGCCTTTTGCGTTTTGTTGAATGTTTTATTGGATGCCATTTCTTCCTCGTCTTCTTTCTCCTCTTCATCATCATCCTCATCTTCTTCTGTCTCTTTCTCTCCCCTCTTCTCCTCTTCCCCTCCTCTTCCTCCTCCTCCTCCTCCTCATCCTCCTCCTCCCCCTCATCCCTCCTCCTCCTGCCTCTCCTCCTCCTTCTCCTCTTCCTCCTTCTCCTTCTGCGGGGGGACCACCGATTCCGCTTTGTGGACGAAGTACACACGTTCCTTATGTTGGCGCTGGGAAGCCAGAAACACAGGGAAACAATGCTGGAGGCCGACACTTTAGGACAACCTGTGAACAAATAAACAAAACAACACACACAGATCTTATGGAGAATGCCTCCCCCCAACCCTTCGGACTTTTGCCGTCGGACGGCTTTTCGTGGAATGTTTGTTTTGTTTTGTGATTGTGGTAGTTCAAAGGCTTCCCTAAAGTGTCAGCCTCCAGAACTTCAGTTTGTTGGTTTCTGGTTGGGTTGTTCCTTGTGCTTTTCAGGTTCCCACCGCCAACATCAGAAATGTAGTTGCAATTTGCCCACCAAGCGGAAACGGTGGTCCCCCGCAGAAGAATGCAGAGACGGAGGAGGATGAGGAGGAGGAGGAGGAGGAGGAGGAGGAGGAGGAGGAGGAAGGAAGAGGAGGGAGGAAGAGGAGGGAGGAGAAGGGGGAGGAGGAGAAGGAGGAACAAGATGATGAGGTAGAGGGAGGAGGAGGAAGGGAAGGGAAGGGAAGTGACGAAGAGGGAGGACGCAGAGGAGCGAAACGAAGGTGGAGGAGGAGAAGGAAAGGGGGGAGAGAGAGAGAGAGAGAGAGAGAGAAAAAAAAAAGAAGAGAAAGAGAGATCAAGAGGAGGATGCTAATGAAGAGGAGGGCAGAGATGATGACGATTTGACGTGCGATAAAACGTAAAAAAAAACAAAGGGCGATTACGCCCCTGGAGCCAATTGCCAGTACATCGCGAATGACATCCCTGCGCTGGACGAGACCCGCTTGATTGACCTGGCGATCGTCAGGCTCACCCTCGATACGAAGCAATCGCAGCTCACCAGGGACGCCCTGCAGCAGCTGCCCCTCGGCGGGTGCATTTCTCACCATCGAACGCACATCCCGGCTAAGCGTGTCAGTGCGTGCGCTTGTGTCTCAGGGGCCCATGCTCTTGCACAGGTTCTGGTGACCATGCTTCGACTCTATTGCTCGTCATGTTCCTCCTCCCCTTGGGCGGCCCCGGAAACGGCAGGGCCGTTTTTTCACCGTTTCCAGAAAAATGGTCCTTGGAAATGGAAACGGCAAAAAAACGGCGACCGGAAACGGCAAAAAAACAGCTCCAGGATTGGAACCGGAGCCGGAACCGGTCAAAAACAGGGGGGAGGAGTCCTCCCTCCTCATCTCCCCCCCCTGCGGCAGGATCGCCAGGAGCCGCCACGGCCGCCCCCCGCCCACCTCGACGCGGTCGCCTTTGCCGCCGCGCTCATGGCCGTGGCCAGCTCCGCCCAGGCCCAGGCGGCAGCGGGGGGAGGGCAGGGACGAGGGAAGCAGGGGAAGGAGGGGAGGGAGGGAGGGAGGGAGGGAGGGAGGGAGGAGGGGAGGGAGGGAGGAGGAAGGAGGAGGAGGAGGAGGAGGAGGAGGAGGATAACGAAGAGCAGGAGGAGGAGAAGGAGGAGGAGAAGGAGGAGGAGAAGGAGGAGGAGGAGGAGGAGGACATTCGGGATCTGCAGGCGGCAACAGGTCGCCGCGGCCAGGAAGGTGCCGACGGCGGCCGAGAGAGGAGGTGGGCGGGGCAAGGACAGACGAGGATGGGGATTCGCCTGGATTTGCCCGCCCGAGTGCGCGACAGCAGAGACAACGATGAAAGAAGCAGCACCAGCCCCCAGGCCTCTCCTGGTCGACAAGGGCTGCCTCAAATCAGGAGCGGAAGAAGGACGTATACGTACATGCATCCGCGATGTCTTCGAGAGTACGTGATGCGCGAGCGTTCGTATCACGCGGCCGGTCTCGGGGATCGGGCGGCCGTGTTCGTGTACATGGTTGGGCGCGTACGTCACTCGTGGGTTCCCTATCAAAGCTCCGAGAAGCTTACTGGAACTGCAGCTGAGAACGGTTGGCTCCAGCTTTCTCTCCGGCATTTCGCGCACCAGCGCACCCTAGCAGTGTAGCTGAAGATGTGTCGCCTTCGCTTGCTCGAGCTGATCCCTGCTTTGTCGCTGAGGACTGCTCTCTGCCCTTCTCGCACGCCCTGATTTCAGAGCTGCAGCTGATAACGGGCTCCAGCTGCGCCTTCCGCCTCTCGCTGAGCACGACAGAGGTCGCTGGCCCCCCAACGCTGTAGCTATGACGTTTGGCGCTGAGTAGCGATAGAGGTCGCTCCAAGCACTGTCTTGTGAGATATCGGGCTCTAGCTTCGACTTGGGTCTTTCTCGCACGTCATGATTCCCGCGCTGCAGCTGACACGTCGCCTTCCTCAGTGTAGCTGCTGACCTCTAACCTCACCTTTCTCATACCGATGAGGTGCGACCGAGCCTGCTGCCACTGCCTGCCTTTTCGAACTGCCAGCACGAGCTGCCACTGCCTGTCTTCTTGCACGAGCTGACCGCAGCAGCGCCGTGATTGCTGTCGATTGCTTCTCGCGCGCCCTGACCCCAACGCTGTAGCAGATGACGTCGGGCTCGATCTTCGCCCTCTATCCTGCGGAGTTGCGATGGAGGTTGCTGCCACTGGTCGGCCTTCTCACACGCACGAGCTGGCCCCAGCCCTGCAGCTGATGACACTGGCCCGCGCGCCCGTGCCTTTTCTCACACTGCGCCCATCTCGCGCGGCCGCATCCCAGCGCTGTAGCTGATGGCAGCGGGCTCTACAGTCAATCGGCATAGTTAGGATGGGCAACTTTCCCAAGGGTGCCCTTGCATCTTTGCCTCCTCGGTCCGTCCTTCGCCGCTTTCGCTGGCCGCGCCCCGCTCGAAAAGCTTCGACATGGGCGTCCAAGGCCCTTGTATCCTTATCGCGCATCCTTCCTGTACTGGTTGACTGCACCTTCGACGTCCACCACGCTGAGCATCAGCAGACTTTGCTGGCACTGCTCGGCCTTCTCGCGTGGCCCCGGCCCTGCAGCCGATGACGTTGGTCCGCGCGGCCACGCCTTTCTCACACGGTCGCCCCCCAGCGATGCAGTTGATGTTGTCGGCCCATGCGTTGCTGCTCACATTACAGTCAAAAGCCCTAATAAGGACGCGCGACTTTGCTCAGGGTACCCTTGCGTCCTTGCTCTTCCTTGCTCTTGCGTCCTTTAGGTTTTCGTCGTCCACCGCCCCAAAAATCCAAACTTCGGCCTCCAAGGGTCTTGCGTCCTTACCGCGCGTCCTTATTTGGGTTTTTGACTGTAGCAAAGCCTGCTGCAATGGCTGGCCCTTCCCGCCCTGACAGCGCTCGTGGCCACTGCCTGTGGCTGCGCACGAGCTGACTCCGTCGCTGCAGCTGGTGGTGTGTTGGCTTCTGCACCTGCGCTCCAGCGATGACAGAGGTTGCTGCCACTGGTCGTCCTAATTTCGCAGTGTCGCAGGCGGCTGTCGCTGTTGTCTGTCTCGCACGGTGGTGACGGCGGTGCTGACGGTGGTGCCTTCCTTGAGGGTTGAATCCTGTACTGCGGCAGCGGTCCGGAGCCGGCGGTCGCCAGTGCTCGCCAGGGGGGCGGAGGAGGGGGAGGGAGAGGAGAGCGAAGAGGGGACGGGGGAGGGCACTTCTTCTGGCGGCCTCGCCCGCGCCTGATCTCAGGATGATCTGATATATGTGATGATGCTGGGCGCGGCGGTTCTTCATGGTGGCCCTCGGGCGCGAGGCAATTCCGAAGTCGGCGCGCGAAACACCCGCGCGCGCCCCGTGCACGGGGGTGGGGGCGCTCGGACGCGAAATGGTTAGGAGGATGGGGAGGGGGGGAGAAGGAGGGGGAGGAGGAAGGGGAATAGGAGTGTGCAGCGTGGAGGGGGGACGGGAGAACGGAGGAGGAGGATGAGGAGGAGGAGGAGGAGGCGGAGGAGGGATCAAAGGTTAGAAGGGAGGAAGGAAGCCGCAGAAAATGGGCCAGGAGGAGAATGCGGGGTGAGGGTGGAGGGTTTAGGAGGGACAGCTATAGAGAAAGAAAGAATGGGAGAGAGAGAGAGAGAGAGAAAAAGCAAGAACGAAAGACAATAACAAAACATCAATACCTACAAACGCGGAGTCAAATGTACTGATATACATAACATAGCTGTATCGGCACATACAGAGAACGACGAGGAAGAGGATGCAGCTGAAAGCGAGAAGGATGAACAAGAGGGAATGGGGCAGGCATGCTGGCGACAGTCGTGCACGCGGTGGCTCTGCCTGCCCTGTGTTCGCAGAGGGTGGTCACAGGGCCGAGCCTGCCTTGCTTACCCCCGTGGCTCCACTCGAGAGCTCATCCATGTCAGTCAAGGCAGTCGGGGACCACCATGAGTGGGTCAACGTGAACACAATTTCGGACAGGGGCTTCATACCCCTTCGGACACAGACGCTCGTTTGTTTTCACCCATGTCGGAAGGGTTTCGGCATGCACCGTCATTCTCGTCCAGCCTTCCAAGGACTGCCCTTTCAAGTCGCTGACTCATTGAAGCTTGCTGTGCGACCTAACGCATATCCAGCGGAAACGCAATCTCTTAAAGCGTATTCGGGACTCGCGCCGTCGATTGGGGCTTTTGCAAATTGCACTCCAAGGCCCCACGGATTCCCCTGGCAGGGCTTAACCCCCAGCCTCGGAGGAAAGACGTGGCACCAACCACAGCAGGGTCACCATCAGCGAGGAGGTGCACAATACTTGGGATCGGAGACGTGTGTCGATGAAGACGCAAGAAAACAATTACCCCAGTGCGACCCTACCTAGAAGTTGGAGCCCCTAGGAAAGCAGCATTAGTTGCTATGCTATGCTATGCTGTGCTATGCCATGCCATGCCATGCTATGCTGCGCTATGCTATGCTGCGCTATGCTATGCTATGCTATGCTGTGTTATACGATGCTATGCTATGTTGTGTCATGCTGTGCTATGCTAAGCTATGCTATGCTACGCTATGCTATGTTATGCTGTGCTCTGCTGTGCTAAAGCTCAGCGAAGCTAAGATGAAGGTAAGCTAAGCTAAGATACACCTGAGCTAAGATGAAGCTAAGCTAAGCTAATATGAAATATGCTAAGCTAAGATGATATAAGCAACGCTAAGCTAAGGGGACGTAACTGGGGAAACCGCGGGGCGGATACCGGGGGAACCGCCCGGGGCGAGCCCCACTGCCCGGCCCTTTTAAGATAGAGAGTAAGAACCCTTGGGAATGAGACCGGAGAAAAACTCCAATCATAATCTTTTTAGGGCTGTAGGGCAA
This sequence comes from Prorocentrum cordatum, assembly GCA_963575745.1. Lineage (NCBI taxonomy): Eukaryota > Dinophyceae > Prorocentrales > Prorocentraceae > Prorocentrum > Prorocentrum cordatum. Next base: position 216,868 of record CAUYUJ010019882.1, on the reverse strand, counting down.
TAGGGCTATATGGGCTATAGGGCTATTGGGCTAGAGGGTAATAGAGCTACAGGACTATAGGGCTATAGGGTTATAGGGCTATAGGGCTATAGGGTATAGGGGTATAGGGCTATAGGGCTATAGGGCTATACGGCTATAGGGCTATAGGGCTATTGAGCTATAGGGCGATAGGGCTATAGAGCTATAGAGCTGTAGTGCTATAGGGCTATAGGGCTATAGGGCTATAGGGCACCCCCGGGCACGCCCGGGCACGCCCGGGCACCCGGGCACCCCCTGGCACCCGGGCATCCGGGCGTGCAGCGACAATCGGCGGCAAACCTAACCTAGCCATCTGAATCCGCCAGGACTCGGGGCAAGCTCTGATTGGGGAATTTCACCATGCGTGGGCCCCCAAAGTGGTTCCTAGCAGCGTAGGTGATGCAATCGACCTGATGCAGGCTATGTGGTGTACGCTATGTCGTGCAAGCTATGTAGTGCAAGCTATGTGGTGCAAGCTGAGTGATGCAACCTACGTGGTTCAATCTATGTGCTGCGATCTATGGAGAGTGATCTATGTAGTGTAAACTATGTGGTGTAATCCACGTGGTGCCATCTATTCGGTTTGAGCTACGTAGTGCAATCTAAGTGGTGCAGTCTACGCAGTGTAATCAATGTGGTGTAAGCTACCTGGTGCAAACCATATGGAACCAACCAATGTGTTCATCTAGGTGGTCGGTGTAAGCTATGTGGTGCAATTTGTGTGGTCCGATCTGTGTGATGTGAACTACGTGGTGCAAAGTACGTGGTGCAACCCATACAGTGCGATCTATGTGATGCAAGCCGTGTCGTGCAAGCAAAGTCGTGCAAGCTATGCAGGAACATCTGTGTGGTGTGACCTTTGTGGTGTAAACTATGTGGTGTAAGCGATGCGCTGTAAGCTTTGGAGCGCAACATACGTGGTGCAATCTATGCGGAGTAAGCTATGCGGTGCTCGGCGGCGAGGCAGCGACGGGCGGCGACGAGCGGCGACGGGGCGGCGACTGGGGGACCACAAGCCTGCCTGGGCGGCACACCAGCCCGCGACGAGGTTGCGACGGGGCGACGACAAGCTGGCCAGGGCGGCATACGAGCCTGCAGCGAGGCGGCGACGCGCGGCGACGAGCGGCCACGTGGCGGCGACGGGGTGGCAACACGCTGGCCCAGTCGGCACACGAGCTTTCTCTGAACAGCAAGCAAGGAGCCCCGAGTGCAAGCACCGCTCTTTGGGGGGAAGGACACGGTACCACCACGAGGACACTCTCTGCCCGTCTCGATCTCGATGTTGGTGCCGTTGCTCCTCCAGCTGGCCGGCCAGGCAAGTCACGACTGCTCTGGAGATTGGGACGCCGAGCGGCGTCACTGCGTGGTGCACGTGCCAGCAGCGCGGCGGCTCTCCAGGGAGCTCCTGTGCGTCGAGACGACGTCGGGAGCGCGGGTGCCTCAGCCGACGGCCATGCTCACGCTGGCTCTCTCTCTCTCTCTCTCTCACTCTCTCTCTCTGACTCTCTCTCTCTCTCTCTTGGTATCTGTGGCGTTCCAGACAGGGCCTTGCCTTCGAGGGTCCAAGGAGGTGTCGTCTCTTCCCCGGCGGAAGGCGGCAGAAGTTCGGCGGAGGCAAAACGAGGCCGCCTCCGCCGGCGGAAGCCGGCGGAAGGCCGGCGGAAGGTGGCGGAAGTAAAACATGCGCCCCCCAGAGAGAAAGCGTTTTTGGGTTTAGGGTTTTTCGAAGTCGTGCATTATCCATATCATATCTCTCTCTCTCTCTTTCTCGCTCTCTCCCTCTGTCTCCATCTGCCTAGCATGAGGGAGGGAGATGAGGCCGCTGCGTGGCAGCCCGCTGCAGGCAGGGCAGGGCCGCCGCATGTGGAAAGGAGTGGGAGGGGGGGGCCTGCCGGGGGCCCCGCTAGCGTGGCGCGCCGTGCGCCGGTGGTCGTGCAGGCAGCACGTGCGCCAGTTTCGCAGAGCCTCGGAGCTCTGGAGCATCGGGGCTGGGGATGGTCAGGGATGGCTACAGATTCGCGTCTCTGGGGCCCAAGCCGAAGTCACCCCAGACCGCAGACATCCTGGATTATTTTGGCGCCCAGCCCCCCCCGTGAATCAGAAGGGCTGGAGGCGGTCAGGGGGAACTAGCTACAGATTCGCGCCTCTGGGGCCCAAGCCGAAGTCACCCCAGACCGCAGTCATCCTGGATTATTCAGGCGCCCAGCTCCCCCCCCGAAGCAGAAGGGCTGGGGGCGATCAGGGGTAGCTACAGATTCGCGCCTCGGGGGCCCAAGCCGGAGCCACCTCGGACCGCAGTCATCCTAGATTGTTCAGGCGCCCACCAACCCCCCCGAAGCAGAATGGCTAGAGTTGCCCCGGACCGCAGTCATCCTGGATAATTCGGGCGCCTTGTCCCTCCGAATCAGAAGGGCTAGAGGCGGTCAGGGGTAGCTACAGATTCGCGCCTCGGGCGCACAAACCGAAGCTGCCCCGGACCGCAGGCATCCTGGATTGTTCGGGCGCCTAGCCCCTCCGAATCAGAAGGGCTAGAGGCGGTCAGGGGTAGCTACAGATTCGCGCCTCGGGCGCACAAACCGAAGCTGCCCCGGACCGCAGCTATCTTGGATAATTCGGGCGCCCAAGAGTCGTGGAACATCAGGGTTCAGCGCTCTTCTCTCTACAGTCAGGACGCTGCAGGACCGCTTTGGGCTCCCAAGGGGCCCGCAGCTCCTCGGGTCATTCCGAGCCTGTTCCTCGAGCTCTCCGGGTGCTCCCCGACGCTGAGATACGGACCGCTGTGGGCTCTGAACGGGCCTCGCTGTTTCTCGGGTCGCTCCGAGGCTGTTCCTCGAGCTTTCCCCGGTGCTGTCCTTATGTCGGGCGTGTCCCCCTACAGGGGGATTTTCGACGAGAAATGGAAAATATCCCCCAAATACCCCAAAAAGGTCCCCCCAAAAAATAGTCCCCATACTATGTTTGGAGTCTTTTTTAAATCATTTCTGGGGTATTTGTTATTCTTCGTCGAAAATCCCCCTGCAGGGGGACAGGCCCGACTTAATGCTGACCCAAGCGTTCCTGGTGCCGGCAAGGGGCCTCGTTCCGAAGAGGGGTCTCGTTCCTTGTCCGGCAGTCCTTCTGGCAGCGGCTGGGCCGCACCTCTCTCTTCCAATCTCTCCCGCCGCGGAGCACTCTGTGCCTCTGCTGCTGGCTCGAGGCCCCCAGGGAGGCCCGCCTCCAGCTGCTTCGGGGGGTGGTGCCGGATCCGCGGATTCCGCGCATGCCCCGCGCATAAAAAGCATCCGTGTGACCGCGTATCCGCGGGATCGCGCCCCTTGTCCGCGAGGCCGCGGGTACGGATGCTTACGTTTATCGCCCACGAGGTCAGGGTGGTCGGCCGGGTCCAACCAGGGGGCCGCGCCTTCTTTTTCATGTCCCGTTCGGGCTGGCCACAGGCAAGCAGTGTTTTCTACGAGAAGAACCACCACCACGAGCCCCCCCCTCCCCCCCCCGAGCTGGTGGCACCCAGTTCCGGGCGCGCCCCTAGAGAGTGCCCGGAACGGAGTGCCCCCAGTTCGGGAGGGGGTGGCCCTCGGGAACGGATATTCTACGGAGTTCTGGTGGTTGTGGCCCCTTCTGCTTTAGGCGGCTGCTTTCGGCGATTGGTCAGCACCCCCCCAGTCTGCTTGCGCTACTGGCAGGAGAAGCAGACGTGCCGGAACCCTTTGCTTCGCGAACCTCGCGTCGTGGAACATCAGGACGGAAGGTTTTTCGCCATTGTTCCCATGGGTTGTCGTTTCGTTTTGGCGGCTTGTTTCGGTTCCTCTTTCTGGTCTGTTGGCCCTTCTGTTCACAGCTCCATTACCTGTGCAGTGTACATACATATATATATATATACATATATGTTTATACATATACATGTATGTGTATGTATGCATGCATGTTTATATGCGTCTTATGTTTGTGTGTTTGTATGTGTGTGTATGTTTGTATGTTTGTAGTAGGTATATATGTATGTATGCGTGTATGTATGTATTCATGCATGTATGAATGTATGTATGCATGTACGTATGTATGCATGTATGCACGTACGCATGTATGTTTATGTATATGTATATGTATATGTATATGTATATGTATATGTATATGTGTATGTATGTATGTATGCATGCATGTATGTATGTATGTATGTATGTATATATGTATGTATGTCTGTATGTATGTATGTATGTATGTATGTATGTATGTATGTATGTATGTATGTGTGTACGTATGCACGTACGTATGTATGTATGTATATACGTACGTATGTATGTATGCATGCACACACATATATGTGTATACATATATCGTTGCGGGCCTCGCAGGTTCGGGTCGGAAGACAACGAGGGATATCGGGGAAGTGCGAAATGGGGGGGACGACATCTGCTGGATGCAGCTGGTTTCTGTCCCGCCAGGCGATGATTCCTCGACTTGGGATCGCTCGGACGTGTGCGTTTTTTCGCCGAGGACCATCGAGGAGCATTTTGGATCATCGGGCGAAAACTAGCGCGCGAAATCGAAAAATGCACAGGGAATGGTCGTCCGAGCGATGGCGAGTCGACGCATGGCTGCCTCCAGCGCCGGGGTGCGCCGAGTTTCAGCTGCATACAGCTAGCTCGCGAAGAGCCCCGTTGCTATCTGCCCCTTTTGTCCGACCCGGCACGCTGCTCCGTCCCCCCCACACCAGGCCTCAAGAGACTCAAGAGTATCGAGTTTGGGACCCAAACTCGATACTCGAGTCTCTGACCCATACTCTAGAGCATCGAGTTTGCGACCAAAAGACACCCAAACTTGGGGTGCTTGTTTGCGTTGGCGGCCTCTGACAGGCCGTCTTCGGGCACCACGGGGCCGTCAAACCACGACGAGGGACGAGAAGCCGGTCTTGGGGCAGAGGCCGAGAGGTCTTGGACTCCGAGACTCGACACATCGAGTCGTTGGAGGGCCCCGGACCTCTCGTCGTCCTCCTCTCGGGCGGGTGGTGATACAGGCCTCGGAACAAATTAGCGAACACATGCCACATTCAACGGTCAACGCCTCCCCCTCCCCCCAATGTTCAAAGTTGGCGGTGAGTCTGATGAGATGCGCTTCGACCGCAGTCTCCCCCGCGCGTGCCAACATTGAGTTTGGGGGGAGGGGGAGTGTTCAGTAATTGTTTCCCTCTACCGTAGGGGGTGACCTGACTCGGGGGGGGAAGAACATTGCCCTACGTGGGCCCTGTAGGGCGCCTTCTGGAGCCAGCAGGGGCCCCAAAGGGGCCCTACAGTGCTCCTTTTGAAGGCCTTTTTCTTCACCCCCCATGTGGGTCACCCCTCCTTGCCACCCGCCCGATCCCCTCGATCCTCGCCCGCATCCTGCTGACCATGAGGAGGGAGAGGAGGGCCGTCGGAAACTACGGCGTCAAGGATTGCCTCGGCGGTTCTATTCTCTTCACGCGGCAGGGCCCCCAGCCCGTGGAGGTTGGCCTGGCAAGATGCGTACCGCCGTGCACCCTGGCCCCCGTCGAACTACCAAGGCCTGACGACCTTGTTGCTCCCAGTGGCACGTCCTGACAGTCTCCGTATCCCGACCTCTCCCTCAGAGGAGGACAAGGTACCCATACCCGCTACCCTTTGCTCGTTTGCCACTACTTTTTGGGCCTCCTGGGAGGCCCTCGGCGCCACCGCCGGATGCGCCTCGAAATTCCCGGTCAGAGCGCACCCCGGGGAGAGGTCCAGGGAGTAGCGGTATCGGTACCTTTTGGTTTCCCCGCTCCCACGTGGAAGTGATGGAAGGAGGGGGACTAGATTGCTGTATGCATCGGCGGAGCTCTTGCATCCGAGACGATAGCTCGCCGAATGATGATGACTTCCCGTTGCTGCCCTCAATCTGCACCCTTCTAGTGTGGTTTCTGGGGTTCTGTGATCTGTTCAGGATCTGCTCGCTGCCAGAATGGCCTTTCCTATCCAAAGATAGCCTGAGGTCAGAGGCGTTCTGGGTGCTGCGTCCCCACGTGGACATGAGCTTGCAGGCAACCCGCTCTGTGGAGTCTCGGCTGCGAGTGCTTGCGTGCGTGCTCGATCGCCTATGCATCTTTCTACCCGCGCGAGGGCGGCCCTGCGGCGGAGAGAGGGGGAGGGAGGGAGGGAGAGGAGGGAGAGGAGGGAGAGGAGGGAGAGGGGGAAGGGAGGGAGAGGGGGAAGGGAGGGAGAGGGGGAGGGAGGAGGAAGAGGCGGGGAGAGGGGAAGGGAGGGAGGAGGGACGGGGAGGAGGGAGGGGAGGGAGGGAGGGGAGGGAGGCAAGCTAGGTGCGCTCGCGTCATATCTGACATCCTACCCCTCCCTCCCATCCCTTACCATGGCGTAGATCCCCTCTCTACTCGCACAGTCGGATGTCGAGCAGGGCAATGATCCCGAAAGGGTACGCGATGCATTGTAGAGCACGGCATGGCATGGCGTAGAAGAGCACCGCAAAGCGTAGTATGTCACAGCATGGCCTGGCGTGGCGTAGTGAAGAATTGCATCACAAAGCTTTGCAACGCAAAGCATGGCATCGCACAGCGGCCCCGAACATACCATTGCATAGCATGGCGTTGAAGATCAAAGCGTAGCATGGCATAGCACGACGTGGCACTTGCGCACTGCATATCACAGCTTCAGCTGAAGGCATGGCATCGCGCAGCGGAACGCAACCTAGCATTGCATTGCATGCCGTGGCATGGCACGGGAAATGAGGCCAGCGCTGCAGCGGGAACACGATTCGGAACGAGCGGAAGCGCGGAAATGAGGCCAGCGCTGCAGCGGGAGCACGATTCGGAACGAGCGGGGCCCGAAAATGAGGCAGGCGCCCCAGCGAGAGCAGCATTTTGGAAACAAATGCAAGCGAAAACCCAACTCCGGGGAAACTTGTGTGTAACAAACAGTACGCGGGGGGGGGGTCGGCCACTTTCAGACCGTTGTCAGGGGAAGAGGGAGAGTAGTATTCATATTGAGTAATTGTGGAGGGAGGGAGGGAGGGAGGGAGGGAGGGAGAGGGAGGGAGGGAGAGGGAGGGAGGGAGGGGAGGGGAGGGAGGGGAGGGAGAGGGAGGGAGGGAGGGAAGGGAGGAAGGGACGCGGCGGGCCCGCGGCCCGCGCCCGCGCTGGCGGCGCCGCGTCGGCCGCCCACCGCCCCTGTGTGGCGCGCGTTGGGGCGCGCGGCGAGCCGAGCCCGCAGCGCCGCCGCGCCGGTTTTATGTCGGGCCTGTCCCCCCACACAGGGGGAGTTCTATGTCGGGCCTGTCCCCTATACAGGGGGATTTTCGACGAACAATGAAAAAAAATATCCAAGACATGCGCCAAAAAGGTCCAACAATGCTCAAAACATAGTCCCCAGACTATTGCTGGATTCTTGTTGGACTATTTTGGGGGTGTTTTTTTTTGTTGTTGTTTTTTATAACAAAAAACATAGAAAATACCCCTGCAGGGGGACAGGCCCGACTTAAGGCCAGTTGGCCTCCGTGCCGCTGGCGCGGGCCGCAGGCAGCAGCAGCTCGGGTCGCGCGTCGCGCGGCGCCGCCCAGCGACGTCGGACCCGGACCCCCTCGGGCAATGAGAAAACATGAGAACGACAGTGTTTCTGGATTCTCGGCTGCTGGAGGCCCTGCTAGCACGGGCCCTCGGGGCCGAACATTAAAAAACGGTTCAGGATGAACGAATTGGTCCCGGGGAATGGGTCGAGACCTCTGAGGGTCGGCGTTATGACAAAAATCATGACGTCGGGGTCTGGGTCCAGCGCCGCCAGCTCGACGAAAGCCGAGACCCTTTCGCGTCGCGGCCAGCGCGTAGAGCTGTCGGTGGCGCTCCTGGCACACGGCGGGCGCGGGCAACCGGGTCTCGGCTGCCAGCCCAGCCAGGCGGTCCGCCGCAGCGTTGCCTGCGCGGTCCTTGCGCCCAGTCGGCTAGGCAGGCGCCGGCCAAGGTTGTTGCGACCCCGCGGCTAACGAGGCGGGAGTCTGCGACCACCTCCACGAAGCCGCCCGCCATGTGCAGCGCGCGCATGCGTGCCCAGACCTCCGCGCGCTGCGATGTTTGCGCTCCATCGACGAGGCCGTGGCGGTCCTCTTGGCCCAGGGCGCCTCCCTCGAGGCGCACCCCCCCCAGCCGGCCCTGGCGAGGGGAGGGTCGCCCGGGCGCACGCAGGAGCCGCCCGCCCACGCGCGCGGCCCACGCAGCGGGGCTGCCTGGGGGCCAGCCAGCGGGTCGGGCAGCGCGGGGAGCGGCAGGGGCAGCTGGGACTCCCCCGCGAGGGCTGCAAGGCGAGGGCACCCGTGGGACGCTGGTGCGCGCTGCCTCGGGGGGCAGACAGGCCCAGAGGCGGCTTCTGCAGCGAACCCCTCCGGATGCAACGCTGCTCTGCGCCCGCGGGCTCCCTGCGCGGACGTATCCACGTGCGGTGTTCGAGATCCTCCACGGCCGCGCCGCAACGAGGGTAGGCCGCAGGCCGCCTCCTTTTCGCAGCCACGGGTTCGGTGATCACGCTGCCGGTGCAGTACAGCCCGCAGCGCGTCGGCGGCGTCTGTCGCCAGCACGCCGCGTTAGTCGGGAGCCACGTCATGGCCCAGCGGTCGGCGCCAACAACGACGTGCTGGAAAGCCGCTCGCCTGCCAGCCAGCCGCCTGGCCTCGCGCTGGGACCAGGCCTCCATGCAGCACCGCCCGCGTGCCTGCAGGCGCTTCTGGGCGGGGCGCCCGCCCCAGACCCCCTCGGGCAATGAAAAAATCATGACGAGAGGTTTTTCCGTATGCTTTGCCTCTGGAGGCCCTTACCAGCCCACGGGACCGTCAAGAAACGATTCAGGATGAAAAACTGGTCCAGCTGAATGGGTCGAGACCTCTGAGGGTCGGTATTATGAAACGAATCATGACGTCGGGGGTTTGGGGCCCCCAGGCGCGGCTGGCACGCCGGTCCAGCACTCGATGTCGGACCCGAGTTGCAGCTCTGTCAGGCTCTGGAGGGCGGCCGCGACTGGCCCGGCGCCGCGGCCGTGCCCCGCTGCCAGGGCCCCGCAGTCTGCCTCCACAGCTCGGCGGGAAAGCGGCCGTGCCGGAGACAGTTCGCAGCTTGCCACGGCGGCGCGATCATCACCACCGCCACGGGGTCCAGCCTCCAGCCCGTGCCGAGTGTGCCGCAGACCATGTCGGCGGCGGCGCGCAGCCGTGCGGAGGCCAGAGGGTTCCTTCGCCGGCGGCGGGCCGCAAGCAGCTCCGTACAGCCCAGCGGCCGTGCCCGCCGCTGGCCTCAGCAGGCAGCGCTGGCCGAAGCCCACCAGCAGGCGCCCGAGCCGCCCGAGACGGCCTTGCAAGCCGCGGAGTCGCACGGCCGGCACAGCGCAACGGCGGCCCCGGCCGGCGGCGGCGACGACACCCGAGTCACGGGTGGTCGGCCTCGCCTGGACGCCGGGGCTCTGCGCGGCGAGCCACTGTCGCAAGGCTCGGGCTCGAGCGACACGAGCGTTCCTTTTGCGACTGAGCTGCCAATCCGTCGCGTGCTCGAGGGCCTCCGTGGCGCGCAGCGCCTGCCGCACCTCCTCGGCCGCCTCCGCACCGAGCCCCGCCGCGGCCCGCTGCCACACGGTGAAGTCGACGTACGTAAGCGCGCCCGCGGAGCTCGTCGCCGGTCGCACCAGCGCGGCGCACCCGAGGGAGCGCCCGCCGGCGGGCAGCCCTGCAGCAGCCGCGCGTGGGCACCCACGGGTCGCCGAGCGCCTGGCCCTCCCGGACCATGCGAAGCGCCGTGTAGTTGGGCGCCCACCGCAGGCCGAGTTAGGCGCCCACCTGGCAGCGAGAGGAGGTCGACACGGTTCGATCGCACATGCACGCGCGCTTCTTCATTCACATGCGAGCACCCTTGCCGCTGAGACATGCACCTGCGCCGACAGGAAGGGGGCGAGGAGTGAAGGCATGCCTGCCTCCTGACCAGGCGCGCCTGTCTCTCTTATTTCGCGTGATCTCCTGTGCCGTGTGCATCGCAATGCACTGCGCAGCTGTTTCACGCGCGCCCCATCTATTCTCCTTCCTTTGGCTGACCTGACGTTTTCCACTCATCGATATGGGATTCCCTGCTTGACAGTTTGGTCCCGGGCCGCTTGTAAAGTCCCCAAGCTGTAAGTCGTGTTGACGCTACGGGGTGCAACTTGCGTTGTGCAATGTTTGGGAAGCAGCTCGAGGCGTTTCACGTAGCTGCACCATCCTACCCAGAAGAGGTTCACAGGTGAGATGTAATGAATTTGAAGGGTATCAGTACCCTAACACGGAAGACGCTAGTCAGACCGAGCTTGAGATCAGCCCGAAATGCTTCCAACAATGACCAACGCGGGTCTCTCTGGGAGCCTGTCGGAGGTCTCTGTCAGCAATCTTGGGGGTTCTCTTCGGGTTCTGTGTTGGGCATGGAGCAAAAGCATAGTCCCTCAGGACACGCGCCCACCCGTCCACCACACCATACCCTTGGAATAGGACGATGTGGTCAACGTTCGAACACGAACGCCACGAGCTGTCTCGCTCACTCCCGCACGCCCTCCCGTCACAGACGTACTACCCCAGTCTCAACATAGGGCACGAGCGGCGAATACATCCGTATCCGCGCCCTCGCGGTCTGGATTCCAGGGCGCGATCCCGCGGATACGCGGTCGTTTTGGTACTTTCCCTTGGCATCGCTCGGACGTGTGCATTTCTCGGCGGGGAGCATCGAGGAGCATCTCGGATCGTCGTGCGGAAAGTAAACGCACGGAACCGAGACATGAACGGGGAATGAACGTCCGCGCGATGGCGAGCTCCACGCGGGGCATCCGCGAGGAAGCGCCCCGTGGCCGCAGGGCCGCGAATCCAGGGGCCTGGCCCGCGAGGCCGCGGATACGGAGATGCGTCTCGCCCGCGCACGGGCAGCGAACGCCACCCGGTGGACGGTCAGGTGCGGCGCGTGCTCGCGGGGTGCAGCGCGCGCGACGGGCGCTCCAAGTGAGCCAGGTGCCGAAGCGCGCCAGGCGTGCCCCCGACATGCTACTTCTCTGTGTGTGCATGTATGTGTGTGTGTGTGTGTGTGTGTCGTGAGCGTTCGACGCTTATGCGGTGCGCTAGCGACACTGCTCGTTCGCAATCAGCACTTCCACCTGCTGCTCGCGCCTGAGGGCCCTCTGCACCGCTGACTCAATGTGTGTCTGTGTCGTGGGCACCACGTGCGCCACGGGCGCCACGTGCTCAAGGCGCGCCAGGTGAGCCAATCATGCAGAAGTCTCTTCTGCGTACCTGCTCCAACGCTTCTTTTTGCTCCGCGTTGTGCATTTCTGCAGCATCCAGAGGGTCCACGCGGCGTTCGCGTGCACCGCCCATACACTTAGGCGTACTGTGGTCGTGTGTGTCTCGTTGGTGATGATTCGTGTCCCTCGTGCGCGGCTCGCTTGCCACGATCCACGCGCGTCCTCGAATTGGAGGCCCGAACGAATACACACACCTTGACAGGCGTGGACACGCAAAATTCCCAACATACAAGCATGTCGGAAAATACGGAATTGCGCACGTTCTCGCTTGCGTGTGTTCGCGCGATTGTGCAAGCACGCAACCAGACAGCCAGCCAGGGACGCAAGCAGGCGATCACCGACGCATGAGTGCAAATTTGTGAATGCAGGGGTTTGTGCCACTTGTCCTCATTAGTTAGCTTATCGTTCCGACGCTGCCCATCATGTAAGCAGTTGTTCTTCACCATCACAGCTTTGGCGCACATGAGGGATGGCATGTATTGTTTTTGTTGTTGTTGTTGCTGCTGTTGTTGATGTTGTTGTTAATGCTGTTGTTGCTGTTGTTGTTGTTGTTGTTGTTGTTGTTGTTGTTGTTGGTGTTGGTGGTGCTGTTGTTGTTGTTGTTGTTGATGTTGTTGTTGATGTTGTTGTTGTTGTTGTAGTTGTTGCTGTTGCTGCTGTTGTTGTTGTTGTGGTTGTTGCGCGCGTGGGCACAGCAACGATACATGTTGTGCGCTGGAGCTTTCTCTGTTCGAGCCTGCTGCATACCCGACCTGTTGCCATTAACCAAGCAAGGGTGCTGGAAATCATGACATGTGGCTGGTCTGCTTGGGACGCCTTCGTTCAGGAGGGGAAAACACACACAGACACAATTAATCGTCGACGCCCAGGAAAATGTGGGAAAATATGGGAAGTGGGGGGGAAGACAAAACCTCAGAAAATATGAGGAAATATGGGGAATAGTTTTATTTCTATGTATTTATGTGTGTGTGTCCTGGGGCCCCTGCATCCATGGATCAGCCGATCTGAGCAGGTGTTTCCAGCAGCCTCGCTTGGTTTTCCCCCCCTCCCGCGTCGGTCTGCCATGGCCGTGGTGGAGCTGTCGCGCAGCCTTCGTCACTGGCGGCACCGCGTGCGGGCCAGGTCGGGGAGATCGCTGGAGGTGCTCGGCGTTGCTACCAAGCTCACCACCCACCAAACGACCCCAACCCAACCCGAAGGCCTCAATTTTCCCTCCATGTCCAGTGGGGGGGGGTCGGGGAACATTGGAAAAACACATGGAACCCGTGCCCCCGCCAACCCGAAATTCGGGTCAAATTCGGGTCTTCGGGTTGGGTTGGGGTGGTCTGGTAGGTAGTCACAAGCCCCCTGGGACCAGAGCCCGCATCGGTTGAGGACGTCTTGAAAAGTCACTGCTTACAGTGGAAGCCTATGCCAAGAACCACCCTGCTTGCCTCCAGGGTGCCCTGGGTTTCTTGGGCGTCGATGGTTTTGCGATGGAGAGTGTGACGTTCTCACACCATAGGTCAATGGACGCCCCGGGGTCTCAGGGTTGGGCTTCTTCTGGACGGTCTCTTGTGATCGAGCTCCTGCTCTACATGCAAGCCCGCATCTTCCAGGGGCCACATGCTGGGCCCCCGGCGGGCCCCGTGCTTGCCCCCTTGGGCGGGCCAGGCTCTTCGGCCCCGGCCCCCGGTCTCCGCCGACGGCGCGGCCTCCAGGGGGGGCTGGGGTCCAGCCCTCCCTCCTGGGAAGAAGGCCGACGGGAAACAAACATTCAACCATCGAGATGTAGCAGGCTGGCATCAGGGTTGCCAGTTTGCGCCCAGATCGTGGGAAACTTCAGGCGAAGAGCTGGTTTGGGCAACCCCGACCCTTCCTACATCCAGAGTCCCAAGACCATCCCGATGTAGAATGTGTAGCACTTGGGCTCCCCAAAGGGGAGCCGCCAGGGAACGCTCAGACGCCACATGATAGGATTATCTTTTCAGACGCTCATATACGGGAGCGCCAGGATCTGAGGTGCACACACACACGCACATCTTGGGATCTCCGCGTCGAGAGGCTATCTAGCGGCACTCGTTTCATGCCGCCACCGCGCCTGGGGTGTAGGTCAGAGGCATCTTGGCTGCCTGCGGTGGGAGGCAAGTCGAAAGCCGCCTGGAGGCGATTTGAGCGGCGTTTGGGGGACCTCTCGAGGCCCCCACGTGGCCAGATTGAGGCCTCTTGGAGGCCTCTTGGGGCTTCTGAGGGGCCTCTCTGGGCCTGCTGCCGGTCACTCTTGGGCCGTTTGGGGACCCCCTTGGGAGCCTGTTGGGGCCGTCTTGGGGCGATCTCGGGAGGCTCTTGAACCGTCATGAAGCGTCTGGAGCTTGCAGAGGCGAGGAGGCCAAAATCCTTGCAATACATTCTGGAACTATACGTGGTTGGCCTCTTGGCGTGATCTCTTGGGGCTCCTCCTGGAGCCCTCTTCGGGCGTTCGGGGGCTTCTTTGGGCCGTCCCGAGGCCATCTCCGGCGTCCTGAAGAGCTATTGGGCCGTCTGGGGGCTCCTTCGGACCATCTTGGAGAATGCTTGGATCCTGAGCCGCGCTGATACGCCCACGTTGAAACGCAACACGTGCCGTGTTCAAAGCGTCCGTGTCAACTCGCTGCGTGCTGGCTCTGCACGTGTTGGCCCACGCTGTGGCGAACGTATCGCGCCAGACCTACGTATTCAGTCCACGTGCTGAGCTCCGTGCCAACACGCTACGGGCTGCGTCCTGCGCATCGGGGCAGCTAAGCTCGGGTCCCTCCTGGCCCCTTCCGGGTTCTGGGGCCCTCTTCCCTCCTGAACAGAGACACGCGACAGCGCGTGCGAGCGCGCGGGAAGCCACGAGGAGAGCACCCACAGGCGCCTGGCACTCGGGGCTGCGGGCCCCGGCGAGCGTTGCTTCAATATCTTGTGCAGAGGACTCTCGGGGACTTGACTGGACACTGCTCAGACGTCTGCAGCTTGTGGGGGCGAGGACCATCGAGGAACATCTTGGATCATCTTGCGAAGAAGTTGCGCGCGACGCAGAAACATGCACGGGGAATGGACGTCCAAGCGATGGCGAGTTGAGGACTGAGTTGGCCTCGGAAGCGGCAGGACTGTATTTTTGTCCACCGCTTCCGAAAAACAAGTCACCGCTTCCCAAAACATGTGCCTCTTGATGAGAACGGAAATGGTAAAAAGATGGCGACTGGGGACGGGGACAGAATGGCTCCGGGATTAGAGCCAGGACCAGAACCGGGAAGAACACGGCGACGGAGCTGGAACAGACACGGCGCAAGACATAAGACGAAATTTGCAAAACGGAACAGGTACAACAGTTGGCCCTGTCGACCACCAATATAATATTCGTAAGGACATGTTACTGAGTGCCCAGCGGCACGGTGGCGGATATACGAATATCTCATGGTTTTTGGCTCAGTCTTCCACCGTGCAGGCCTCTTGGGTGTCTGCGGGGATCTCGTGGGAGGCATCCCGGGAGCCTCTTGGAGGCGGTTTTGTGTGTCTTGGGGGCCTCTTGCTTGGGGGCCTCCGGGGGCGTGATTTGGTTCTTGTGGGGGCCTCCTGAAGCTTATGTGGGCCTCTTGAGGGCCTGCTGGCGGTCTCGGGGATCATCTTCCTGGCGGTTCATGTTCCCCTTTGGGACCTCTCTTGGGCCGCTCTTGGGGCCCTTTTTGGCCGTCTTGGGGTTCTCCTGGCCCGTCTTGAAGCCCTCTTGTACTGCCTGGGGCCCTTCTTGGGGTCCTCTTGTGCCGTCTTCAGGCGATCTTTGGGACAGCTTGGGCCTTCTCGAGGCGTCGAAAGTTTGAAAAAGAAAAAATGCGAACATCGTTCAAAACCAAAGGCAAGTCAACGTGAGTTTGGCCTCTTGGTGGTCCTCTTGCAGCCCTCTTGGCGTCTTGAGGCTCATCTTGGAGCTCTCTTGGGCCGACTCGTGGCCCTGTTGAACCGTCTTGAGGGCCCCTTGGGGCCATCTTGGCCCGCCGCGGGGGCTTCTTGCTCCCGGCGAAGTCATGCGACTACACGCGGGGGCACACAGGAAGCCCCTGGAGGCACGCCGACGAGAAGAATCCACACACGGATGCCTTCGCATGCTGTACACATCAAGTGCACCATGCCACACGGAACGCAATCGCGGTAATCAGCAAAGTGCGGGTTTTGAACACCCTCGAAGGCGCTGGTGCACCACCGAGGCGGTCCCGCGACGCTCCAGCCCGACCCGGCGAGGCACCCGCCAGACGTGTGCGCGCGCTTGGCCGGGGTGACCGCCCGGGCCGGCTACCGCGACAGACCAGCACAGGGGCTGCCCCCTGCACCCCGAGGCCCGACCTCCTCCACGGGGGAAAGGGGTGGTGAGGCCTGGGCCTCCAGACGGGGTCCGAGTGGATGGAGTCGCAGGATCGCCCCGCGTCGCCGATGCATCGGCGATGTGTCTCGATGTGGAGCCCGATTTTCTCCACGCCGATGGCGCCGATGCGTCGCCGATGTGTCGCCGCTGCGTCGCCGATGCATCGCCGGCGCATCGGCGATACATCGGCGATGCGGTGGTGCAATCCTCCGACGCCATCTACCCAGACCCCATCCAGGAGGCCCCTGACAGGGGCAACGGGCCCCAAGCCCCCGCGGGCTTTCCTGCGGGACCAGCCCTTCATCTCGAGTCGCTCTCTGGCGGCCCCGGGATCCCGTCTGGGGCTGCGGCGGCTCGAAGAACGCCCAGGGGAACCCCCATCCCCAGGACCCGCCGTCCAGTGAGGGGAGGGAGGAGGGGGATGGAGGAGGAGGAGGAGGAGGAGGAGGAGGAGGAGGACAAGAAATAGGCGAGGGAGGAAGAGGAGGAGGAGGAGGAGAGGAGGGAGGAGGAGAGGAGGAGGAGGACCACCTCCTGGCCTCGGAGGAGGAGGAGGAGGAGGAGGAGGAGGAGAGGAGGAGGGAGGAGGACCGCGGGGAGGAGGAGGAGGAGGAGGAGGAGGAGGAGGAGGAGAGGAGGAGGAGGAGGAGGAGGAGGAGGAGGAAAGGGAGAGGGAGGAGGAGGAGGAGGAGGACTCCAGGAGGAGAAGGAGGAGGAGGATGAGGAAGAGAAGGAGGAGGATGTTTTACCATTCGCCTCTACTGGCAAGCTCGCTATGCCAGCGCAAACAACTGACTTGACGCAGTGCGACACCTCGTCCACGAGTGCGCGCCCGCCCGCGCACGCAGGAAGCAGAGCCCCAGGCCACAGCGAGAAGCAGAGCTGACGAAAGAGGCGCAGCGGCCGCCCGGGGAACTCAGTTCCCTTGGCATTGCTCGGACGTGAGCACTTTTTCTCGGCGAGGACCATCGAGGAGCATATCTGGTCGCCGAGCCCAAAAAAACACGCACGAAATCGCAAATTGCACGCGGGATGGACGTCCGAGCGATGGCAAGTGCCCGCACAGCTCCCAGGCGTGCCACAAGCAGGAAACGAACGAGAACGAGCTAATGCCGCTAAGCCATTTTTCGAGCCGCGCCCGTGGGCCTTGCCCGCTCGGATAACGACACGCCCTCTGGGCCGTGCCGCCCCAGGCCACCCGA
>CAUYUJ010019882.1:187500-195000 GCA_963575745.1 Prorocentrum cordatum | reverse complement strand
GGACTTGATGGCGACCGAAGGAGATTTGTTGGTTGAGTTCATCCCTCCTGCTGCGCAAGGTCGCGGAGCGCATCTCGCTGCCCTTGCTGATCCACCCGCCCAAGCCTTCTGTGACACCTTGTGGCGTCCAAAACCCGGATCGCAGAGCAGTCCTTTCGGAGACGCTTGCAGGGACGTTTGAAAGGATGTCTGGAAAGCTTGCAAGCTCGAGAAAGGAGCTTCGCAGGAGCTTCCAAGGAACATCCAGGGAACTGCGACAAGGCTTCCGGCACGCGTATAGGCAACGAGTCGGAAAACGCTCTCGGGACACGCTGCAGTTTCAAGCGGCTTTCTGCGACGCTGCTTCACCGGCGCCGGAAAGAGCTTCCGGGCTACTCTGCGGCGCGGAGTAACTCTGCTGCAACCTTCTTAGCTCTAACAGAGCTATCTGGGAATGCCTGGGCGGATGCCTTCGCATCGGTCCAAGGTAGGATGGATTCGCCTATGCTGGTCCATGCAAGGCGGTTCAGAAAACGGCGTGTCGCACGACCCCAGTGGCTGACTTGCCTGGCACAGGCCAGCCTCTTCTACATCATCTCGGGCGTCAGCGTCGCCTTGAAATCTCCACGGCTCCTCGCCACCAGCGCCGAAGCATTTCTTTGTCCGCAAGTCTGGTTGCGCTTGTTTTTTTTTATCGACGGGCGGGCGAGTCTGCGGGTTGCGCGCGGGGCCAGGGCATTCGGCCTCGATCCGCGCACGCACGGGTTCCCGGCCAGACCCCAGGCTTTGCACCGCGGCCGTCGCTACTGCCCGCCTCTGCTCGGCGCCGAGCACGGGCTCTCTGGTCCGTTCCGCTCTGGCGACGCTGGCCCGGCGTGGAGCACTGGCCGTCGGCGTCCGTGCGGCCCAGGAGTTTCCGCTCTGCTTCTGTCGACGGCGGTCCCGGGGCTCCTCGAGACATGCGACGACGATCCCGAGGCCCTCCGAGCCTTGCCTCGAGGCCCCCGATACCCATCATCCCTGTCAACATGACCTTGCTTTCGAGGATCGGAGGAGCTGTCATCCCTTCCGCCGCGGAAGGCGGCGGAAGGTCGGCGGAAGTGAAACGAGGCGGCCTCCGCCGGCGGAAGTCGGCGGAAGGGCGGCGGAAGGTGGCGGAAGTGCAAAAGTCGCCACCCAAGTGAAGAAGCCGTTTTTGGCTTCAGGGTTTCCGAAAGCCGCCGTGTAGGCCGCGGGCGACTTCGAGGCCCCAAGGACCCTCTCGGCTTCATGACGTGGGCAACGGGACCCCCACAGGGCATCGGTCCTGCGCGCGAGGGACCCACACTTCGTCTCTGGAGCTTCTGGGCCGTGTCGCATGAGGCGTCCCAGTGAGGGCCTCGCCTTCGAGGAGGGCCGAAGGAACTGCCGTGTCTTCCTCGGCGGAAGGCTGGCGGAAGGCGGCGGCAGGAAAACGCGGGCGGATCCGCTGGCAGAAGGCAAGCGGAAGCTGGCGGAAGTAAACATCGGCCTCCTAACAGATGGCAAGTTTTTTGAGTCAGGGTGTTTTTTAAACCCGCCACATGTGCCGGCGCCCTGGCGCCTGAGCGCATCGCCGCCCCGTCGCAGCGCGGCGGCGCACTCCTGCGCGGCAGGCAAGGCGACAGGTGCGGCTGCAGTGCCGTCGGCCGTGGAAAACGTTGCTCATGCCGCCGCCGCCCCAGAAGCTAGTTCGGTAGCAAGTCATGGGAGCCTTGTGTACCCTCGCAATTTTGTCTTTCGCGTCAGTGAGCGTCGATCAGCGTCTAGGAGTCGATGAGGTAGCACCGCTTTAGCGTCCATGAGCGTCGATTTGGCGTCGACGTACGTTGATTTAGCGTCGGCTTCGCAAGAGCCGGCAGGATGCTATGGGAGGCTCCCGTGAGTTGCCGCCGAAAGTTGGAGCAGCACGACACGGGGCATGTGCTGGCCACAGACCGCACCTCCGGCGGCCGCACACCCCCCGCCTGGCAGGCACCCAAATCTATCGGGGGTGGACAGACCTCCTACCCTGACACGTCGATTAGCGAATTGGCCGTTTTCGGCTCGCGAGAGGGCGTCGCGGCCGTCATTTTTGCGGGTCCAGGTCCGTCGGTTTCGGTCCCAGGCCGTTTTCACTAAAGGGTGGTTTACTAAGGGGAGGTTTGTCCACCGCCGAATCTAGTGGTTCTCGTCCCTCCGCCTTCGCCCCGTCCGCCTCCACGCCCTGGAGAGCAGGCGCCCCCTCTCAACACTTAGCGGATGGCGTCTTGGAGCCGAGCAGTGTTGCCGTGGACCGCGGGCTCGCCCCCGGGTTGCGGTGAGGGCGCGGAGGGGGAGCACGAGGAGGAAACGTATGTGGCAGGCGCTGGCAAGCAGGAGCCGCAGGTGGAGTGGGAGTCCACGATGAGGCTTCAGAGGGGTTGCTCCTCCTTCCTCCCTCTCCCCCCTTTCCTCCCCCTTCATCCCTCCTGGTCAACCTCTTCCTCGCCCCCCCTCCTCCTCGTCCTGCTCCTCCCTCCTTCTCGTCCCTCCTCGTCGCCCCCCCACCCCCCTGGACGTGTCCGGAGGCTCCTGGAGGCCCAACGTAGCCGAAGGCGACCCCTGTCTTCTCCTCCTCCTCCTCCTCGTCCTTCGAGTAGGGGATCGACTGCAGAATTCATCCACCCCATAACTGATTTGTTCGTCGAGTCTGCGAAACAGTGCTTATACTCTACGACAAGTATACGAACAGTATAGGTGCTTTTCGTGGGTTCGAGAAGATAGGCAATTTTTGGGGTGAGTGCATTCTGTCGTCGATCCCCTGCCCGAGTCCCTCCCCAAGGACGACGAGTTCGGCTTCGAGAAGAAAAGCAACTTTTGGGGCGAGCGGATTCTGTCGTCGATCTCCTACCCGAGCCCCTCCCGAGGACGACG
The DNA here is from genome assembly GCA_963575745.1 of Prorocentrum cordatum. Lineage (NCBI taxonomy): Eukaryota > Dinophyceae > Prorocentrales > Prorocentraceae > Prorocentrum > Prorocentrum cordatum. The sequence goes on along the minus strand of CAUYUJ010019882.1, from coordinate 192,108 downwards.
AGTTCGACTTCGAGAAGAAAAGCAGTTTTTGGGGGTGAGCGGATTCCGTCGTCGGTCCCCTGCCCGAGTTTCTCCCGAAGACGACGAGTTCGACTTCGAGAAGAAACCCAATTTTTGGGGCGAGCGAATTCTGTCGTCGATCCTCTGCCCGAGTCCCTCCCCGAGGACGACGAGCTCGACTTCGAGAAGAAAAGCATTTTTTGGGGGTCAGCGTGCATTCTGTCGTCGATTCCCTGCCCGCGCCCCTCCCGAGGGCCGTCTTGGAAGCCATTTGGGGCGTCTTGGAAGCCTCTTGGGCCGTATAGGGGACCTTCTTGGGGCAGTCTTGGGAGCCTCCTGGGCCGTTCTGGGGCCATCCAGGAGGCCGCTTGGGCGATCTTTCCGGGCTCTTGGGCTCGGTCCCCTGCTGCTCCTCCTCCTCCTCCTCCTCCTCCTCCACCTCCTCCTCCTCCTCCTCCTCCTCCTCCTCCTCCTCCTCCTCCTCCCTCTCTCCTCCTCCTCCTCCTCCTTCTTCTCCTCCTCCTCCTCCTCCTCCTCCTCCTCCTCCTCCTCCTCCTCCTCCCCGAGGACGACGACTTCGACTTCGAGTTCGCCAAGCCTCCGGTCGCCCAGGTGGACCTCGGCCTCCAGGTCTCCGTGCAGTTATCCCGAGGGTCGGCGGCCGGGCACCGGCACGTGGCCTGGCAGGGCCCCCCCTCCCCCCCTTTCTGGGCCCCAGGGAGAATGGGAAGGGGAGGGGGAGGGAGAAGCTCGAGGAGGAGGAGGAGGAGGAGGAGGAGGAGGCGAATGAGGAGGAGGAGGAGAAGGAGGAGGAGGAGGAGGAGGAGGAGGAGGAGGAGCAGGGGGAGTAGGAGGGGGAGGAGGAGGAGGAGGAGGAGGAGGAGGAGGAGGAGGAGGAGGAGGAGGAGGAGGAGGAGGAGGGGGATGAGGAGGATTCCCTTCGGGGATCATCGGTGAACATAGGGACGAAACAGAGAAGATTTGAATGGCCCCTGCGCAAGGACGACACGCACAGATCGAGAAGTGTATATCGAAGACGCCTACGGCCAATCACCGCTGCCCCCCTGCCTTTTGAAATCGCCCATGTGGCCGAGCGTTGTGGCAAGAGCTCTGCCAAGCTATCGGACCATGTGTTCCCCCAACCGTTGTGGAAACCCTTCAGGGAACACTTTGGGGAGGATGGCTGGGAAAATCAGGAGGAGGAGGAGGAGGAGGAGGAGGAGGAGGAGGAGGAGGAGGGGGCATCTTGGGTGACTGGGGGCTCTCGGGCCTCCTGGGAGCTTCCTGGGAGCCTCTTGGAGGCATCTTGGGGGCCTCCTTGGGCCTCTTGGGGGCCTTTGGGAGCTTCTCGGGGGCCTCTTTGGCCGTCTCAGGGCATTCCTGGCCCGTCTGACGCCGTCGGACGCCGTCTTGGGGGCCTCTTTGGGCCGACTTGAAACGCTCTTGGGGTGCTCCAGAGCCGTCTTGGAAGCCATTTGGGGCGTCTTGGAAGCCTCCTGGGCCGTATGGGGGCCTTCTTGGGGCCGTCTTGGGAGCCTCTTGGGCCGTTCTGGGGCCATCCTGGAGGCCTCTTGGGCGATCTTTCGGGGCTCTTGGATTGTCTTGGGCTGCCGGAAGGCCATAAAAACACATGCCAAAATCCTTGAACATCCAGGGAAAACGAATGCTTTTGGCCTCTTCGGGCCCTGGTGGACGTCTTGGACGCCTCTCGGGCAGTCTGGGAGGCCTCTTGGGCCCCCTTCGATCGTCTTGGCGGCTTCTTGGGCGGACTTGGCGGCATCTTGGACCCTCTTGGGCCGTCTTGGAGGCCATCTTGGACCATCTTGGGCGAACTTGAAGGCTATCTTGGCCGTTTTGGAGGCCATCTTGGGCCGTCTTGAAGGATTTGTTTCGGTTTTGTGGTCCTTTCGGGTGGCCGGCGGGACGAGCCGAAGCCCCAGGAGGATTTATTTTGAACCAAAAAACCAAATCGTAAGAAGACCAGCGCGCCGGGCATCCGGTGATAAATTAACAGGGGGCGGCGGATATCGAATGGCCTTCAGCTTATCCCGCCACCGTGCCAGGGTTGTGAGCCATGAGCCTCCAGGGTATTTCATTTTGTATGTCGCGGGAGGCCTCTCAGGGGCCTCTTGGGGGCCGTTGGGGGGCCTCTTGGGGCGTCTTGGGGGCATCTTAGGAATCTATTGGGGCCTCCTGAGGGCCTTGGAGCCTCCTTGTGGCCTCTTGGGGATTTCGAAGGACAGAAGACTCGGATGTTCGGCTCGTGCTCCCCCTCTCTCGGGATGACGACGACGGTCGTGGAAAGAGAGGGCCGCTGATATGGGAGGCAAGGGTGAGGACGCTATGGAAAAGCGAGAGGAGGATGAGGAGGAGGAGGAGGAGGAGGAGGAGGAGGGGGAGGAGGAGACGGAGGAGGAGGAGGACGATGATGAGGAAGGAGGAGGAGGAGGAGGAGGAGGAGGAGGACGAGGAGGCGAAGGGGTACAGAAGGCGTTGTGCCTGGATTGTGTGTCAGAGTCGCCAGGCATGGTCTTCAGTTGTCCGCGGAGAACTCTCAAGGACCTCCGTGGGGAGAGTTTTGAGCCTTGGAGGACCTTCTCGTGGAGCGTTCGCGGGGTCGAATCGCGCCTTCCTTCCTCTGTCGTGAGCCAGACTCGTTGTGGATTTGGGGGGGTGGTCCCTCAGCGGCTGTCGTGGGCGTGCTATTGAGGGCAGTTTGAGGTCGTCATGAAGCTTCTAGAGCGGAGAGGGTTCGTACTCTCCCTCTGGGACCCCTCCCGGGGCGTTCGTTGGGCCTTGTCGAGCCATTTTGGAGGCCTCCTGGATTGCCTTGGGGACACATTGTGCCGTCTGTACACCCTTCTGGAGGCCTCTAGGGCCATCTTGGAACAGTCTTTGTTGGGAGCCTCGGCAACCCGAAAGGCAGAAAAGCCAACATGTTTGAAAGCATTGTGTTTTGCCTTTTGTGGCCTTCGTGGGGGTGCTCTTGGAGGCCTGTTGGGACGTCCTGGAGGCGTCTTAGGCCGTCTGGAGGCCATTGGCCTCGTCTTTCAGTGATGTTTCGGCGAGTCGGGGCTCTCTTGGAACGTTTTGGGCGGGCACGGCGTCCATAGGACCCGCAAGGAACATCCCCGAATTTACGGAGGCCGCCCCAGGACGGCCCGAGACGGCACAAGACGACCCCAGACGGCCTGGGAAACGTTTGGTCTGGACCCAGACAGACTTACAAGTCCGGCTACGACAGCAGCAGAGCCTCTACCTTTCAGTGCTGCATAAGCCTTGGGGCACTCCACTTCGTGCCAGTGGCACGGTTGCGGATTCAATTTTTAGGCGCACGTTCGCGGAAGAGGAGGAGAAGGGCGGGGAGGAGGAGGAGGAGGAGGAGGAGGAGAAGGAGGAGGAGGAGGAAGAGGAGGAGGAGGAGGAGGAGAAGGAGGAGGAGAAGGAGGAGGAGAAGGAGGAGGAGGAGAAGGAGGAGGAGGAGGGGCAGGAGGAAGAGGAGGAGGAAGACAGGGAGTTACGGGTGTGGCGACAATGTCGGTGATCGAATGAAGCAGTTATCTGCCTTGCTGCTTCCTGTTGGCCAGCTCGGCTTTGCTGTAAGCCTTTGGCCACAAGCCTCGGGAGAGGCGGTCAATGTACGTAATCCTTGAGATGTCCTGCGACAGGCTCAACACACACACAGACACACTACCGAGTTGCTTCAACTGCTGAGAAGCGAAACACCCATAGAGTGTGCAAAACCAAAGCTCCAACCCCGAGTGAAACCTCGACGCAGGAGGTTCGTGAGCGAACCCACCTGAGATATGCACCCGCCGCCATGGAGGAGGCCTACGAAGAACCCGTCCATATCAAGTAAGCATAAACAAGGACATGATATCCACTCGCGTCTGCGCGCATGGGACGCGGGCCCCTGAGACCTGGAACAGCTCCTGACATTATCCTTGAGGCAGAGTGATGCTGAAAAAAGACGCACACACGCTGACCGCTGGGGGCCTAACTACACAGCTCGCGGTTTGCTTACGCCTACGCCTACCACCCTCCTCAGCTTCGAGACGTTCCTCAGCCTGGACGGCCTCGAGGGTGCTCTGGAGGATTCTCATGCGGACTGCGACAGCTTGCGATTCGATTGCGTGTACGCGTGCGCACACGGACTCAGCCAAGCGGGCATCTTCCGCTCCCGCTGTTGCAAACACATGTGCGAGTCTGTTACTGAGTGCCAGGAGACGTGGTGCAACGCCTCTAGCAACTTGTTCACCCTCGGGATGCGAGTGAACGAAAATATCAGTACATGCAATGTCGTCCCTTCTTTGCTCAAGCGTGAGCCGGGGCTTCCACCAAAGGTCGGCGTCGGAAGCAGAGGGAGTGAGCCACCTGCGCTGGTGCCATCCTGCGTTCACGGTACCACTTTCCGTGACGTACACAACATTTTGCAGCACGCTGGAGGCATTGAACTAGACATTGGAGCTCCTCTCGGGCAACCGTGTGCTTGGGACCTGAAAGGGGGGCTTCACGCGCCTACAGAAATATTCAGGTCATCATTGGGATCCTGAAGAACGCTTCTAACCCTAAGCCTACTCTGCGCAGGAGGGGGTGGTGGGTGTCTTT
>CAUYUJ010019882.1:150000-185000 GCA_963575745.1 Prorocentrum cordatum | reverse complement strand
TCGTTGCGCTTAGGTGACAACCGTGCGTTCTTTCAAATGAAATCGTTTCCGCCCAAGGCAATAGTTCGCGCCCCCGTGCAAGAGTTGAGATGCAATAGTTGGCTCCCGCGAACTATTGCACCTCCCCCCGCCCTGCCCTCCCCGTTTGGGTTGCCCCCTCGCTCCGGTATAACAATTCGCCAGAAAGTGCAGGAGGATGAGGAGGAGGAGATTGAGGAGGAGACTGAGGAAGGAGGAGGAGGAGGAGGAGGAGGAGGAGGAGGAGGAGCAGCGACAAGAGCGAGAAGGAGCCATGAGGAGAAGGAGGATGCAGTGTGATGTGACCGGAGGAGCTGGCACTGTGGAGGCAGGAGGAGGAGGAGGAGGAGGAGGAGGTCTGCGCTGCAGGGTCCCCTTGCTCCTGGCGCTGGCTGCATCTGCGGGCGCGGACGGGGCGCGGCCTGTTGCCGACATCTCCGTCTCGTCGTCCTTCCTCCACGCCCGGGATCTGTCCGCAAACACCGATGAAGAGCCCGAGGTAGCGCAGGACGGCACGATGCGACCAGGGAGCTCTCAAGCTGTGGTTGCGCACGTTGTCCCCGACTGGCTGTAGGACGTGTCGAACGACTCCTAGATTCGGGCCTCGGCGGCTACGGAAGTCGCCGCAATCACGTGCGTGCCGGCACGCCTCCCTAGAGCACGTCTGGGCACCGCATTCAGTCACGCTCTGCATGACGTGGCAACTGCGCTGCTCTCGAGGGTGCGGGGATTCCCCCGAGCTGCACGATGATCTCGGGCAGCCTTGGCTGTGGATAGCTTCCCGCCCCCCTGAGGGCGTGAAGGTGTCCGCGTCCAGCGGGAAGGGGCGGGCCTTCTCAGAAGGCTTGGAGGTCCCCCCGGCCTTCCGAGCAGCTTCTGAAGCCTTCCCCGAAGACGCGGAGCACTTCTCAGCAGTCACGTGGCCTTAGGAGAAGTCCCGCCGCCTTCTGAGAAGGCCTTCCCCTTCTCTAGTGCTGAGGAGGCCTTCTCCTCCTCGCTCGCCGCACCCCCTGAGGGCGTGAAGGCATCCGCGTCCAGCCGCTGCCGAAGCCCCTCCTGCAGGCCCGCGGAGGGCCACGGGGGTCTCCGGGGGCTCTCTCTGCGGAGGCCTTCGGAGGCCGCGCCCCGCAGCTCCGGCCCCCCCTCCCCTCGCCCGAGGGCACGCCTCCAGACCTGGGGGGCCTGCCGCCACGGGCCAGCGGGGTCCTACCCCAAGGCGCTGGAGGCCAGCGGGGTCCTACCCCAAGGGGTCCTACCCCAAGACCCCAGGGTTGAGTCGGGTATGTCCCTTTCTACAGGAAGAATGTCCAAGAAGAGTCAACAACATGTCGGGTGACGACTTTTCGTGCTCATCATTCTCATACAAGAAATATGTTGTACTATTGCGAAGGCCTTACGGCCAGTGCCGCCGACCCTGACGGGGGACGACGACGACGATGCCGCTGACGTGGATCAGAGTCCTCAGGGATTATGTTCAGGGTCTCTTCGTTGCGCTCTCGGAGGTCTCTGGGGGGCAGTTTTTGGGGCACCTCGGGAGCATCATACAACGAACATTTGTGTTCTATGTTTGTTTTTCTGTCAAGATCCGCCTGTGGAAGGACATGCCCGACCTAAGCCCAGGGCCTCCGAGCCGATGTGGGCCGGGCAGCTCCCGGGCGCGGGCCTCTCCCTGCCGGTGGAGCGCGGCTGGCCGCGGGACACGCTGAGTCCGAGCGACGTGGCGGGGCACATGTCGGAGGCGCTGGCGGACCGCCTGCCCCGCTGGGTGGCTGACGCCTGCGGCCTCGAGCGCAGAAAAGCAAACCTCGGAGGAGGGAGAGGTGCCCATGCCGCTGCGTTTCCCTCGGTTTCCCCAGTTTTGGGTGCCCTCGTCGCCACCGCTGGACCCGCCTCGCTTCCACAAAGCAGCTGCATGAGCATACGCTCCGCATGTTTTGCCGAGCACCGTCGCTTCGCCCGTCCTGGCTCACCACGCTTCGGCGGGACACGTTACTTGGGCGTGTTCCAGTCTCCGAGCATCAGCGTCCCGAGCCTTTCCCAGCCTCTCGCCCCGCGGAGCGACACGACATCCGCGTGCAGGGCATGGCGCGTTGCAGGGCCGCCGCCACGCCACGCTCGGCAAAAGTTCCCGACCGTAAGCTCTCGGAGCGCGGATCTCTTGAGGCCGAGGCTGGAACGCCCCCCCTGGCGCGAGAAGCGCGCCAGGGGCTGCGCCAGAGGCGCTGCCAGGGGGGGGGACCTGCAGGCCTCGGGATGAATCAGCGAGCGCTCGTGCCGCATTCATCTGTCAACGACCGCCCCCCACTGATTAATGTTGGCGGTGGGTTGAATGAGCTGCACTTCGACCGCGGCCGCCCCCGCGCGCGCCATCTTCACACCTGGGGGGATCTGGGGGAGTGTCCACTAATTGCTCCCCTCTGCCGTAGCACCGACCCCCAAGAAGTCCGCGCGGACATCCACGAGCTTACGTCTTGTTGCGCGTGCTCGTTTGCTCTTCTGGAGCGGGCAGCCCCGGTCTCTGGTCGACCTTCCCCCGCCAACCCTTGGAGGATCGAGCTTCGACTTGGCGTTGCCCGGACGCGGCATGTTTCTTCGAGCTTGGCGTTAGGAGGAGGAGGAGCAGGAGGAGCAGGAGGAGCAGGAGAAGCAGGAGGAGCAGGAGGAGCAGGAGGATCCAAGAGAAGAAGGAGGAGGAGGAGAGGAGGGTGCTCCAGGAGGAGGCGGATCCAGGAGGACCGAGGCGGCGGACCGAGGAGGAGGAGGAGGAGGAGGAGGAGGAGGAGGATCCAGGAGGAGGTTCCAGGATGAGGAGGCGGAGGACGAGGAGGAGGACTAGGAGGAGAAGGGGAGGAGGACGATGAGTAGGATGGGGAGGAGGGAAAGGAGGAGGAGGAGGAGAAGGAGGAGGAGGAGGAGGAGGAGGAGGAGGAGGAGGAGGAGAAGGATTCTGCTGGATTCTGCTGGCCTGACCTCCGAAGATGCGAAACACGCACAACGGCGGCGAAAACGAGCCTGCCGCCTACCCCCAGGCTTGTCCTGGGCGACAGGGCAGATACTCCTGAAACGCACGCTGCCGAAACATCGACCACCGCGTGACTAACGGCGGCGGTGCGCTCCGCGCGCCGCCGCAGGTCCCCCGGCCTCGCCTCGGCGGGGGGGTGAACCGCCGTGGGAGCTGTGAGCCCCGGGGGGAGGAGAGGGGACGGGAGGGGGGGGCGACGAGGAGAAGGGAGAGAGGAGGAGGGGAGGGGCACAGCCCCACAGCAGCCTACCCCCGTCCCCCGGGGGAGGCGCGACCCCTCCCGCCTCCGCCAGTCCTGCGGCCTGGTCCCGGCTCTACCTATACCCCGCCGATCCAGGCGGCGCCGACCGCCCCACTGGTTCCGCCAGTGGGGTGTGCCCCGGCCATCCCCGAGTCGATGACGGGGCCCCTGCTATCCAAGCGCGGGGAGGAGGAGGAGGGAGGAGGAGGAGGAGGAGGAGGAGGAGGAGCAGGAGCAGGAGGAGCAGGAGGAGCAGGAGGCAGGAGGAGCAGGAGGAGCAGGAGGAGCAGGAGGAGCAGGAGGAGCAGGAGGAGCAGGAGGAGCAGGAGGAGCAGGAGGGAGCAGGAGGGGGAGAGGAGGAGGAGGAGGAGGAGGAGGAGGAGGAGGAGGAGGAGGAGGAGGAAACAGCAGGAGGAGGAGGAGAGGAGAAGGAGGAGGAGGAGGAGGAGGAGGAGAGGAAACGGATCCAGGAGGATCGAGGCGGTGGATCGAGGAGCAGAAGCATCCAGGAGGAGGAGGAGGAGGAGGAGGAGGAGGAGGAGGAGGAGGAGGAGAGGAGGAGGCTCCAGGAGGAGGCGGATCCAGGAGGACCGAGGCGGCGGACCGAGGAGGAGGAGCAGGACCCAGGAGGAGCAGGAGGAGGAGGAGGAGGAGGAGGAGGAGGAAGAGGATCTGGATAGTAGAAGGCCGCCTTGCTTCCAAACAGCGTCTTGGAATGCCTCACTCCGCCGGATCTGTTAGTAAGCCAGGAAAGTGGCTACAGTTGCGCAGCCCTTTATGGCCACGTCCCGCTGGACCTTCAGGAGCTCACGAAAGTGGCGACAGTTGTGCCGTTGGCAGACCCCCAGGGATGCGGGTGCCGTGTCGCTCTCTTGGGCCTCCTAGGAGCTCACGAAAGTGGCGGCAATTGCGAAGTTGGGTTGGCAGCCCGCCAGGGAGCACGAGGTCTCGTCTGGATGCGCATGTCGCGTCGCCCGGCTGGACCTTCCAGGAATTCACGACAGTGGCCACAGTTGCGCAGCCGGGCAGCCCCAGAGGGAAGCGGCGAGGTTCCGTCTGGATGCGCGTGTCGCGCTGCTGCGTTGGACGTCCCAGGAGCTCACGAACATTGCCCCAGTTGCGCGGTTGGCAGCCCTCTTTGGAGGCCACGAGGTCCAAGGCAGGCAGGGGACAGGAACCAGGAGAAGAGATGGACATGGAGGAGGCGGGAGGAGAAGAGGGGTGGCGACCAGCAGTGCTTCCGTGAGGACGAGGGCGCAACACAATAGAGATTTGTTTGGGAACAGCCAGGCGGGGAGGAGGAGGAGGGGGAGGAGGAGGAGGAGGAGGAGGAGGAGGAGGAGGAGGAGGAGGAGGAGGAGGAGGAGGAGGTGGAGGAGGAGGAGGAGGAGGAGGAGGAGGAGGAACCCGAGCTTGGGGTTGCCCCGCGGAGCTGCTGGGCGCGCCGCCGCAGCTGCGTGGCCTGGGCGGGTGGCGCGCGGGGGAGACGATGGCCCAGCTGCGCCCGCGGTGGCCCGGGCCGACTCCGACGACGACGGCGACGACACCGCCGCCGCCGCCGCCGCCGCCGACGACGACGACGACGACGACGATAACGACGACGACGACGACGACGACGACGACGACGACGACGACGACGACGATAACGACGCTGACGCCGATACCGACGCCGACGCCGCCGACGACGACGACGACGTCTCCGGCGCCCCCGCCGACGACGACGACGACGACGACGACGACGACGACGACGACGACGACGACGACGACGACGACGACGACCCCGTCGACGCCGACACAGACGACGGCGACGACCACGACGACGACGACGACGCTGGCGACGCTCACGACGACGACAAAGACGACAAAGACGACACTACGAAGACGACAACGCTGACGCCGATGTATGCATCGGCGTTGGCGTCGGTGTCGGCGTCGGCGTCGGCCTCGGCGTCGGCTGGGGCGGCGTCGTCGTGGTCGTCGTCGCCGGGGCCTGTTCGGATTCCGGATCGTCAGAAATTCTATCCGGGCAGTCTTCCGCAGGTGGGGGCCCAGGGAGGGGCCCGGGGACCGGCTTTGAGACAGCCTTTGGTCGGGGGGCGGCCCGCCTGGGGGTTGTTGTGTTCTTCTCCTCCTCCTCCTCCTCCTCCTCCTCCTCCTTCTCATCCACCTCCTCCTCTTTCTCCTCCTCTTCTTTCCTTCTCCTCTTCCTCCTTCCTTCCTCCTCGTCCCCCTCCCCGTCCCCCTCATCCTGCTCCTTCTCTTAAGTATGCTGCGAGGCGCGCGTCGCCTGAAGCGTCAGGTAGCCTGCACGCGAAGCGTTCAGGGAGAGAAGGGTAGCGCACCCCGCCTAGCGGCGTCGGCGAGTCCGGGATGGAAGAGGTGGAATGGCGGACAGGAAGCACACCATCCTCCACCCCTCAGTCTGCCTACCTACCACAGCCTGGCCCTCCGACCAGAAGGTGGTGCAAGGCAGCGGAAGCGACTGCTCTGCAGCGAAAGAGTCACGCTACTCGAGCCCGTGCGGCCGCCCGTGATGGAGCAGCGGCATCGCGGTACACACAAGGGGGCGCGGGCATGCACAGATGGAAGAGCGAGAAGGCACGATGGTGCCAAGGACGGTGGGCCACGGGAAGACCGAGGAAGGAGAGAGACACCTGCCTGCCGCCACCCAGCACTCCGCGCCAACAGCATCAGCACCAAGAGCAACAGGCAGCAAGTCCCCAAGAGTGGCAAGAGAGGGAGAGAGAGACAGAGAGAGAGATGGGGATAGAGGGAGAGAGAGAGAGAGAGATGGACGAAGGAGGTGAGGATGGCGAAGAAGCGAGAGCGCCTGACAAGCACGGGGGCACCAGGGACGAGAAGGGCGCCGGACGTGATGATGAGCGGCGGCCCGCTCCGTGCGGGCCCGCGGGAGCTGGCCCCACGGGCAACGCTGACCCGCACCAGGGCGAAGGGGGCGTGGGCCTCTCTTGTGCTCCTTCCAGCTGCTCCTCCTCCAAGTAGAGCTCCTTCAAGATGCTCCTCTCTTGTGCTCCTGCAAGATGCTCCTTCAAGATGCTCCTCTTGGAGGAGGAGCATCTTCAAGATGCTCCTCATCCAAATCCGAGCTCCATCCCAAAGCATCCTCCTCCTTTCCCTGTTGTTTTGGGCACTGGTTCCCGCCGTGCTCGAAGATGTGCTGAAACTTCCCCTCGGTGGCCTGCCGCATCCTGGCCCCCGTACCGAATGTGCAGAAACCGCAACGCGGTGTCAGTTTTCGAGTGGCTACAGTCGTATAATATTCAGGTCGGTTCTGGGATAGCACCCTAGTGTTCTTCGTGTCTGCTGGATGCTCTTGTGCATCCTTGGGGAGGGCACCCTCGAATGCTCTTCAGTTTGGGCCGAAGGAGGGTCTCATGCTCTTGGGGGGTGTCCTTCTGTCCTAGTTCCGACCGTAGCCGACGCTATCTGAAGCCCCCTGGCAAACCGGCACTAACCGACGCGAATCAACGCGCCCCGGGGAGCGGGCGGGCTCTGCGGCGTGCCTCGGGGCCCTCGCATCGCCACGGCTGTGCCTGTGAATGGGCCCCCCCCCTCCCCTCCCCTCCACGGTTACCTCGTGCCACGGCCGGACTCGGAGGGCAGGTTTGGTGGCTCGGGCTGTCTGCAGCGCTCTGGAGTCCGCTGAGCGGCTGAGCGACTCTGCCGTACAGCGCGCTCGCTCTGATCTTGTTCCTGTCGCTTGCCCTTCCTGCTCCCAGTGCGGGCTTCAACTGCCACGCCCTCGTTGCATGAAAACTAGTGCATGAATGGGGAGCAGGACTCAGAAAGACATTTACCTTGTTGAGAGGATCGGGTTGGGAGAAATGACCAAGGTGTCGAGTGTGTTGAAGGTGTTTTTGCTCACGCATTCGCACCCTGTGTTGAAGGCGTGAATCTTCCCGACCCCCTTCCTCCCAACACGATCATTTCTTCCTCGAGGACGTGGCGGGATGGTCCGGGACGCTTTCGGGGCGCCCCGCGGGCCTCCAGGCGGGCCCTGCGGGGGCTCCCCGGGCACCGCTGGTGGGCTGCGCGAGCCGCCGCCGCGGCAGCCTCGCAGCCCGCCGTTGCGCTCCGCCTTCCTCCCCGTCCTCCCGCTCCCTGCTCCCGTTCCCTCCCTCGGCGGCGAGAGCGGGCGAGCGAGGGGGGGGAAGCGAGAAGGACCCTGAGATCCTGGCGATGCAATTTTGTTGGAGCCGTGCTTGATTCCTTTCTTGTCGGGCCCGGGGGCCCTCGCAGATCGATCTGGCTCGAAGAATGACGAGAAACGGGGTCTAGGGCTCCGGGCGTGATGTGTTACGATGTTGCGACTTGTTCGCTACGTCGGATCTCAGGGGAGAAGGTCTTCTCAGAAGGCGGCGGGACTTCTCAGAAGCCCTCGCGCCGTCTGAGAGGTTTGTATGCGAAATCTTCTTTGAAGGCCGCGGGGCTTCCGAGCCTTCTGAGAGGGCCTTCTCCTCCTCACTTTCCCCCCCCCCTCGCTCGCCGCCGACTCCCGCCGCTCGCGCTGCTGCCCCCGTCCCCCCCCCACCCCTTCGGCTGCTCATCCAGCTCCGCAGCCGTTTTTTTGGGGCTCGGACCACTGGACCTGGCATCGCTCGGACGTGTGCATTCTTTCTCGGCGAAGCATTGCGGACGACCCTGGACCATCGAGCAACAAAAAGCACGCACGAGACCGAAAAACGCACGGGACATGGACGTCCGAGCGATGGCGAGTGGACGCCTCGAGCCGGGGCCCCGGCCTCGGGCTCTGTGCGCGCGGCCGATATGCGGCCCCCGCGCCCCTGGCTGGCCCTCTCGCTCCTGGCGCCGGCCGCGGGCGCCGCGGCGGCCCCGGCGGGCGGCGGCGACGCGCTGGAGTGCGGCATGCGCTCCCTGGCGCTCGAGTGGCTGGGCCGCGAGCAGCCAGGCAGGGCCTCGCGGGGGCCACGTTTTGTTCGGGTGGCCCCTCCTGCTCCTCCTGCTCGGGCGGCCCCTCCCCTCCTCCTGCTCCTCCTGCTCGTGGATGCGTCTGTTCGTGTTGCCCCCCCCTCCCTCTCCTCCTGCGTGGTGGCACGACTCGCTACCACGGCACCCCCGTTTGTCGGCAGCTCATCGCCAGCGCCGTGACGCTGCCCTGCCGCCGACGCCGAAAAGTTCGGGCTGCCCCTCTGGGGGCCCTGATGGGAGCCTCTGGAGCCCTCTGGGGAGGCCGTCTTGGGGCCGTCCTCGGAGCCTCTTGGGTTATGATGTTCCAACCTACTTTAGCTTTGATCACCAGAAAGAATTTCGAGCATCAGCAACAAGTGCCGAAGCTCTAGGATTTTCACGTGTCGGGCCCTGGGAGACACTCGCCCGACACTGTTTCGACACTCTTTCGACACTCTTCCGGGTGCTCGAAACTATGTCTGGGATGTGGTCCTAAAGTGCGATGGGCGCCACATAACTCTTGGGCTGACTTGGGACGATCTCGGAGGCCGCGACCACCGGGACGCGTACGACGCGCTGGAGCTCGGACCGCGCTGCGGCCGCCCGCCGCCCCCGCCGCCCCCGGAGCGGGCGCCGCCAGCCGTCGAGCTGCCGGGCGGCGCGGTCTTCGTCGCGGCCGGCGGGAGCGACGCCGGGGACGGCTCCGCGGGGAGGCCGCTGGCGACGGTGGAGGCCGCGCTGGCGCTGCTGGCCGAGGAGCGCAGCGGGGCGCGGCGGCAGGCGAGCGGCGGCAGGGGAGCGGGGCTCGGCTGCCTCGGTGCGCCCGTCGTTCGAGGCGCGACGCGCAGCGTGCTCAGAGAGCGTCCGAGTCAGTGCGCTGCGTGTTGGCTCAGCGTAGTGGAGTGGCCCACGTTCTGGCGAACGTATCGCGTCAGGCGTACGTCTTCGGCCTACGAGTGGAGCTCCGTATCTATACGCCACATGTCGCGTGCTGCGCATCGGGGCCGCGGAGAAGCGGGGTCGCCAGAGGTCGCGCGTGAGCACCCTCTTCTCCACTCGGCATGCCGCCGCCATGTGTCGTCTCGCGCAAGGCTCGTTTCGGCTCGTCGCTCAGGTGATCCTCCGGGAGGGGACCCACTTCTTGCGGGAGACGCTCGAGGTGGGGCCAGGCCTGGGCGGCTTGGACCTGGCCTCGCTGCCGAACGAGAGCGCGTGGCTCAGCGGGGGCGTGCGGCTGCGGGGGGTGTCCTGGCGGCCCTCCTCGGGGCACACGCTGGTGGCAAACCTGTCCGATTTCGTCCGCGAGCACGGCATTCGGGATATCACTGGACTCTTCACCTACTCGCCCCACCGTCGCCTGACGCGTGCGAGGTTCCCGAATGCCGACGTGGAACGGGAGAGGAACAGCCTCGATGGCTTCCAGGCCCGCCAGCCAGTGGCAACGGAGTGGTGGCGCCCCCCCGCGGGGAAGGCCCCCACCTTCACGAGCGTAGACCTGCAGGCCGCCAACCCGAGTGGGCACTTCAAGAACAACTCTGCGATGCGTGAGTACAACACCTATGTAACAGGCCGCGGCGGTGTCTGTGAGTCCGTCTGGGGAACTGCTTCGTCTTACTGGTGTAGCAACGCCTCCGCAGGCGGCTGGGCAGAGGTCGACGCCGAGGCGGCTCGAAGCGGGAGGCTCAACATCCCGAACGGCATGACGTACAACAAGACGGCGCTACCTAATGTTGCGCTTTGGGGGGAGGCCGCTGGCGCCGTAGTGCACGCCAAGCATAGCCAAACGTGGGCGATGCACATGTTCGAGGTTTCCTCCCATGATGAGAGCAAGGGTAGACTGACCTTTGGCAGGGGCGGCTGGCAAGGCGGACGCAATTGGTGCCGCTGTGATCAGTGTACATATGCAGGCCCGTGGTGCAACCTGACGGGTGACAGCCGCATAATTGGGGGAGATTGGTATGTCGAGGGGGTGCGCGAGGAATTAGACTCGCCCGGTGAGTTTTATTTCGACAATGCCACGAAGATGCTCTACTTCTGGCCAAACGGCACCGATGAGGCGGACCTTGATTTGGTCGTTCCGCGCCTGAAGACTCTTGTCCACGTCAAGGGGACATCTGCCAGCCCCGTGGCAAATGTGAGCATTCGTGGTGTAGGTTTCAGAGACTCCGCGAAAACCTACATGGAGCAGTGGGGCGTACCGTCTGGAGGCGATTGGGCCTTGTACCGAGGCGGTGCCGTGATGGTAGAAGGAGCGGTTGATGTCAGCATCGAGCGATGCAAGTTCCACCGCTTGGATACCAACGCAGTTTTCATTGCTGGCTTTGTGCGGGGCGCGTCGGTGCTCAACAGCAGCTTCGCGTGGCTTGGGGAGAATGCCATTGCCACATGGGGCGACACGAACGAGTGGGATGCCCGTGAAGGATTGTTCCCCATAGGCACACGCATCGAGGGCAACGTCATGAGAGAGTTAGGCTTGTACCAGATTCAGAGCAGCGCGCTTGGGCAAGCAAAGGCAGCAAAGACTGTTGTGAAGAGGAACGTGATGTTCAACATGCCCAGGGCTGCGATCAACTTCAACGACCACCTCGGCGGGGGAAACCTGGTGGAGTCCAACCTCATATGGAACACTTGCAGGGAGTCCGGAGACCATGGCCCGATCAACACGTGGGACAGGCTGCCATACCTCAACCCCCTCACAGGGACGTTCGACTCTGTGCCAAGCCACGTGCGCGGGAATTTCATCATAGCAAACTACGGCGCCAGCCAGGGAGTCGATAACGACGACGGTTCCTCCTGGTGGCGCATACACGATAACGTTTTCTATTCGGCCGACGGTTTCAAGATGGACTACGGCGGGCACGACAGCGCCTTCTACCGGAACCTGGTCGTGACGCAGCTCGGGGGCTACGACGGCGGCAACTGCTTCCACCTTGGCAGCTTCCTGCCCGGGCACGGGGACTCCTTCGTGAACAACACCTGCGTCGTCCTGCCCGCCCCCGGCCTCAAGGCAGTGTCCATCATTTCGATCTGATCGATGTGATTCGATGCCAATGTTAACCGCCCCCTCCGGCGATCCGAGTCGGCCCTGTGCTTGCATCGCGCTGCTGTGCATCCTGGCGCAGTCAGTCCGATTCGATTTCGACTCCGTGCCGATGCAGCCCGAACCGAAGATCCCGATTCGATCCGACAACAACCGGTTCGATGCTGCCTGATCCTGCCAAGGGCAGCGTGATCGGCCAGCTGGACCAGTGCGACGCGGCGCTCCTCCGCTTCGCCGGCAACCGCTACTACACTCAGGAGGGCACAATAGACACAAACACACAAACGCTGCTTGTGTGTAGAAAATGGAGGAATAGAAGAAACAGAGGGGGAGAGGAAAATCCAGGAAAGATTTAAGATGACTGGGAATCCTGGAATCCGTGCCGATTTAGTTGTGCCTCTCTGGGGTCCTTGATTACGCACGCAGGCGGGCAACGCCACGGTCAAGTGCGGCAGGCGCCTGGTGCCCCTGCAGCACTTGCCTGCCGGGCTGGAGGCCGGGTCGTCCTCGAGCACGCTGCCAGCAGCCCCGGCCATCATCGAGTGGGCGCGCAGCTTGCTGGACCTGGGCGATCGTCGTCGTCGTCGTCGTCCCTCGGGGGAGAAACCGCCGACCTCGGTATGAGCACTTTGGTTGTGGTTGTGGTGGTGGTCGATTCTGCCGTGCTGGGAGGTCACATCAACCGCATCCAGTGCTAAGCTGGTTTCTGTGTTCTGACGATCTGGTTCTGGTCCACTGCTGTCCCCGCGTATCGACGCTCGATCCATCACCCCCTCCTCTGCTTCCCGCTCCGGGCGCCAAGAGAAGCAGGGCGTGGAGAAGAGGACGTGGCCTCGGAGGCCAGGAGTGTGTTCGTCTCCCCGCTCCTGGCTCCTCGTGGGGCCGCAGCGTGAGCAGGGGCATGGATCCAACTGTCGCTCGCCCAGGACCTGGCGGCACCCGCCGAGTCCGAGGCGCGCGGGCCCCGGCGGCGTCCTCCGCAGCTGTTCGTGTGAGGCGGGCGACGGCGCCGCGCACCCGAGGGCCGCCCCCCTCTCCGGGGTCGCCGTGACAGATGGGCATCCTCGGAGCGGGGCGTTGGGGGCGCCAAGGCCAGCTCCCGCGGAGGCGTCGCGCGCGCTCCCTGCCGCCGTCTGTGCCACAGCACGGCGCCGCGTGCCTGGCGCCGTGCCGCCTTGCGCACCCGGTTTTCAATGGGTGGCGCTTGGTCTGTGCCTTGTCGCTGTGATCAGCGAAGGCTTCTTTTTTGCAGAGCGATGTCTCTCGATCCGTCGCAGTCCTCGATCCTCGCCTGCCCTTCTATCGATTGCCACCTCCAGCATGAACCGTGCGACGCAGGCTCTTACGTGACGTTGTCCAGCCCCTGGGTCGTCCTCTAAGTCAGTTCGGCTCAGCCATGTAGGCACGAGTCTGGCCGCTGCCCGCCCGAGGGCAGGAGAAATGTCCAGGACATGCATCTCTCTATGCCGATCTACACAGATCTACACTCATATGTATGTATGTGTGTATGCATGAGGATCTCTCCCTCTCTCTCGCTCTCTCTCTCTCTCTCTCTGTTTCTCCCTATATATATATATATATATGTAATGCGTGGTAGACGTTCCGGGGGCCAAGCCCCGGGACCTAAAACCTCCTATCTCCTATTTTGGGGACCAGGATCCCTGGAGCGCCCCCAAAAAGCGCCAAGCTGGGTGAAGGGGGCCTCCAGGCGGCCTTCGAGGTTGCCAAGACGGCACCATGTTGCGCCCAGGCGGCTCAAGACAGCTCAAGACCGTCCGAAGAGGCTCAAGACAGCTCAAGACAGCGGCTCCCAAGAGGCTTCCAAGATGCTGCCAGGGGGCGAGAATCCCACCACGAACCTTCGGAAAGCCATCAACTTCGGAAAATTCCGTTTTTCCCCTTCCGAGAGGCTTCTGAGGCCCCGGGATAGTCCAGAGAGGCTCCCAAGAGGCCCCCAAGAGGCCCGCCCCAGAGAAGTTCCACGACGCTCGGCAGACGCCTCCGGCAGGCTCCAGGAGACCCCAAGAAGCACCCAGAGGGCCCAGGGAGTTGCGGAGACGCTCCAAAGAGGCCCCCCAAGAGGCTCCAAGAGGCCCCAGAGACCCCAGACATGCCCTTGCGAGGCTCCAACATGCCCTTGCGAGGCTCCCCAGAGACCGCCAGACAGCCACATGCTCTTCACGAAATTCTCGGGTGGGATATCCGAATTTTGCTTTCCATCATTTCATATTCGTCATCCAGATGTCCCCGGGCTTCCAGGAACATCTTGTCCCCCAGCCTTCCTCCTCTCCCGCCTCGCCAAAAAAACTGCCAAGAGGCCTCCCGGGGGGACCCCCAAACTTTAAACATGATGCTTTTCAGGCGCTCCCAAGAGACCGCTGTGAAGCCACTCGAACATCGACTCCCCCATCCATCCCTCTTCTTCTTCCACCCCCGCCTCCACCTCCTCCTCCACCTCCCCCTCTCCCTCTCATCCTCCTTCTTCTCCTTCTCCTCCCTCTCCGCCTGCTTCTCCTCCTTCTCCTCCCCGTCCTCCTCCTTCGGATGGCCCACACGACGGCCCAGGAGAGCCCCAAGACACCCCAGGAGCACCCAATATTGACCAAGAGGACCCCACGAAGGCGAGATGTCCCCGGAGGCCTCTCAGGGAACATCTCGCCGACCACGACGATGAGAGCGAAGTTGGTAACCATGGTTGTGATGAGGGTGGTGATGGGTGGGACGACGGTTGTGACGACCTAAACGGTTATCGTGGTGATTTCCATGATGATGGCGGTGATGGAGATGATGGGAGATTAAGTGGAGATAATCATTCGGGTCCAGATGATGATTGTGATCATGGCGACGCGTGGCTTCGACGCCGTCGCATCACTCACACCTGCGGGCAGGTGATAAAAGCCATGATGGCAACGTTGATGATGATGTTTGGCAATTTTGATGGCCATGACGAATACAAGTACTACCATCAGTATGATGTCGAATTCCATTGAGGATGAGGACGGCGGAGTACCGAGAGGACCCACGAAGGCAAGAGGTTCCCTGAGGGCTCTCGGTGAACATCTCGCTGATAACTGCGATGATGGCGAAGTTGATGACCATGGTGGTCATGAGGGTGGTGGTGGTTGAGACGACGGTTGCGGCGAACTAAACAGTTCGCGTTGTATTTTGCAACGTGATGGTGGTGGTGAGAATGATGGGTAAGAAATTGAGATAATTACCTGGGTGCAGACGACAGCTATGATAATGACGACGCGCGGGTTTGGGCTTGGACGTCTCATCTCTCACAGCAGTGAACCGATGATGCCAGTCAGGATGGCGGTGATAATGCTGATTTCTGTCAAGCATGATGGCCATGACGAGTATGAGCATTACCATTTGGATGATGCAAACAATAGCGAAAATGTCGAGGACGGGGTGGACGACGGTAATGATACTGAGAGGTCATGATAGAAGCGACTATGGCTCGCGATCTTGCACATTCGAGCCGACACAGCTCCTGCAGCAAACACCCGACCCTCGCTTGAACTTGCGCGCGCGATGATGAGGATGATGGATGAGCCGAGAGCTGCGACGACATACACGCTAAGCCTGGCGCGTCCCTTCGTGATGATGGTATGGATTGGATGATGATGACGAGTTGAGACTGATGATGACGATTCAAATGCGGACAATGTTGTTGTTGATGTTGACGAAGACTACGATGCGCGAGTTTAACGTGCATAGTAACCATCAACGCCCGACCAACGATGTTACCAGTGAAGGTAAGTATGATGGTGATGTTGATCATGATGATGACGATGCTGCTGATGATGATGGTGGTGGTGGTGATGCTGCTGCTGCTGCTGATGATGATGATTAAGACCATGAGTCTTGGCACGACGACGTTGCTCATGATGGAGAAAGGTGAGGGTGAGGAAGTCGCTTGTAGCGATAATGACCGAGATACTAAATTCGATTATGGCATGCGCTTGTGCATGATAGATCTGTCCATGCTTACTCGGTGCGCCTTCAGACTGCGCAACAACCTGAGCGCCTCATAACTACCCAATAGCCCCACGTAAGGCCCAGGCGACGGCCCAAGAGAGCCCCAGGACATCCCAGGAGCATTTAAAACTGATCAAGAGGATCCTGAGGTGGCAAGATCTTCCCGGAGGCCTCTGCGGGAACATCTCGCCGACGACGATGATGAGAGCGAAATTGATGACTATGGCCATGGTGGTGATGAGAGTGGTTTGATGATGGGTGAGAAGCCGGTTGTGACGACCGAAGTTGGTGATGACGATGATGGGACATTGAATGGAGATGATCCTACGGGTGCGGACGATGAGTGTGGTAATGACGACCCGCGGTTTTGATGTCGCAGCATCATTCACAGCAATGAATCAGTGATGCCAGCCATGATGGCGGTGTGGACCATGATGATGCTTGACAATTGTTTAACCATGACGATTGTGAGTCAAACCGTGAGGGTGATACCAAGTTTTCATGAAGATGAGGAAGACGGAGGAAGTAGCAAGAGGACCCGACGAAGACAAGATGTTCCCCAAGGACTCTCCGGGAACATCTCGCCGGCGATTCTGGCGAAGTAAATGACCATAGTGGTGATGAGGGTGGTACAGGGTGAGACGTCGGCTGTGACGACATAATTTCGCGTAGTGTGTTCTAAATAGATGGTGGTGGTGAGCATGATGGGAAAGAGAACGAGGGACTGACTCGGGTGGTCGACGGATCTGATAAGGACGACTAGCGGTTTTGACGTCGCCGCATCACCAGCAGCAGTGAACCGATGATGCCAGCCAGGATGGCGGTGATTATGATGATGATTTTGATATTTTCCAACCATCCTGTGGTTTTGGGTCCTCGTCTTGAAGAGACGGCGCCCCGCGTTCCTCCTCCTTCCTCCTCCCCTCCTCCCTCCTCCCTCCCCCTCATCCTTCTTCCCCTCCTTCCATCATCATCGTCATCATCATCATTATCATCATCGTCATCATTCCCATCATCATCATCATCATCATCGTCGTCGTCGTCGTCGTCGTCGTTATCGTCATCGTCATCCTCATCATCATCATCATCATCATCATCATCATCATCATCATCATCATCATCATCAGCATCAGCATCACACAGCTTCGTGGCCCCACAGGGAGCTCCACCGAAGGCCCCAGTGGGGGGGGGGTCGCATGCGTCCCCCCCGCCCAGGACAGCGCTTCGTGGCCCCATAGGGAGCTCCACCGAAGGCCCCAGTGGGGGGGGCGCATGCGTCTCCCCACCCAGGACAGCGTTTCGTGGCCCCACAGGGAGCTCCACCGAAGGCCCCAGTGTGGGGGTGTCGCATGCGTCTCCCCCACCCAGGACAGCGCTTCGTGGCCCCACAGGGAGCTCCACCGAAGGCCCCAGTGGGAGAGGGGGGGCGCATGCGTCTCCCCACCCAGGACAGCGCTTCGTGGCCCCACAGGCAGCTCCACCGATGGCTCCAGTGGTGGGTGTGTGGGGGGGGGTCGCATGCGTTCCCCCCACCCAGGACAGCGTTTCGTAGCCCTGTGGGAGCTCCACCGAAGGTCCCATTGGTGGGGGAGCGCATGCGTCTCCCCCACCCAGGGCAGCGCTTCGTGGCCCCATAGGGAGCCCCACCCACCGACGGCCCAAGTTGGAGGGGGGTCGCATGCGTCTCCCCCGCCCGGAACATCGTTTCGTGGCCCCATAGGGAGCTCCACCGAAGGCCCCAGTGGGGGGGGGTCGCATGCGTCCCCCCCACCCAGGACAGCGCTTCGTGGCCCCATTGGGAGCTCCACCGAAGGCCCCAGTGGGGGGGGGGGGGCGCATGCGTCTCCCCCACCCAAGACAGCGTTTCGTGGCCCCACAGGGAGCTCCACCCAATGCCCCAGTGGCCACGTCCGCATGCGTCCTCCCCGCCCCCGCCCATGTCGGCACACCTCTCCCACGTGTCGTGGCCCCACAGGGAGCTTCACCGAAGGCCTCAGTGCCGCCCACATGCGTCCCCCCACCCATTTCGGCACATCCCTCCCACTATTCTTGGCCCCGTAGGGAGCTCCACCTAATATGATATTCACAATTGCGTTATTCACAACTGCGTACGTTTGGGTCTTTCGCCAGGCTAATGTTGACAGTTACGATGGCCATGGCGAATATAAGAACGTATTGCGACTCAGATACTGCCAACTGATAATGGGAAAGCGGAATACGGGGGGGACGAGGGTAATGATATTGAGTGGTCATGGTGGAATCGATTATGTCTTGCGTTTGTGCTTGCTTGAGCACATGCAGCCGTTACATCAACCACCCGACCTGCGCTAGAACTTGCGTGCGCGCGATGATGAGGATGATGGAGGAGACGATGTCTGCGGCGGCGTGCATGCTAAGCGTATCGGGTTCCATTATGATGATGATGGACCAGGTGATGATGATATGGTAATGAAGATAGTGATTCACATGATGATGCTGCTATTGCTGACGAACACGATGCTCGGGTTTGACGTGCATCCTCACTAGCATCATCAGGCCAATGATGCTACCAATGTCGATGATGAGTCATACCATGAGTCTTGGCATGACGACGTTCCCCTTGATGAGAAAAGGGTGAGGAAGACGCTGTGAATGATAATGGCCATGATGAGTACTGCAAGTATGGTATGCGCTTGTGCATGATAGATCGATCCAAGCTCTTCCGCTGGGCCAACATACTGCGCTAGAACCTGGACGAGCGCGTAGCGCGTGCGATGGTACGCGCACACACACACACGCGCGCGCACCGATATATACAATAAACAAATACATATATATATATATATATATATATATATATATATATAGATGTTGTGTATATATATGCACACATTTACACACGCCCAGGGTTCCGACCCTCACCTCGATGACATCTTGGGCAAATCCCCGTACCGCCGTCCCGAGGGTTCCAAGAGACCCCGGAAGCCTCCTTGAGGCCCCCTTGGAAGCCCAGGACGCCTCCAAGACAGCCCAGGAGTGCTTCAAGACGGCCCGGGACGGCTTCCCGACGGATCAAGAGGCTCCCACGAGCGCCCACGGCAGCGCCAAGAGGCCTCCAAGAGGTCCACAGCATTGCCCAAGAGGGCTCCAAGGAAGCCCTCGAGAGGCCCAAACCATTCAACAACTTCAGGAACATCTACGATGTTTGCCTGCTCGCTTTTTCGCCTCCGATGCGAATCCGAGGCTGCCGGATGACCCATACGAGGGCCCCAAGATGGCCCCAAGATGGCCTCAAGAAACGCCCCACGCGGCCCCAAGAGGCCACCAAGACGCCCGAAGAGGCATCCACAAGGCCTGACACCATCTCCCAAAAGACACCGACGAGCCCCCTGGAGGCATCCAAGAAACTTCAAGATGCTCCCATCAGCTCCAAGCGAGCCCACGAGGCCCCCATGAGGCATCCAACAGCCCCAAGAGGACCCCCAGAGGCCCCCAAGAGGCCCCAAGAGACCCAAGAGGCACCCCGAAGAGGCTCCAAGACAGCTTCCACGACGCCTCCAAGAAGCCCCCCAGGAGCCTCCCATGGGACATGCTCAGATGGCGGATGAGGAGCAGAGCGGGAGCAGTGAAATGGCGGAGTAGGAAAAGGAGTAGAAAGTGGAGGAGGAGGAGGAGGAGGAGGAGGAGGAGGAGGGGGATAGGCGAGGGGGAGGGTCGCTGAGGGAAGGGCTCAACGACCTCTGCTGTCCCTCGCTTCGCGCTGGAGCGAAAGTGCATGTATGTTAGGGGGGAGGAGAACGCAACAGGCCGCGCCTCAAGTTTGCCGAAAGTCAAAAAGGAGGGAGGAGGGGGAGGGGGAAGAGAAGGAGGAGGATGGAGAGGTCGAACGAGGACGCGAATGCCGAGGGGGCGGCTCCTCTCTCCTGCTCCTTCCCTCCTCCCGCATCTCTCTCTCCTCACTCTTCCCCGCTCCTCCCTTTTCCCTCCCCCCCTCCGCATCTATACTTCACCCTTTCCACCCTTCCCCCTCCCTTTCTCTCCTCCTGCCTGCATCGCCCCGCTTCCTGCCCCACCGATGGAAAGGGGGCCCAACTTGACAAAAGAGAGGGAGTTCTCGCAGATCCATCTTTTTGTTCAATTCCTATCCCCCCCTCGCTCGTGCGCTGGGCTGGAATGCGCTTCCGTTTCCCCCATCCTTCGCCCTCCGCTACCGTTTCTCTCTCTCTCTCTCTTTCTCGTTCCTCTGATTGTTTCTCTTTTTTCCGGTTCACATTCCCCTCCTTCTGTTTCACCTACCCTTCTCTTCGACGTCGTCGCAGCCGACGCCGCGGTCTTCAGAACCGTCGCCGTCCTCATAGACATTGCCATCCCGCCTCTCCGTCCCCGATACCCTTCCCAGGCTTCCACATGATCCCCAAGATGAAACAAAATGCTCCCAAGAGGCACCCCAAGCGGATCCCAAGAGCAACGAGGCCCCCGGGAGGCTTCCCAGACGTCCGATGGGACGCCCACGAAGCTCCTACGAGAGGCTCTCGAGAGGCTACAGAGAGCCTGCAGAGGGTGCCAAAGAGCCTCCCCGAGAGGTTCCGAAAAGATCCATGCGCGCCCAAGAGGTCCCCAAGCGGAGGCGCCCAAGAAGACGTTGAGAGGCTCCGAGGGCCCCGTGAGCCCCCATAAGGCCATCAAGAGAACCCTAAGAGGCGCCCCCAACAGGCTCAATATGGTTTTCAACACTCCTTCAAGACGCCCCGAGGAGACTCCCACGAGACATCCAAGAAGGCGGACGAGGAGCAGAACGGGAGGAGAGGGATGCAGGAGGAGGAGGAGGAGCAGGAGAAGCAGGAGGAGCACACGGAGGAGGACGAGGGGAAGGAGGCGAGTGAAGTCCATCGAGGAAGCGAGCTCGGAGGAGCTGGTTCGTCCCTCATCCTTCCTCCAGCCTCCGTTCTCCCTCTGCCTTTCGCCCTCGACCCCGCTCCCCGTCCTTCTCCCTCCTCCCTCCTCGTCTCTCCTTCGCTCTTTCCGCCCTCGCTCTCACGTTTTTGCGCCTCCGGCCTCAGTCGCCCCGCTGCCGCCTCCCAAGTCCGAAAGGGGATACAAGTTGATAAAACAAAGTATTCCCACACATCGTTGTTCCTTCAGGTTCGTGACCCCTCCTGGAGGAAAAAGGCAGCAGTGCAGCAGAACGGCAGACGCACCAGACTGCCCAGGTATTGGTGGAGGCATCGATGAGCAGCCCGTTGGGGGGGAGGAACACACCACAGAACACAGCGCGTGTCATTGCAGCATGGTCTGCCATCGTCTGGAATTCAAGCGCGTGCGATGACGTGGTTTTATAGACATAGAACTACACATGCGCACACGCATACACACACCTAGACACACACACAGACATATATACATCTATATCTATATACATATATACATATATATGTATAGATATATATGTAGATTCCTCTTCCTTTGTTTTTGCAAGCCCGGACGGGGGGACCCCCCAAAAAAAACCGGACTCCCGGGATCTGGGTCTTTGGGACCCTCCGGACGGGCCTCGAAGCGGCCCCCCAGGCAGGGCGTTTCGCCAAGCCTTCCCAGCACCCGAAGACGGCCCCAGACGGGTTACAGGCGTTCCGGCGCGCTCCCTAAACGACCCCAGAGAGCACCAATACGGTCCACGACGACGCCCACGAAGCCGTCATACCCCCAAAGATCGCTCCGAAACGTTCCAATAGGCCTCCAAGAGCACTCCTAAAAAGGACCCAAGAGGCAAGAACCTGAGATTTTCCGATGGTTTTGGGTGAATGCCCGACGCTCCGAGACGGCGAACTTCTGGGCGTTCGAAGCCGCCTGGGAGGCTCCAAAATCGCCCCACAACTATCCGAAAGGGCTTCGAGGCAGTCCAAGACAGCCCCAAAACGGCACAACAGGGGTCCAAGATGGGCCTAAGAGAGCTCCATGGCGGCCCAAGATGGTCCGAAGACACCCTCTGAAACATTACAAATCGTGACCCAGTCATTCAGGGAGACAGCGGTTGGAGGCAGGGTGGGCCGAGGAAGCCCCCAGAGCACCCTAGAACACACCCAGGAGGCCTCCAAAAGGCTTTTTAAGACAGCCTGACAACTTTTGTGAGGCCCCCAAAGGCTCTCCAAGGAGGAGCCTCCGCAAAAAAAATATCCTGGCGAAGGACCCAACCATATGCAATTGTGAATACTGCAAAAATGAATATCTTCTCGGTGGAGCCCCCTACGGGGCCACGAAACGTACGAGGGGTGTGCCAAAATGGGTGTGCGGGACGCATGCGGGCACACCCACTGGGGCCTTCGGTGGAGCTCTCTATGGAGCCACGAAACGTGTGAGGGGTGTGCCGAAATGGGTGTGGGTGACGCATGCGGGCGCGGGCACTGGGGCCTTCGGTGGAGCTCCCTATGGAGCCACGAAACGTGTGAGGGGTGTGCCGAAATGGGTGTGGGTGACGCATGCGGGCGCGGGCACTGGGGCCTTCGGTGGAGCTCCCTATGGAGCCACGAAACGTGTGAGGGGTGTGCCGAAATGGGTGTGGTGACGCATGCGGGCGCGGGCACTGGGGCCTTCGGTGGAGCTCCCTATGGAGCCACGAAACGTGTGAGGGGTGTGCCGAAATGGGTGTGGGTGACGCATGCGGGCGCGGGCACTGGGGCCTTCGGTGGAGCTCCCTATGGAGCCACGAAACGTGTGAGGGGTGTGCCGAAATGGGTGTGGGTGACGCATGCGGGCGCGGGCACTGGGGCCTTCGGTGGAGCTCCCTATGGAGCCACGAAACGTGTGAGGGGTGTGCCGAAATGGGTGTGGGTGACGCATGCGGGCGCGGGCACTGGGGCCTTCGGTGGAGCTGCCTATGGGCCACGAAGCGTGCCGGTGTGACGCATGCGGGCGCGGGCACTGGGGCCTTCGGCGGAGCTCCCTATGGGGCCACGAACGTGTGAGGGGTGTGCCGAAATGGGTGTGGGTGACGCATGCGGGCGCGGGCACTGGGGCCTTCGGTGGAGCTCCCTATGGAGCCACGAAACGTGTGAGGGGTGTGCCGAAATGGGTGTGGGTGACGCATGCGGGCGCGGGCACTGGGGCCTTCGGTGGAGCTCCCTATGGAGCCACGAAACGTGTGAGGGGTGTGCCGAAATGGGTGTGGGTGACGCATGCGGGCGCGGGCACTGGGGCCTTCGGTGGAGCTCCCTATGGAGCCACGAAACGTGTGAGGGGTGTGCCGAAATGGGTGTGGGTGACGCATGCGGGCGCGGGCACTGGGGCCTTCGGTGGAGCTCCCTATGGAGCCACGAAGCGTGTGAGGGGTGTGCCGAAATGGGTGTGGGTGACGCATGCGGGCGCGGGCACTGGGGCCTTCGGTGGAGCTCCCTATGGAGCCACGAAACGTGTGAGGGGTGTGCCGAAATGGGTGTGGGTGACGCATGCGGGCGCGGGCACTGGGGCCTTCGGTGGAGCTCCCTATGGAGCCACGAAACGTGTGAGGGGTGTGCCGAAATGGGTGTGGGTGACGCATGCGGGCGCGGGCACTGGGGCCTTCGGTGGAGCTCCCTATGGAGCCACGAAACGTGTGAGGGGTGTGCCGAAATGGGTGTGGGTGACGCATGCGGGCGCGGGCACTGGGGCCTTCGGTGGAGCTCCCTATGGAGCCACGAAACGTGTGAGGGGTGTGCCGAATTGGGTGTGGGTGACGCATGCGGGCGCGGGCACTGGGGCCT
The DNA here is from genome assembly GCA_963575745.1 of Prorocentrum cordatum. Taxonomy (NCBI): domain Eukaryota; class Dinophyceae; order Prorocentrales; family Prorocentraceae; genus Prorocentrum; species Prorocentrum cordatum. The sequence goes on along the minus strand of CAUYUJ010019882.1, from coordinate 162,054 downwards.
TCGGTGGAGCTCCTATGGGGCTACGAAGCGCTGTACTGGGTGGGTGAAATGCAGGGAAGAGGGGGAGGAGGGAGGAGGAGGGGGAGGAGGAGGAGAGGAGAGGAGAGGAGACGCGGGCCACCGTCTCTTCAAAACGAGGACCCAACACCACAGGATGGTTGGGAAAAACTGAGGAGGATGGGGAGAATGCGCAGGGTATGGCGAGAATGACGAAACAGAAGCGTGGAGGAAGGATCACGAATAACATTATGATAACGACGACGCCGGAAAAGGCAACAAGGAGTTATCGCTAAATTGCCGATTCTACCTTCCTGCCATTCCGCCTGCATGCCGAACGTTCAGTACCAAGGTGCATGGCGCGAAGCGCCAATGCAGTCTTGTGTATACATATATGTATGGCTGCCCCCTCCAAGATCATATATTTTTTTGAATGGCATTCACGTTCATCATCCTCTTATTCATCTTTCCACTGGTGCAAGGAAGCGGTGTATATTTTTTTGTTCCTGGTTTTTGTGGTCTAGGATACAAGGAAACACGGTGTACTTTGGGTATTTTTTGGGGGGAAGCTCAAGGGCTCCCCGCGGCCTTCCCCCCAGCACCTCCTTCTCCCCCTTCCTCTTTCCCCCTCTTTCTCCGCCTTTCCTTTACTCCTCCTTGTTCCAAACAAGAAAAACCAAGAAAACACAGTGTGTGGCACCCTCGGAGCAAGGAAACGCTGTGGTGTTTCTGGCTTGTTTGGTCTAGGATGCGAGGAAACACGGTGTATGTGTTTTCTGGTTTTGAAAGCTCAAGTGTTCCCCGCGGCCTCCCCCCCCCCGCCTCCTCCTTCTCCCCCTTCCTCTTTCCCCCTCCTTCTCCTCCTTTCGTTTCCTCCTCCGTGTTGCAAAGCAAGAGCAACAAAAAAAAACAGTGTGTGGCGCCCTTGGTGCAAGGACACGCTGTGTATGTTTGGTTTGTATGGTTGCTTTGGTTCAGGATGCAAGGAAACATGTTTTTTTGGGGGGGAAGCTCAAGTGCTTCCCGCGGCCTCCCCCCCAGCAGTTCCTCCTTCTCCCCCTTCCTCTTTCCACCTCCTTCCCCTCCTTTCCTTTCCTCCTTGTTGCAAAGCAAGAACAACAAAGCGTACGCAGTGTTTGGTGCCCTTGGTGCAAGGAGGCGCTGTGCATGTTTTTTTAATGTATTATTAAATTTTGGTCTACGATGCAAGGAAACACAGTGTATGTTTGGCTATTATTGTTTTTTTGCTTTGCTTTGGAAGCTCAAGTGCTCCCCGCTGCCTCCCCCCAGCACCTCCTCCTCCTCCTTCTCTTCCGGATCTCCGAACCCCCCCAAACCACACTAACCAAAAATACGCAGTGCGCCCTTGCATCCTAGACCAACAAATAGAAACAAACAACCATACACAGCGCGTCCTTGCTCCGAGGGCGCAAAACAATATGTTTTCTTGGTTGTCTTGCTTTGCAGCAAGAAGGAGGAACGGAAAGGACGAAAAGGATGGGGAAGGAGGAAAAGGAGGAGGAGGTGCTGGGGGGGAGGTCGCGGGAAGCATTTGAGCTTCCCCCCCTTCAGAAAAAAAAAAAAACCCAACCATACAATGTTGCCTTGCATCCTAGGCCCAAGAAGCCAACAAGTACGCATGGCTTTTTTGCTCCCCAGACCCACATTTTCTCTGAGAAAAAAACAGTGCTTCCTTGGGTCGAAGGCGCGAAGTATTATGTGTTCTTGGTTTTCTTGGTTTGAGGCGCATGGAAGGGTGCTGAGAGGGAGGCCAGCGCGAGCATTCGGGCTTGCAAAACCAAAGAAAAAACAACACAACCAGAAGTACACAGGGCTCCCTTTCAGAAGGAGGAACAGGAGGGGGAGGGGGGAGGAGAGATCGATCGACGATGGCGGTACCAGAGAAGAACATGTGTTACCTTTGGGGTATATTCATATACACACATATATAGATACATGTATATATTTGTGAGTCAGCCCCACACCGCCTACACCTATTTCCATACACATATCTAAATGCACATACATTTACATACGCATTTACATGTACATAGGCATATGCATGTACACCTAGGTCTATAGACGCATGCAAGCATCCATTTGCATATGCAACTACACGCACATATATGCATTGTACGCGTGCATGATGCTCTACTTATGTGCGTACTGACACACACACATATATACATATAGGTACACACATGCGTTTACACACATATAACTATACCATATGCTACGTACATCCCGCATGATTGCGCACACCTTTACATATTCATGAACTATGCATATACCCGTTGCGTATACATATGCATGTTCACCTAGCGGTACACATGCAACACATGCACATACATTCACACATGCCAATGCGTATACATAGAATATGCACGTTCATGTTCACATGCATCTACCATGCAAACATATACACATGTACACATTAAATTGCATGTGTCTTTACACAAACATATACATATAAACAGACATACGTACAAACATATATGCACGTACATTTTGACATACATGTACCAACACACACGTCCATACACATCCATAGCCACACACACATATATATATATGTGTATATATACAGAAACAATTTCATAAACATATATGCTCTATATATACATGCATATACACAGACCCAAAAGCATACACATGCACATGCCTATACATACACACATACAGTTTCATACACATAGACACATGTATATATACATACACATACATACACATGCATCGATGACTTAAAATAATTTATATATATACAAGATCTTGTTGGCTCGCTTCGCTTCGCCACAACATCTTGTCCCTGATCCTCATCCTGAGCACGGGCGCGCGGACTTTGTATGCCAGTGGTGGTCGAGGAGAGAAATGTGTGTATATGTATGCAGGGTATCTGGGTCCTTGTCTGGCCTTCTGTGCTAGTGACGTGTCGGCGGTGCGCGAAAAGGGTGGAACCTGTTGGCTGGCATTCCGGTGTGTGTGTGTGTGTGGGTTTGTGTGTGTATGTGTGTGTGTGTGCGATGCGAGGGCCTCGGGGTGCTGTGGGGCTACGGGCTCTTTCACGTATGCTTAGTATGCGGGGTTTCTGGGGTCTTTGTCTGGGGACCTGGTGGTTGGCATTCCGCTGTGTGTGCGCGTGTGTGCGTGTGTGTGCGCGTGTGTATGTGCGAGTGTTGCGACGCACTTCGGGTGCTGTGATGCTGTGTGTTTCTGTTGCCAGCGACCCGACGGCGGTGCGCCCAAAGGGGGGGGAACCTGGTGGCTGGCATTCCGGTGTGCGTGTGTTGTGTGTGTGCGTGTGCGCGATGCGAGTCTCTCGGGGTGCTGCGGGGCCGCGGGGCGTTTATGTATGCGTAGGTATGGGGGGGGCCCTGGCGTCCTTGTCCCGAGGTCCTGTGCTGCGAGTGTCGTTTTGGCGGTGCTTTAAGAAGGTGTGACCGCGGGGCGGCGGGTCGTTTGCGTATTTGCACGTATGCGGGGGCGCCTGGTGTCCGTGTTCGTTGGCCTGCTATTGCCACTGGCGCGTCGGCGGTGAACAAAAAAGAGAGGGCCTGGTGGATGGCATTCCGGTGTGCGTGCGCGCGTGCGTGCGATGCGAGGCCCTTGGGGCGCTGCGGGGCTGTGGACTGTGTCGTCGTGCTCCATAAGTTTTCCTGTCGTTGCTAGCTCTTGGAGGTGTCGTTTGCCCTGTTCCTCCTCTTCCTCCTCCTCCTCCTCCTCCTTTTGCTCGTTCCGTTCCTGGTCAGACTCTACTTCTCCCCCACCCCCCCGACCTGGACCGTCCTTCTTTTATTGTCACTCCTGTAGGTCGAGCGCGGTCAGTGGGGGAATGCAGATGGACGGTGAGGAGGAGAGAGACTGGGACAACGAACTGCACGAGGGGATGGCAGAGCAGAAGAGACGAGGAGAAAGACGGCGGCGAACACGAAATAATGCACGGAAAGGCGAGCACGAAAGTGAGGGCAGGGAGCAGCATATGAGCAGACGGTGGCGGTGCTTCTTACTCCGCCTCGTCCTGCTCCCTCCTCGTTCGCATCCCGCCGCCGCGCCCATGGCGGCACACCCGTGACTTGGATCGTGAGTTCGAAGCGTCTTGGGTGCCTCTCGGTGCCACGCGGCGTGCTTCTGTTGGGCTTCTGGAAGCCCGGAGATGGATCGTGAATCGGGGGTCTCCTGAAGCCTTTCTGGGAAAGCCGTGCAGGACGTAGACGCGAGAACTTCCATACGCTTCATGGGGTTTATTGGGAAGCCTCCTGGAGCCTTTTGAAAGCATTTTGGGAATCTCTGGGCGCTTCCTGGGCCTTCTTGGGGGTCCTTTTTGGGCTCTTCTGGGCTGGGTGGGGGCATTCTTGGGCCGTCCAGGGGCCCTCTTGGACCGTCTTGGGGGGCTTGGGCCGTCTTGGAGCCCCCTTGGGGCTTCCTTGGGCCGTCAGGGGGGCCTCCTTTGGCTCTCTTGGGGCTCCCCGGGGACTCTTTTGGGACCCTCTGGGGCTCTTCTCGGGCCGTCTTGGAGCTCTATTGGGCCGTCTTGGCGCCCTCTTGGGGGCGTCTGGGCCGTCTTGGGGCGACCTTGGGGGCCTCTTGGGCCGCCTTGGACGCTTTTGAGACCGACGAAGCGAATATGTTGAAAATACACGTTTTCCGAAGGGAATGGGACGATTTTTGCGTCTTGGGGGTCTCTGGGGGGCTTCTTGGGCCATCTTGAGGGCCGTCTAGAAGCCGTCTTGGGCCCTCTTGGAGCGCTCTGGGGCAGTCTTGGGGACTTCAGAGTGCGCTCTTGAGCCACCTTGGAGATATCTTAAGGCGCCTTGGGAGCGTTCGTGAGGTATTTGGACGGTCTGGGGGATGCCCTGAAGGACTTCTCCGGGGTCTCCGCCGGTGCCCCCGGAGACTCTGGAATTAGGTGTGCCCCATCCCTTGTGGGTTTTCCGTGTCATGTAACAAGGATAAGGAATATATATATATATATATATATATATATACGCTCGCCCCCCCCCACATGATCATACACATGCTCCCTTGATCCCTCCAGTCGTTCATCCCCCTTCCTCCTCCTGCTCTTCTTGATTATGTTTTGCTACGTTGTCAGACGCAACCCAGTCGATTGCATTCCAAGCGCTTGCGGCTTCAATCGTTGGCAACGCATTACAATCCAATCGGCTGCGTTGCAGTTGATCATTAAGAATCGTTTTATAGAGGTTCTTCTCCCTCTCCCTCCTCCTCCTCCTGATCCTCCTCATCCGCCTCATATTCCTCCTTCTCTTCCTTCTCATCCACCTAAGTCTCCTTCTGTGAAGGGTTTCAACGCGAATCCTTCTGTTGATAATTTCAATAGGAATCATTATATGGCGAATTGTGTTGTAGCGGGAGGTTCCTCGCAAAACTAGTTGTGCAGCTGCGTTCACAACTAGAGCTGTGAGTATCGCCTCGAAGCGGAGAGAAGGGGGCACAATGACGAGGAGCAGGAGGAGCAAGAGCAGGAGGAGGAAGAAGAGGAGGGTGAGGAGCATGACGATGACGAGGAGGAACTCATTATTCACAAAACTAGTTGTTGCACGCCGTTCACAACTAGTTTTGCGAGTAGTGTCTTGTAGCGGGAGGTTCCTCGCAAAACTAGTTGTGCAGCTGAGTTCACAGCTAGAGTTGTGAGTATTGCCTCGAAGCGGAGAGGAGGGGGCACAATGACGAGGAGCAGGAGGATCAGGAGAAGGAAGAAGAGGAGGGTGAGCAGCACGACGATGACGAGCAGGAACTCATTACTTACAAAACTAGTAGTGGAGCGCCGTTCGCAATTAGTTTTGCGAGTAGTGTCTTGTAGCGGGAGGTTCCTCGCAAGACTGCTTGTGCAGCTGCGTTCACAACTAGATTTGTGAGTATCGCCTCGAAGCGGAGAGAAGGGGGCACAATGACGAGGAGCAGCAGGAGCAGGAGGAGCAGGGGAAGGAAGAAGAGGAGGGTGAGCCAGCATGACGATGACGAGGAGGAACTCATTACTCACAAAACTAGTTGTGGAGCGCCGTTGACAATTAGTTCTGCGAGTAGTGATTCGTAGCGGGAGGTTCCTCGCAAGAGTACTTGTGCATTTGCGTTCACAACTAGATTTGTGCGTATCGCCTCAAAGCGGAGAGAAGGGGGCACAATGACGAGGAGCAGGAGGAGCAGGAGCAGGAGAAGGAAGAAGAGGAAGGTGAGCAGAGGGGGGGGGCAGAATGACGAGCAGGAGGAGCAGGAGGGCAGAAGAGCAGGAGGAGCAGGAGGAGGAAGAAGAGGAGAGTGCGGAGCATGACGATGATGAGGAGGAACTCATTACTCACAAAACTAGTTGTGGAACGCCGTTGACAACTAGTTCTGCTGACGAGGAGCAGGAGGAGCAGGAGGGCATCGTCATGCCCCTCGCCCTTCTCTTCTTCTTCCTCCTGCTCCTCCTGCTCCTCGTCATTGTGCCCCCTCCTCTCCGCTTCGAGGCGATACTCACAGCTCTAGTTGTGAACTCAGCTGCACAACGAGTTGTGCGAGGAACCTCCAGCTACAAGACATTACTCGCAAAACTAGTTGTGAACGGCGTTCCACAACTAGTTTTGTGAGTAATGAGTTCCTCCTCGTCATCGTCATGCTCCTCACCCTCTTCTTCTTCCTCCTCCTGCTCTTGCTCCTCCTGCTCCTCGTCATTGTGCCCCCTTCTCTCCGCTTCGAGGCGATACTCACAACTCTAGTTGTGAACGCAGCTGCACAACTAGGAGGATCCGTAAAGGGCTTCGCCCCCTGCCGCCGGCCCCCTCTCTCGGAGAATGGGCCATGGAAGAGCTAAGTCATGAGGCCTTGGCGCTGTCGTGAAGCAGTATCGAAACTTCATGCGAAGCCGAGTCGCAATCAGCAAAACCAACTGATCACAAGAGGGGTTACCACACCTGGCGATTGGTAAGACGTGTATGGTTTAAGGGCTTGGTTACCACACCTTGCGATGAAAGGGCCGAGGGAGTTCTCGCAGTTTGGGTTACCACGCCTTGCGATGGATGTGCGTGATGGGTTCGAATTTCAGAAATGTGGCAAATCCCTGTGTTTTTGGACCCTGACCCCGCGGATCTGCGTGAGGGGTGGCACCGAATTTCAGAAATGTGGCAAATCCCTGTGTTTTTGGACCCTGACCCCGCGGATCTGCGTGAGGGGTGGCACCGAATTTCAGAAATGTGGCAAATCCCCTGTGTTTTTGGACCCTGACCCCGCGGATCTGCGTGAGGGGTGGCACCGAATTTCAGAAATGTGGCAAATCCCTGTGTTTTTGGACCCTGACCCCGCGGATCTGCGTGAGGGGTGGCACCGAATTTCAGAAATGTGGCAAATCCCCTGTGTTTTTGGACCCTGACCCCGCGGATCTGCGTGAGGGGTGGCACCGAATTTCAGAAATGTGGCAAATCCCATGTGTTTTTGGACCCTGACCCCGCGGATCTGCGTGAGGGGTGGCACCGAATTTCAGAAATGTGGCAAATCCCATGTGTTTTTGGACCCTGACCCCGCGGATCTGCGTGAGGGGTGGCACCGAATTTCAGAAATGTGGCAAATCCCCTGTGTTTTTGGACCCTGACCCCGCGGATCTGCGTGAGGGGTGTCGATTTCGAGCCCCCCCAGCAATTCAGACAACGCGCCCAGGGGACGCTGGAAAATCCTGTTTGGGCCTCCCCCCCCCTCGCGCGGTCAATCAACTAGTTACAGTAACCAGCAAGAAGTCAACTAGTTACAGCAACCAGCAAGAAGCAGAACTGTAACACTGGAAACTAGAAACTACAACTGGTACAGGAAACTGCGAATCACGCGCCTACAGCCTGGTGGCCCCACAAGGGGGCCGGCGGATATATATATATATATATATATATATATATATATATATATATATATATAATGCATCTATACTCAGCCGGGGGGGCGCAGTCGGGGCACTAGTATAGACGGACCCGGACGGCCCCAGAAGGATTTCGAACCGGGCATGTTGATGCCCTTGCTTTTTTTCAAACAGTTCGAAATCGCATCTAGACGGCCCAACGAGGCCTCGAAACGACTCGGGAACGGTTCCAGATAGCCCAAGAGGCCCCCAAGAGAGCCCAAGAGTGCCCCCAGAGGCTCTCCAGAATATCCGCGAGAAGCCCAAATCCTTCAACAACCAAGAGGGGGAATCAAGGATTTCGGCTCGTGCGCCACGTTCCCTCCTCATGGCCCTCCGAGGCTTCACAATGGCGCCGCTTCCAGGAGTTTCGTAGCCATTTTGGATCAAGCCGTTCGGCTCAAGCCGTGCTTGCTTCAAGCCAGTGTGGTCCGAGCATTGCAGATCCTGTTGGAGACGGCAGGCCAGTGTCCCAGAACGCTTGAGTCTCGCTTGGTGTAGTGTTTGCAATGGCTCCAACTCTCTAGGGTGATCAACGAAATATAGTGCCATATGATGTGCACTTCAGGAGTATCGTGGCTCACTGGCTGGGCTGGTGGACATTTCCGGAGCCTCACAATCGGAAGGGCACAGCCAATGATCAGCTCATATGGTCGGGTCCGATCTCGAAACAAGATCGTTCACTGGGGGACGGCTACCGAAAATGGCTACCGTGTCACTTCAATCGGTGGACGGCCCAGATTAATTCATCGACTTGTGGCGCAAGCTTTTTTGGGACCGCCCTCATCTCCAAGTCTTGAAGTGAACCACAAGGACTTCAACCGGTCCAACAATCGCATTTGCAATCTGGAGTACACCACGCATAGCCAGAATATTAAGCACTCTTGGGATTGCAATCCAAATCGCGACAGGAAAGTCATCGGATTGTCGAGGGCTGTACTCGGACGGAAGATTGGAGCAGAGACATGGGAGCGATTTATTCTAGACGTTTCGCGTAACCACACCAGCCCATCCATAAACGATGTCCATGCGAGTCGCCCTGATCAGAGATGTGGAGGAGCATTCAGTGGAATAAAGGGCTGGTGAAGCCGTCGTACACCAAGAGGGGAGAATGGAGGAGAAATCGGAGGAGGAGGAGGGGGTGGGGGATGGGGGAGCAGGGAGGAAGGAAGAGGAGAAATAGGCGGATGAGGAGGAGGAAGAAGGAGGGCGAGCAGAAAGGCAAGAAGCTTTTTGGATGGTTCTCGGAGCCTCTTCGAATGTCTCTTGAGAACTTCTTGGAATCCTCTTGGGGCATCTTGGGGGCCTCTTGGCGGTGCCAGGGGCCTCTTGGAGCGTTTCGGGTGCCTCGGGGGAGCCTCTCGGGGCCTCTTGGGGGTCTCTTTGGGGCCTCTTGGGGGCCTCTTGGCCCCTGTCAAAAACCAATGCGAAGTGATCGCGGGGCGTCCGCGCATGATCCAGATCTTGGTGCAAAATGCACTTTGTATTATTTGTTCTACGGATGGTGGGAAGGTGTTGGCCTGCGTGTAGCAAGCAACCCGCCGTCCCTGTCAAAAAAACATGCAAAGCGGTCGCGGGGCGCTCGCGCATGCTCCAGTCTTGGAGGCCAAGTGTGTCTATGTTGTATTGTGTTTTTGTTGACAGGGATGGTGTGGGGGGGATGTTGGCATGGCTGTCGCATGGGTCAGGGTTGGCTGCCGGTCAGGTGGTGGAGGGGGTGCTTGATAACATGGGACAATAAAACAAAAAAAAAGTCCCCGAAGGGCAAGAAGTGGACTGGAAGAGGATGCGCCCTACACCACTCTCGCTGAGAGGGCTTGTGGGATTTCGGTATCCGAAGCTGCACGGGCGTTTGGGATTTCCGTTGGGTCTATCAGCGCATGTTGTTCTGGAAGGACAATGAGAGCTGGAAGTTTCCAATTCAAGTACGATGCAGACGACGATCTTCCAGATGAGGTTTGGTCCGATGCCTTACACCCTAGGACAGGTGAACAGTTGGCTGTGCAAGTGAGTTCCTGTGGGCGTGTACGGTCGACATCGACATGTCTCATCCGTCGAGGCAATTTGACGTCGGGTGGGTACAGACGTGTCCGCGTTGCGGGTGAATCCCTTTCTGTACATCGAGTTGTTGCTCGTACATTTTTGGGTCCATGTTTCTTGACAGGTACATGGGATGTTCACCATAAAGATCTCAACCGCAGCAACAATAGCATTGACAACTTGGCGTATGTTACGCGTAGTGAGAACGTTATGCATTCTTTTCGCATGAACTTTACTCGGAAGTCGTGTGCAGGTCTGCTGTCGAAGCCAGTGTGGGCATGCCAGCCAAGTGTCAGTCAGTGGTCCTGGTATCCGTCACTGCGGCAAGCCGCATCCCTCACAGGCGTTCCCGGCTCCATCATCAGCGCATGTTGCCAAGGCAAGCGACATGCTGCCTACGGCTACAAGTTCCGATATGCAGAGGCGTCTGAGCCATCAGTCCTCCCCGGGGAAGAGTGGCGGGAGCTCGACATCTGCGAATAAAACGTTTCTAGGAGACTCCAAGAGGCCCCATGGCGCCTCCAAGAAGGCCCCAATATGCTCCCAAGAGGCCCCGCGATGGAGGCATCCAACAGGCCTTGCAAAGCCCACGAGATGTCCCCAAGATAGCCCCATAACCCATAAGGCCCCCACACGTCCTCAACAGGCCCCACAAGGTCACCTGAAGCCTTGAAGTGCCCCCAAGATGCCTCCAAGAGCCCCCCCAACAGGCTCCCAAGAGCGTTCCAAACGACAACATCCTCGCAAGATTCTGAGGGAGATCCATAGGTATGGTCCGTGCTTCACGCTCACTCCTCATGACTGTCCGAGGCACCATGTCGGCTCAGAAATGGCTCCCAAGATGCATCCAAGAGGCCAAGAGAGGCCGCCAATCATCTTCCGAGAGATTCCCAGGAGGCACCTTACGTTTTGAAGTTTTCAATGTCTTGTTTCCGATGGGCTTCTCAGGCCTCTAGAAGGCGTCCTAATGTCCCCAGAGAGCCCCAACCCTTAGAGAGCCCCAAGACGGCCCCAACAACGCCCAAGAACCTCCCAAGAGGGCCCTTAGAGGGCCTCACGACGGCACAGAGCGTCCCCCAAGATCGCCGCCCAAGGCGTTAGACGGGCCACGAGCGCCCTAGGACAGTCCAAGAAGCCCCAAGAAGCCCCAGAGACGCCTGAGAGGCCACCAACACGGCCTCAAGAGGCCCATAGAGCCCAGCCCCCGAGGAGGCCCTGCAGCGCTTCGATTCGGAAGCTGTCCTGGACGCGGTAGCTGCTGACACCCAGCGTGTTCTGGAATATGCCCGCCGGAACGCGCTGCAGCTCGATATCATCCTGGTCGTCCTGGAGGCAACCCTGGACGATCTCCGCCGTCGGGTACTCTGGGATACTTCTCACAGAGTCCAGTCGACCCAATCCGATCCGCTTCACCGCGAAACCTGAAACTTCGCCGCGCATTCCTGAGCACGCCTGCCGGAACGCGCTGCAGTTCAAAAGAGGAGCCGCAGGGAAAAGGAGAACGGACAAGAGGACTACCCCCCCGACATTGGTTTGCGCGCTTGGGTATGCCTCCCTCCCCCCCGCAGTCTCAAGCCGCGCACCAAAGGTCACTCTTGCCTGGGGCGGCTCCTGAGTGTCTATCCGATCTGGGACGGGGCTAGGACGAGGGTGAATCCGTTCAAGAGCGTTCTGGAACGCTCTGAGAAGACCGCGGCGCCCGAGACATCCCCCAGAGCCGCAGGATCTCAGAGATTCTCGGTTTATCCTCCGAAGATTTTGTCCTCGTCCCCCTGCCCCCTGGGCCCCCTCCCCAAACGGGCTCGCCACATAAAGGGCTCCCAAGGCCCCCCCAGCACGCCCCCCTGGGGGCAACTTGGAGGAGCATCTTGGAGCACATAGCGAAAACATAAGCGCTCAAAATCAAAGAATGCACCAGGAATGGACGTCCGAGCGATGGCGAGAAACGCGACGGTCGGTTTTTCTGAATTCTCGGGCGGTTTTTCCCAGGGCCCCCTGGGCCAGATCGGGGCAGTTGAAAAAGGGCTCCCAGAGCCCCCCCCCCAAGAAGGTGCACGAAGGGTGCGCGTTTCGCCGCCCCCTCACCCTGGTTTATCGCCCCCCTCCTCACTCGGGGGCGGCCAAGAGGGGGTGATGATTAA
>CAUYUJ010019882.1:137500-145000 GCA_963575745.1 Prorocentrum cordatum | reverse complement strand
GGCCTCGGCGTCGGCGTCGGCGTCTTCGTCGACGTCGTCGTCGTCTGCTTCGGCGTCGGCTTCGGCGTCGGCGTCGGCGTCGTCGTGGACGTCGTCGTCGTCGTCGTCGTCGTCGTCGTCGTCGTCGTCGTCGTCGTCGTCTCCCCCATCCCATCTGGGGGGGGGGCTGTGGAACCCTGGGGCCCATCCCATCTGTTGGGGGTGGGGGCCTGTGCACCCTTGCCCTGGGACCGTATCCCCCCACCCGGGTGGGCAAGTCGGCCCGCGCTTGGCCCCGCAGTCGGCCAGTGGGGCTATGGCCACGCCGACAGGGGTGGGCATCGGTGGAACGGTGCGCAGAGTGCACGCGCACAAACCCTCGGAGCTCCGCGCGGGCTTCCGGGATCGGCGGCGCCTCCGGCGCCGCGGGTCTCCGCAGGTCCCCGTCTTCCTGCTCCTCCCCCTCCCTCTCCTCTTCTTCCCTCTCCTCCTCCTCCTCCTCCTCCTCCTCCTCCTCCTCCTGGATCCTCCTCCTGAATCCTCCTCCTCCTCCTCCTCCTCTTCTTCCTCCTCCTCTTCTTCCTCCACCACCGCCACTACCAATTCCACATTCACCTCCTCGCTCCTTCTCCTCCTCCTCCTCCTCCTCCTCCTCCTCCCTCTCCTCTTCCTCCCTCTCCTCTTCCTCCTCCTCCTCCTCCTCCTCTTTCTGCTTCTCCTTCTCCTCCTCCTCCTCCTCCTCCTCCTCCTCCTCCCCCTCCTCCTCCCTCTATCCTCCTCCTCCTTCTGCCCCTCCTCCTCCTCCTCCTCCCCCCCCTCCTCCCCCTCTATCCTCCTCCTCCTTCTGCCCCTCCTCCTCCCTCTATCCTCCTCCCCCTCCTCCTCCACCACCGCCACTACCAATTCCACATCCACCTCCTCGCTCCTTCTTCTCCTCATCCTCCTCCTTGTCGTCGTCGTCGTCGTCCTCCTCCTTCAGAAACTGGGGGAAACCTCGGGATACACCCCCACGGGGGACGCGCCCCTATCGAGGATGGACGCCCCCCATGGTATATTTCCCAGGATTGGGCCCAAAATGTCCCGTCCAGTCGACGAACCCCCCAAAGTCGGGGAATGGGGTCGCTGTGTTCCCCGTCATTGGACTCTGCTACTCCACATGCGAGTCTCACCACAGTCCATCGGGCTTTCTCGTCTGCTCCCCCAGCCCCCGCCCATGGGCAGAGAATGGCGGCCTTGGTCGCCAGAGTGAATGGGGCCACGGAGGAGGTTGCTAAAGTTTTTTGGGGGGGGGATTCGCTTCGGGCCAATCCCCCCCGCACTGGTGCGTTCGAGTTCCGACTTATCTAAGGCGCTGGTCATCCTTCATCCAACATCCAACCCCGTCCTCCATGGGTCTTCTGGAGGCCCAAGAAGTGCCGCGATCGTGCCGAGACCTCCGCCCACGACCCTCGAGGCGGCTCTGGAGGACGGGGAGCACGAGCAGGAGCAGGAGGGGCAGCTGGAGGAGAAGCAGCGGCAGCGCACGCACGCGCTCGCCCGGGTGTGCTGGCCCAGTGGTGCTGGCACCCTCGGACTGCACAGCGACGCAACGGCGTAGGGGGGCCCAGACATCTGGCGGTGTTACTCTTTAGCCCGCGGGACCCACTGGATCTCGGCCCCTTCCCCGGGGATGCAGTCAAGACGCCGAAGTAAGGAACAGGCTGGGTTCGGAGGGGGTCGGCTGCTCCTTGGGTGCTCCTATGGTTGTTCCTCTGGCGCTCCTCGTGCACCCAGTCGCTTCTCTGGCAACACAGGAGCTCCATGCCTTACCTGGCGGTCCTTCTGTCAGCCCGCCGACTGCAGCTGCCGCCCAGGATCGGGGTCTGGGGCTCTCCAGGGTCCGGCACGGCCCCAGTGGTGAAGAATCGCATGGACCGAAGCAGCCACGTCGGCGGAGGCGGAGGCTTGGCATCGCTCAGACGTGTGCATTTTTTCTCGACGAGAACCATCGAGGACCATCCTGGACCATCGAGCAACAAAAAACACGCCCGAAACCGACAAATGCACGGGAAATGGACGTCCGAGCGATGGCGAGGAGGAGGAGCTCCCCTGACGGCCGGTAGGTTCTGCTCCGGCCCTGGCTCCTGAACCCGGGAGGTGCCCGCCACGAGCGACGCACACACATCAGCATCCGCGCCCTCGCGGTCTGCACTCTGGGGCGCACTCCCGTGGATATACGCGGTCGCGCGGGGACGTTCCGCGCGGGGCATCCGGGGCAATGGCCAACAATAATCGGCCCCCCCGCTTGACCCTCGAGTGTCAAGTGCAAGACTTGCCACATGGAGAGCCATGGAGGCTCGGAGCCAAGAGAGATAGAGAAGGAGTAGTAGGAGGAGGACGAGGAGGAGGAGGAGGAGGAGGAGGAGCTCCTCTGCAGGAGAGGAGGAGGACGAGGTGGGAGGAGGAGAGAGGAGGGAGGAGGAGGAGGAGGAGAGGAGGAGGAGGAGGAGGAGGAGGAGGGAGGAGAGGAGGAGGAGGAGGAGGAGAGGAGGAGCGAAGGGGGAGGAGGGAGGAGGAGGAGGAGGAGGAGGAGGAGGAGGAGGAGGAGGAGGAGGAGGAGGAGGAGGAGGAGGAGGAGGAGGAGGAGGAGAGGAGGGGAGGAGGAGGGAGGAGGAAGAGAGGAGGAGGAGGGAGGAGGATGACAATGAGGTGCTCCTCTGGAGGAGAGAATGGAGAAGCAGGAGGAGGTGGAGGAGGAGGAGGAGGAGGAGGGAAGGGAGGAGGAGGACGGAGGGAGGAGGGAGGAGGACGAGGAGGAGGAGGAGGAGGAGGAGGACGAGGAGGAGGAGGAGGAGGAGGAGGAGGAGCAGGAGGAGCATGAGGAAGAGGAGGAGGAGGAGGAGGAGGAGGCGGAGGAAGAGGAGTTGGAGCTCCTCTGCAGGAGGAGGAGGAGGAGAAGGAGGAGGAGACGTGCAGGAGCCGTGCGTCTTCTCGCTCGGCGGGGTGCTCTGCGCTGGCGCCGATGCTGCGGAGCTGCGGGTCATCGGCGGTTCAAGGATGGAGCCTTGAGATATCGGGGGTCTAGGGGGATAGGGAAACTGGGATGCACGACTTGGTGGCCAGTGCGATGGTGGTGACTGTTGCTTGCCTGCGCAGCTACACGCTCATAATCCAGGCAGGCATGACCGCCATTTCGTAATCTACATGGTGGTTGGCCAGGTCTGCAGACCGTTCGCACATGTGAGATCACGAAAAGGGGCGTTCCATAAAGGGCCTTGCCTTGCTTTTGAGGATCGAATGCGTTGTTAACCTTTTCCTCCGCGGAAGGCGGCGGAAGGTTGGCGGAAGTAAAACGAGGCCGCTTCCGGCGGCGGAAGTTGGTGGAAGGGCGGCAGGAGCCGGCGGAAGGAAAAGTCGCGCACCCAAGAGATCACAACGTTTTTTGGTTCAGGGTTTCTGGAATCTGCCAAATGGTGGCTGTGAGTTTCGGCATCACACCTTGATGTCCCGAACTGTTGCCGCACATCCGCTCAACCATCAATGCCCCAGCCACCAGTCCAGAAATTTGAAGGAAGGGATCCCAGGTTGAGCTCACACTGCTGGAGGCTCCAAGAGGCCTTCCTGGAGAGCCCGAGGGGCCCAACACTATTGATTTGTCTTACGCTGTTGACGGATTTTGAGGCTCTCGCCTGTTCGGGTTCCCGATCGTCTAAAACGGCCCAGGCGTCCGCCAGGAGGCCTCCAAGACAGCTCTAAGACAGTCCAGGAGGCCCCCAAGAAGGCCTCAAGTCGGCCAAGAAGGGTCCAAGATCGCCCAAGGGGCTACGAATTTGGCGGCTTGCCCAGGGAGGTCGCAGGCGATTCTTCTTCCCCCACCCCCGGCTTTTCGTCGAAGGGAGCCGCTCAGAACAGGCGGGACTTTATGGGATACACGCCCAGGGGGCGACTTACTCGGACGCACCCCTCATCGAGGCTTTTGACGCTCCCCCGTCGTGTCTCCCAGGGTCGGGCCCCAAATTTCTGGCCCAGTCGAAGACCTCACACAGCCTGGGATAGGTGTGAGGTCTTCGACGGGGCTAGAAATTTGGGGCACAACCCTGGGATACACGACGGGGGGGCGTCAAAAGCCTCGATGAGGGGTGCGTCCGAGTAAGTAGCCCCCTGGGGGTGTATCCCATAAATTCCCGCCCGTTCTGAGCGGCTCCTTTCGACGAAAAGCCGGGGATCGGGGTCGGTCGACACCTCCCCGGTGAGGCCCAGGAGGCTCCCCGCCCTCGGGGCCCCGCATCCCTCGGGGGGGGGGCCCGCCGCCGAGCCGCCGAGGTGAGCTGCGCGCCCGCGGGCCTCTGCCTCGAACCCGGCGGGGCCGAGCGCCTCGACCTGCGCCTCACCACGGAGCTGCGCGGCGTGCCCGCCGCGGGGAGGCCCCGCGCCCGCTCGGGGGCAATGGCTTTCGGGCGGAGCGCAGACGTCCGAAGGGGGGGGGAGGAGCCGCCCCGAGAATCACCACCCGCCAAACCAACCTCCAGCCCGACCCGAAGGCCTCCATTTGCCCGCCACTTCCAGTGTGTGTGGGGGGGGAGCATGGGAAGAACATACATATATATATATATATATATTCTCATAAGCACCTCTCCGAGGGAGTAGAGCTCAGAGGCGATTCATGCGCACGCGTCCGCGATTTGTCTGGGCGTTTCGCTCGGGACATCCTCGAAATTCTGAAAATCGGTGGCACCCCTCACGCAGATCGTGACGTCAGGGTCCAAAAACACATGGGAATTTCAACATTTTAACATAAAACCTTCAAAAACACACGGTAATTTCAATAATGGTGACCCCGATTCTCAGGGAATGGCGGTTTCGCTTGAAAAATCCTTCCAGAATCGAGCCCCAGACCCCGCCTCGGAGCCTCCTGGGGGCCTCCTGGAACCTCCTGGGGCCTCCTGGGGCTTTCTGAACCTTCTGGCACCCCAGACCCCGCCTCGGAGCCTCCTGGGGGTCTCCTGAAACCTCCTGGGGCCTCCTGGGGCCTCCTGCGGCCTCCTGGAGCCTCTTGGGGCCTCCTGAAGCCTCCTGGTGTCTCCTGGGGCCTCCTGAGGCCGCCTGGGGCTTCCTGGGGCCTCCTGGGGCTTCAGAACTACATGCACACAGAGACACAAATCACGCCCAACACATCACACGCTAGACAAGCATAACACACACACAACACCTACAACACACAAAAAGCAAGCACCACACAAAGCATACATCACACACACACACACACGAACAACACTCACAATCCTGGGGCCTCCTGGAGCCTCTTCTGGTATCCAAGTCGGGCCTCCTGAGGCTTCCTGGGGGGTCCTGGTACACACATCGCAAGGTGTGGCAACCCCACTTGCGCTCGAGTGCGACTTCGATGTTGCATTTCACTCCTGCTTCAAACGCCCCTTCAGTTTTTTGTATGAGCCTGGGCACACACGTGCCACTTGTATATATGTAAATATGCATATATGTATATATGGAGCCCCTACCCCCCCCAACCCGAAATTTCGGTCTTCGGGTTGGGTTGGGGTGGTCTGGTAGGTAGTCAGACCCCGACAGCAGGCGTTTCCCGAGCGGCCCTGGGCGTTTGCTGGACAGCCCTGCCCTGCTCGATTCCTTCCAGGGGTGCGTTGACGGAACGGCTTCGCTGGTCGGGAAGCCTGTGATGAGGGTGGATGTTCTGCTCTCGCAGGCGGCCCCCTGGAGTAGTCCCCGTTGGCCTCGACAGGCCCCCCCCATCAGGCAGTCCCGCCAGGCCTCACCAGGCCCCCCGGAGCAGCCGAGGGCGGTCTCAGCACCCCGGCGCCGCCTCTGGCGGCGCCCCCTGGGGCGCTCCGCGCCCCAGGCGGCGCTGAATTAGGGGGCCACATGCGAACCCTACCCCCTACCCCCCACGATTTCGGAGGGGGCGGGTGGGGTTCCTTCGCTCGGGAGCTCCCGAACGAGGTGAACCCCACCCCTCCCCCTCAGAAATCCTGGGGGGTAGGGGCAGGGTTCGCATGTGGCCCCCTACGAATCCGGCCTGGACTCGTCGGAGGGGCCTGCGGAGGCCAGCTGGAGAAGTGCCCTGGTGGGAGGCCTTCTGAGAGCCCAGCGGGGGCCACCTGAGGGGGCTCTCTGCGCTCCGCCCGGAGCCTCTGCCGGGCCTGGCAGCAGCTCGGGGGGACCCTCCACGGGCCCGCGTGCCGGACCTTTTCTTCGGCTCTACACCTTGGGCGATGCTTCAGAAAACCTAAGTTTTCGGCCAGAGTCTCGATTATTCTTAACGTTTCAATGTTCGGGGGTGGACAGAACCCCCAATAGTGACACGTCGATTAGTGAATTGTCCGTTTTCGGTTTTCGAGAGGGCGCCGTGGCCGTTATTTTCCAGGCTTGCGCCCGCCAGGTTTGGGCCCGAAGTCGTTTTCACTAAACCACGTTTTACTAAAGGGAGGTCTGTCCATCCCCGAAATGTAACTCCTAAGATTTGGATAAAACAGATGTTGGGCTGTTATGCAAGTTCTGAGACTATGAATTTCTTAACCCATGATTTCTTAAGCATTTCGCAGGGTGTAGTTGGAATGCGGTCGAGATCTTTGGCTCAGCGTGTCGCGCCGCCGGTTCTGGCCTACCGCGCCTCGGCCAGGCACCCTGACCACGCCCCAGTCTCTGACCGTCAACGTCCCGAGCTGCTCCGAGCCTCCCGCCCCGCGGAACGGAGCGACCCGGCATCCGATTGCAGGGCATGGTGTGTCTCCTGGGCCGCTGCTGCGACGCGCGGAGCAAAAGTTTCTGACCGTACCCGTCGACTGTAGGTTGACTCTAGCTCGACTCGAGTTCAAGCAAAATTCGACTCAAGTTCGGATTCAATGCCGACGGAAAGCCGACGCAGCATGAACGCAGAAGTGGAGCGCATGGCTTCCGGAAGGTCCCCAGAACGAGCATCTAATATGCGGGGGGGGGCTTCTCGTCGCCTCGTCCGGATTCCCTTCGAGGATACGGTAAGGACGCATCCCTGTGGACGCGTGCGGGGTTCGCCTCTCAGAGTTTTTTTGATTTTCCCAGACCGTTCAGGTCGGGACGGCGGAAGGTCCTGGATCATTTTCTGCGAGAGAGCGTGATCCACCGCCGCTTTACTGTGGAAAATTGCCGCCCTCTTCCTCCGGAACCCGGGGGTTCCCCCCCCCACACTCCGAAAATCCCCCCCCCCCCTGCTGGACCCACCCCCCCTTCCCCTCCCCCGGCAAAACCCCCCCCTTCCCCTAACCCCTCCCCCCCTCGAAAACCAGGGGGTTTCACTACCGGTTCGAACCCCCTCCCCCCCTCGAAAACCGGAGGGGAGGTCATTACCAGTTCGAACCCCTCCCCACCCCCCCCACTCACCGCCAGCAAACGACTCCCGGTCCCTACCACCGTCCGCGCCACATCCCCCACTTTTGTTCCCAGCACCACTGTCCTCACCACCACTGTCCCCACTGGTTCCACCACCGTCCCTGCTGTCCCCACCAGTGCTCCCACCACTGTCGCACTGTGCTC
>CAUYUJ010019882.1:95000-132500 GCA_963575745.1 Prorocentrum cordatum | reverse complement strand
CACCCCGCTCTCGGGGGGCTATCGGCGATGTATCGCCGATTCCAGGTCGATGTTCCGCCCCCTGAGCGGGTCCCCACACCCCCTCATCGAGCTGGAGAACTTCGGAGGTGACTCGTGCGGCATGCCGCGAAGGAGGGGGACCACACCACCAGAAGGGCCTGGGCTGGCTCATCATCACGGTGGCGGTGTCCGTTTCGCTCTGCTTTTGCCTGCACTTCTGCGTGTGGGTGCTCGTCTGCGTGGGCATGGCGGCAGAAGTCTCCCGCGCAGGGTCGCGCAAACGGTGCCTTCTTCTCCACGCGGCGTGCCGCGTGAGCGGCCAGCGTGGGTCTCCGCGTAAGGTCGTAATGCTCCCGTGCGTATGAGCCCTTTCTTCTCATCGCTCACATGTGGGTGTGGCCCCCCCACAAAGGCATCTCGAGTAGGGGATCGACTGCGTATGTAATCGGTCATCGTCCTCGCACATCGTACTCCCTGTCTGTGCTTCGCTGCAGACCGCACCTGATGCGGGCCTTTCTTCTGACGGCCCCCCTCCTCGGCCTCCCCTCCTCCACCCCTCCTTATCTAACTATCCCTCCCCGCCACACCCTAGACGTGTCGGTCGGCAGGGCGGGGCGTTTTGATTGAGACCTCCTTGCAAACTACGGTCGCGAAACTTGAAGTGTCCTAGCAGTGAGACGGATAGATGGCCGCACACGGTCAAGATGTGGATATCGCTGTGGCGCCACACACACATTCGCCTTTTCACACCTACATGGATGGAGGGCAGTACCTTTTCAAACTGGGGCGGTCGACTGGGACTTTCTCAAAACGGTTGACCACAGGTGTAAGTTTGTGCACCAGGGTCACGAGTAGAGGGCAATTCCTCTTCAACATCGGGTCCCCGCATAGGGTTTTATAGATTTTTGTTTGCGACCGGAAGTATAAGGCTGCGCAACAGCGTCTTGGATGCAGGCTGGTTCCTCTTCAAGTCGGCGTTGTCGTCGGGTATTCTTGTGATCTTTCGTCGAGTGCTCCACAGGCCTGCGTTGCGGGCCTGTCGAGCAAGGGTGGGGGGCGCTTCGCGCAAGGAAACCTACTCTGCTCCTCCTCCTCGTGCCTGCCTCTCTCCCGCGCTCCCCCCTCCTCCTCCCGCCGCCTCCTCCCGCCCTCCCGGGTCCCGTTGCAATGGTCTCCAGAGGTATCGGGTGTACCCCTGGCGGCCTCCTGGACGGCTCAGATGCCTTCGAACGCATCCCGAATTGATGC
Source organism: Prorocentrum cordatum (assembly GCA_963575745.1). NCBI lineage: Eukaryota > Dinophyceae > Prorocentrales > Prorocentraceae > Prorocentrum > Prorocentrum cordatum. The sequence continues at coordinate 131,252 of CAUYUJ010019882.1, read as the reverse complement.
AACACCTTTTCGTTTTCCATTGTGTTTCGTGTAACTATGTATTCACACAAATTTACACGCACACATCTCTCTCTATCTCTGTATATCTATAAATATGTTCAATGTGAATACATACAGAGATACAACATGTATGCAAATATGCATTCTCCCCTCCCGAGCTTCCTCATAACCGCCCCTTCATCCCCCGCCTCAACTCACTTCATATGCTTCATCATGAGCACTACTCTCCAGTTCCCCTGGCTCTGTCCAGCAGATCTTCGACCCTCTCCGCGCATTGCCCTCTTGCGCAGGATTTGAACCCTGTATCTGTCGTGCGGGTGTTTGCTACGATCCGATCGCTTTCGGTCCTCCAGGCGGTGTTCCCGCTGCAGCGTTCGCCTCATGTCCGCGCTCCTGGCCCCTCGAGATCGTGCTCCCGCTGCAGCGTGGGCCTCGTTCTGGAGTCGGCGCTCGGCTCCCCTCGTGGAGAATGGCGCTCTTGCCCCCAGCGCAGGCCCGTTTTCTGGACCCGAGCGCTTCCTCATCCTTGTCGCCACCCGCCCTGACCCCTCTCCCCGCCGCCCGCGGGTCCTCCTGCTCCTCCCGCCCCGTCCTCTCCAGCCCCTGCTGCTGCTGTTCGTCCTCCTCCCTTCCTTTTTCCCGATCACGCATCACACGGTGCGGTCGTTCTGGGAGGTCAGATCCGCCGTGACACGCGTCAGCGGGCAGTGGAAAAGCCAGCGCAGTGGAAAGGGACGGGCAGAAAGGGGCAGGATGTCAAGTGTGGCGCGAGTGCGCCTCGCTTGGCCCTCCCCCTTCTCTGCTCCCCCCCCTCGCCTCCCCCCCCTGCCCCCCACTCTCTGCTCACTCTCCCCCCTGTCTCCCCGCCCCCATCCCCCCTCCCTCACACTCTCTGCTCACTCTCCCCCCTCCCCCCCCTCTCCTCTCCCCCTCCCCCCTCCCACCCCCTGCTTCTCCCCTCCCCGCTTCTGCAGCCACGGAGACCCAAACTGCGATAGTCTTGTAAGTAGGGAGAGACATTGGGTCCGACAGTTCTTTGCTTTGCTCTGCTCCCCCGCCCCGTCGACAACTCGTCGTCGTCGGCGTCGGCGTCGGCGTGGTCGTCGTTGTCGACGACGCTTTATGAGCATCTCTCGGCACCCACGGTTAACCGTAAGTATTAGAGGCGGTAGAGCACAGTCGCAAGTGCGCAACTGCATCCGATGGAACGCACAGACGCACAGTGCACAGTGAAGGATCCAACGTACAAATCCGACGTACAAGACACGCTCACGGGCTCACGTGCACTTACCCTGAGATTCGACGTTGCAAATGGATTTCAACATCAAAACACGACCCGAGCCCCAGACCCAATCTTTCTGCGTCATTTTTCGAGCCCGATCGATATGTGAGCTGGTCAGGGGCACCGTAACGGGTACTCACTAACGGATAGGGCCTCTTTATGGCATTGCAGCGTTGCCCACATCGGGAAGGGTTGGGTTCGCCTGGTCACTGGCCAAAGTGCCCGTTGGTGGAGTCCCCGTGAGCGCTGACCTGGGGCCCGAAACCGGGCGGAAGAGCCCGGCTCGAAAACATTGCAACGCCAGGATCTCAGGGTACAGCTTCCTGCCCTCGGCCCCAGAAGCCGTCCCGCGCGCAGGCCGCGGTCGACGCCGGCCGCCTCCCCGCCGCGCCGGTTGTCGGCGCCGACGACGACGGCCGCGCCCGGGTGTACGTGTCGGCGCGGAGGGCGGACGCGTGCGGGGCGTGCTTGTTGCTGGAGGACGCGGAGCACCTTTTGTTGCAGAAGCTCGGAGGGCGAGAAGAGCACGTTGTATCTTCGGGGAGCCTCGTCTGTAAACAAAATACGGGGCCCAGAGGGATACACCACCAGCACCTCCCTCACCTCCTCCCTCTCCCAGGAGAGGAGGGGAAGAGGAAGCTAGAGGAGGGAAGGGGATATGAGGTGGTGGTGGTGTAAATTCTTGGGGTCCGCACAGACTTGGTGTTTTTTCTTGTGCCCGACACGGGCTTGATGTGGACTCGATGTGGATTGAAGACGGATTCGGAACGGATTCGGCATGGATTCGAGACGGATTCGACGAGCGGAGATTTTTGTCGAGGTCTTCGCCCGCTCCCCAGGGTGCCCCCCAGGGTGCCGGTTGCAAGCCACGCCCTTTGCAAACCAAATTTTACGGTGTCGCCAAATCGATATACCGCTGCTCGTCCTTGAGAGTTCTCGTCGCCATGGCTGGATGATCCTCGGAATTCTGGATTATCCTCGGAGGTCTGGGTAGTAGTGGTATCGATACCTTTTTGTTTCCCCAGTGCCTTCCCCGGGCGTCTATCGGGACATTATTATGAGCCTTTCTGCGCACGCATGTGGTTTGGCTGCGCAGCACCTTTGCAGGTGAACAGAGTGGTCAGTCTTGGAAGTCTCTGAAGGAGCAGGAGGAGCAGAAGGAGGGGGAGGGGCAGGAGGAGGGGGGGTTGCAGCAGCAGCTGGGGAGGAGAGCTGGGCGAACAGGAAGTTCGCGGAGGAGGAAGGGGGACGGGTCTCGAGGATGGGAGGAGGATGAGGAAGGGGGCGAGGGGCAGGAGGAGGGGGAGGCGGGGGGGGTATGGGGGGGGAGGAGGAGGAGGAGGAGGAGGAGGAGGAGGAGGAGGAGGAGGAGGAGGAGGAGGAGGAGGAGGAGGAGGAGGCGGGGGGGAGGAGGAGGAGGAGGAGGGGAGGAGGCGGGGAGGAGGAGGAGGAGGAGGGGCAGGAGGAGGAGGGGAGGAGGAGGAGGAGGAGGATGAGGAGAAGGAGGAGGAGGAGGAGGAGGAGGAGGAGGAGGAGGAGGAGAGGAGGAGGAGGAGGAGGAGGAGGAGGAGGAGAAGGAGGAGAAGGAGGAGGAGGAGGAGAGGGAGAGGGAGGAGGAGGAGGAGGAGGAGGAGGAGGAGGAGGAGGAGGAGGAGGAGGAGGAGGAGGAGGAGGAGGAGGAGGAGGAGGAGGAGGAGGAGGAGGAGGAGGAGGAGGAGGAGGAGGAGGAGGAGGGAGGAGGAGAGGGAGAGGGAGAGGGAGGGAGAGGGAGAGGGAGAGGGAGAGGAGAGGGAGAGGAGGAGGAGGAGAGGAGGAGGAGGAGGAGGAGGAGGAGGAGGAGGAGGAGGAGGAGGGGAGGAGGAGGAGAGGGGGAGAATTCAGAAAGAGGAGGAGGAGGGGGAGTAGGAGGAGGAGGAGGAGGAGGAGGAGGAGAAGGAGGAGGAGGAGGAGGAGGAGGAGGAGGAGGAGGAGGAGGAGGAGAGGAGGAGGAGGAGGAGGAGAGGAGGAGGGAGGAGGAGGAAGAGGAGGAGGAGGTGGAGGAGGAGAAGAGGGCGGAAGAGGAGGAGGAGGAGGAGCAGGAGGAGGAGTAGGAGGATAAGGAGAGGGAGGAGGCCGAGAAGGAGGAGGAGGAGGAGGAGGAGGAGGAGAAAGAGGAGGAGGAAGAGGAGGAGGAGGAGGAGGAGGAGGAGGAGGAAGAAGTAGAGGAGGAGGAGGAGAAGGGGGAGGAGCTAGAGGGGGGACAGGTCTTGAGGAGGAGGCGCAGGTGAAGGAGGAGGAGCACGGGGGAGAGGGGGGAAGGGCCGGAGGGCAGGGAGAGGTGGCGGCGGGAGCAGGAGGAGAGGCCTTCGGGCTTTGCCCTCCAGCGGACCTGCTGCGTGGCTGCGGGGGGCGCCGGCCGCAGGAGCTGGGCCCCAGCAGCGGGCGACGACGCAGCCGCATCTACAGGGGCGGCGACGTCCTGGAGCAGATCCGGCGCATTGCGCCCGCCTACGTGCAGCAGCACTGGCGTCGCGCCGAGGGCGGCAAAGGCCGCGTCTTCTTGAGTGGCACGCAGTACAGAGGAAACACATGTCAGGAAACAACCTGCTTGCCTCCAGGGTGCCCTGGGTTTCTTGGCTTTCGATGGTTTTGCATTGGGAAGCTTGACGCTCCCACACCATAAACCAATGGTCGTCCTGGGGTTCCAGGGTTGGGTTTCTTGAGGGAGGTTTCTTGTGGTCGAGCTCCTACTCTTTTTCCCTTATTCAGCGTGGGGGGGCAAACGTCGTGGGGGGTGCCACGCCGGCGAAAATTACTCCAGTGCCTAATCTTCACGCCGGCGAAAAATACGTCGCCCAAACGCCGGCGAAAATTATGCACCATCTCAGGGTCGCCGATGTGATAATGATGATGGTGATGACGATGCTGATGGTGAAGACGATCACACGATCATGCGGATGAGGGTGAACAGATGAGAACGGTTCTGCCAGATGCGCTGAATGGACCATATCGTGAAGATTTCCGCTGACGCTGATGATGATGGTGCTGATGGTGGTTGTAGCAGTGACGATGCTGGAACTCTTCAGTTAGAGAAAACGCATGACGCACCTCTCAAATCATTTCCGCAAGACAATGGGCAAACATGCTGATCAAAGCGTGTGGTAGTTCTCCAGGCAGGCGAAGGTGAACAAACGCGGATACGTGCAATGCGCGAGCGTGGTTGCTGCATAATTGACGAAAGTCTATATGATGTACATCCCAATCATCTTCAATTTTGCGAACGATATGTATTCATAGGCGCCAGTGAAAATTAAGCCGCCATCTCGCGAGGGATGGCGGTAAATATCGGGTCGGGCGAAAGGGGGGGATTGGGAAAGGGGGGGGGCTGCATGCAGCTGGTTTCGGCCTCACCGAGGGGCCAATTCCTCGATACACAGAGGCGCCGGGAAAATCAGCTACGTGAGCTGATTCTCAAACCCCCCCTTTGCTATCCCCCCCTTTCGCCCGACCCGAAAATACTCTTCGGGGCCTAACGCCGGCGAAAATCATTTTGGTGCCAAGCGCTGTGAAAATTACTGTAGCTGGGGTCAGCGGTGGTGTGGCAGCAAACTCTTTCTTGCCGAGACCGTTCACCATCGATCTGGGAGCCCTCAGCTAGGGCCATGGCGCACGACGCGGGTGACGTGGTGGGGTGGGTAGTGTTGCTGCTATTCATGATGAGGCTCAAGATGATGATGCTGATGCTGATGATGATGCTGATGATGCTATTGATGATGCTGTTGATGATGATGATGATGATGATGATAAGGATGATAAGGATGATGGTGATGACGATGGTAATGATGATGAAGCTGGTGGTGGTGGTTGCTGTGGTGGTGGTGATGGCGATAGTGATGGTGATGATGATGTTGCTGCTGATGATGCTGATGCTGATGATGCTGCTGCTGCTGGTGGTGATGATGATGATGCTGACAATGATGATGAAGACGGCGTTGATGATGCTGGTATGGATGTGATGGTGATGCGGATGATGATGATGCTGCTGATGCTGCTGCTGATTATGATGCTGATAATGGAAATCCGACCTGCCGCACCGTTGTATAGCATCGTTTGAGCATGCTCGTGCATCAAGCTACGAGGTGGTCTTATGTTGTAACATGTCGGTGGACTCGACCAAATGGTTCGTACGGGGCCCATCTCTATGTGTGGGTGTCCCAACAACCGCCGCGTGAGCATCGCGCAGGGGGCTGGCCGTGTGTTGGCGCCGTGACGTCTCCTCGCCACGGAGGTCGATGTCGACGCCGCCGGCCGTGAGTGGCCCCTCCTGGCGCTGGCCATGGCTCGCGCATGGCCTGTGCTTGCACTCCCTGGGCCCGTCACTCGAGAGTAATTCGTCAGCCCTTCGAGGCTGGAGCTCATACGCATCAACCTCCTCGATCTGGCAGAGACGGGGGCCAATGCAAACGCGGCTCAGCCAAAGCGCGGGATCTTGCAGGATCCTGCAAAGCCAGGTTTGCATTGACCCTGGCTGGCATGTAGGATCCTGCAGGACTTTGCATGATCCTGCAAGCCTGGCTGACCCGGGTATGCATTGACCCGGGTCAGTGAAAGCCCGACCTCCTGGGAATTGATATTTCAGGACCCGAGGAGGCCGTGGATACGGATATACTCAGGCCCCCTGGGGGGCTAAACATATCCATATCCAACGCCCCCCCCCGGGTCCTGGAAGATCGGTTCCCCAGGTGGTAGATATGTTATATGTTTCGCTATCATGTGGTGTACTTGTTTCTGCGCTGGTTGTCCTGACTTCCTGCTTCCTGTCCCAACTTCCGTTCCCCTTCTTGTATGTTCCTTCTTTCCTGCGCCCGTCTGTGTAACCCGCCCTACACACACCCTTTCCACTCCTTCCCTTCCCCCTTCCCTCCCTTCTTCCCAATACCTTTACCTACTCTTCTTACTTCCCCCTTCCTCGGCTTTCCCTTTCCTCTCCACCGCGCTTTCTGTCCTAGTTGTCCGGTTTTGACCGAGAGGGAGGAGGATCAGGAGGATTGACCGAGAGGGAGGAGGATCAGGAGGATCGGATATCACACTCCAAAGGAGGGGGAGGCGGTCACAGCTGCTCTCGGGCCGCCTGGCATGGCGGTGCTGTGGGCGACGATGGAGCCACAGACGTCCTAGATGGTCACCGCAGGCGAAAAAAACTGCCGGCGTTGCATTGGAGCAGACGCAGCATTTTAGAAATTAGTTTGCCAGTTGGTACCCCGAGTGAAGTTTCTATCCCGCAAAGCAGAAGGCACGGGAAGACTGACGTGGGTGAGGCTTCGGGCCGGGCTCGCGCTAAGCCAGGCAGGTCCCTCTGCAGCAGGAAGGTCCAAGAGGTGTCACAAGATAGTGCGTGGACGATGTTTCGACCATTGTTGGGCTATTTTTGCACATGGTTTGACCATCTCTTATCTTTCTTCCAACACCCGCCTGTAGGAGGACGTGCCCGACCCGAGGTTCACGCCGGGTCGCCAAGCGCCCTCGGCCGTTCTCGCGCAGTGCCCGGAGTCCTGGACACACGATGGGCTGTCGGGATGGTGCGCACACGCTCCGGGCACCTCGGCCGTGCCACTCGGGCCGGACGAAAGGGGGGGATTGGGAAAGGAGGGGGTTACGAAATATGCTGCATGCAGCTGGTTTCGGCCCCGCCGCCGGGCCCATTCCTCGATACATGGGCGCCTCCCGGCGCCGAGAGGCGCTGGGAAAATCAGCTACGTGAGCTGATTCTCAAACCCCCCCTTCGCTATTCCCCCCCTTTCGCCCGGCCCGAGCCACGCTGGGGTGACAAAAGAAGTAAGGGTGAAGCTGCGGGTGCCCCAAGGAATGCTGCGGATTCCCAAGGTTCCGGGCGGTTCCCGACGGGAACGCCGGGGATTCTCAGGGATCCGAGCGATCCGAGCGGCTCATCGAGAAACTGGGCTCCTCGGGCCCCGAGCGACTCCGAAGGATTCGAGCGGGCACTGCCCCCCCCCCCCCCCCCCCCCCAGGTAGCCCCCGCTGGCCTCCGCAGGCCCCCCGAGAGCAGTCTCAGACTGGCCCCCCGAGCAGCCAGATCGGCCGCCTGCGGCGCGGCGCCCCACGAGAGGCGCTCCGCGCCCCCAGGCCTGGGGGCGTGGAGACCGCCCAGGGCCGCTCGGGGGGCCTGCTCTGAGGCCAGCCGCGACTGCTCGGGCTGGGCGGTGGTCTGGCGGCTCCGTGCTCGCCGTCGCCGTCGCCGCCGCCGCCCGTAGTCGCCGCCCGCCGTCTGGGCCCGGGTGGCGGTCTGGGCTGTCCCGTGCTCGCCTTCGCCGCCGGCTCCGTGCTCGCCTTCGCCGGCCCGTCGCCGCCGATCGTCGCCGCCCAGGCCAGCCGGGGCTATCCGAGGGGGGGGGGGCGTCTGCACGCAGCCCGAAGCCTCGCCGGGGTGAGCCCGTGGGGATTCGGGCCACCGACGTGTTTGGGGACTCTGGAGGCTCTCCGAGGACGCCTCGGGCGGCTGGGGCGTCCAAGGTCTCAAGACCGTGCGGTGATGGACTGTGCCTCGAGGTCCTTCGGGATTGCGAGGTCACCGCACGGTCTGTCATCACACGGTTTTGGTCAGCGGCGAGCGAGGGGGGGCAGTGAAAAGGAGAAGGCTTTCTCAGAAGGTGGCGGGACTTCTCAGAAGCCCTGGCGTCTTCTAAGGAGCTTTCTGCATCTTCGGTCCGGGAAGGCTTACAACACTCCTCAGAAGGCCAGAGGACTTCCGAGCCTTCTGAGAAGGCCCACCTCTTCTCAGTTCCACCCCTCGCTCGCCACCGATTGATGACGTCGGCTTGAATGTCGACGGCCACAGCGCCGTCGACCATGGCCGGTGGCGACGGCGGCCACGGCGACGGCGTGGGCGCCGGTCGGCGGCAGCGCGAGGCATTGAGTCTTGTGTCGTAGAGATCCGCGGCGGCTACCTGTGCGTGAAGTGGGCGGACGAGTCTGGATACAGAGGGAGCCCCCGACCGCCCCCAGGGACGGAGGATCCAGGTGTTGTCTCGGCATGTTGCCCCTCCCGACGGGGTCGGGCTGTCAGAGCGTAGGAGCGAGTTCTGGCTCGCCTCGCCCACCCTGCGTACCTCGACGAGGCATGTAAGCGCGACCTTTCGCCAGAGAGACTCTCGGTGCGGGCCCGCTGGGGCCCCCCGATCGCCGAGCGCGATGCGGCGGTGGCGTCTGCGCGCCCGGGTTTGGGCCTCCCCGCGCCCCCCCCCCCCCCTTGAAATCGCGCACCGAAGGCCACTCTTGCCTATAGGGCGACTCTTGCGTTGTAGCCGAATGCCGCGGCCGCCAGACAGCAAGGGCCCTCGTGCTCCCCGGGTGCCCCGCAGCGCGTCGCGACGAATGCCGACCGCGCACCGCGGCCAGCAAGGGCCCGAGGCACCCGCTGCTTCCTGGGCGCCCGCCTCGCGCTCTCGGGCGGGGGCCGCCTCGCTGCTGGGGGCTGGAAGGGCCCTCGTCGCCACGGGGGAGGCAGGAGGAGGAGGAGGAGGAGGAGGAGGAGGAGGACGAGGGATGCAGGAGGAGGAGGAGGAGGAGGAGGAGGAGGAGGAGGAGGAGGAGGAGAGGAGGAGGAGGAGGAGGAGGAGGAGGAGGAGGAGGGGAGAGGAGGAGGAGGAGGAGGAGGAGGAGGAGGAGGAGGAGGAGGAGGAGGAGGAGGAGGGGGCCCTCGAAGTTCTGGTCGTCGGCGCTGCCCGGGGCAGGCCCGGGCTGCACGAGGCGGCTGCGCTCTCTGAGGCTCGCTCTGCGGTGCCTCCCGCCGGGCTCCGCCCTCCACGCCCACGGCCACTCCCCGTCGTTCTGGCCCCTCTAGGCCTCCCCCCCCATTCCCCCCCCCTTCCTCCCCTTCCCTTCTAGGCCTCGCAGATGGGGTCGGCGGATCGCGCCGCATCGCCGATGCATCGGCGATGCGGCTCGATGCGGAGCCTGAATTTATCCACGCTGACGTCGCCGACGCATCGCCGACGTCGCCGATACATCGGCGATGCATTGACGATGCGGCGCGATCCTTCGACCCCATCTACTCGGACCCCATCTAGGAGGCTTCTATTCCCTCCCCTCCCCCCACCTCCGTTCCGCCTTCTCCCTTCTGCCCCGCTCCGCTCCTCTCCGCTCCCTCCCCGCCGGTGGCAGCCTTCTGGCAGTGACTGCGCCCGCTCGCAAGGGGCGCAGCCTCCATGTACGCGAGGTCGCTCTGAGGGCCTGTTCCCTTCTCGGCGACGTCTGGAGGGCACTACCCTTGAAAGCTACGATTGGAGACAGGACCCGAGATTGACCTCAGCTGCTGTCCCAGCGAGCCCCCTTCGTCGGCTTCTCGTCCTCCTGCCGAAGCCAGCTCACTGTCCGCTGCCACGTTCGCGGCTGCTTTGCTTCCGCATCCGAGGAGGGCACGGCGACGATTCCATCAAAAATACGCACGGTTTGACTCGCCTTGGAATCCTTATCGCCACGGTTGCACTCGCCTTGGAATCGCAGTGGCGGACCGGGGGTGACAGGAGGAGGAGGAGGAGGAGGAGGAGGAGGAGGAGGAGGAGGAGGAGGAGGAGGGGGGGGAGGAGGAGGGAGAGGAGGAGGTATGAACTTATCAAAGCCCACGAAGTCTTTGATGGCAATGAGAATAAGAAACCAGAGAAAAAACCGAGACGTTTTCCACAGCGTGCTCTGTCTGACTCAAGGGCCCTTCCACAATCCAGGGCCAAAACGGTTGCGGGCTCGTGCTATGCAACACACACGCACGAGCATGCACACTAGATGTACAGCGTATATCTCACACCCGTAAAAGAGTGAAAACACATGAAACAGAGAGACACCATCCTTCAATCTGAAATATAACACATCCAGATAAACATTCCGAATATGGCATTAACAATAAACATAATGAACAGCAAAGTTATAATGCGTGAGAAAGTGTAACTATTTCCACGCTGAAAGAAGCAATGCCGATATATCGCACTGCAGGCAAATGGATCTCCAAAACGAAATCCACAATCATACATGGATCTCCAAACGAAATCCACGATCACAAAGGGATCTCCAAACGAAATCCACCATCGTAACCTCTCGGGCGGCAAGCAATGAAAGCCGCAAAACGAAGAAAGAATAGTATTGAATACGAACCTCACTTGTGAACTCGAAAACCTTCCGTCAACTCTGGCTCGGTAGTCACCTCGCCTGCTCTGCGAAAACCCTGGATCTGATGCTGAAACCTCCATACGTCTCCGCTGAGCTTGTATGTCGTTATGCTCTGCACTCCCACCGTCCTGGCCGTGTACAGGTCGTTCGACGAGCCGCCGCGCTCGTCACTTGGTGGTCCTTTTGGTTCACTCTCGTTCTCGATCCGCTCCTTTTCGGCCTTCGCCCGTAGAACTGCCAACCAGTCTTGTATTTGTACTCGGCCTTCTTGATCTTGATCAGGTAGGATGCAACAGGATAGGCTCCACATAACCCAAGACATCTGAAAAACATGGCAAATCAAATCACAATACCATTGCCGTCGTTCTTGTTCTTCGTGTCGTAGCCCGAGCGAGCCGCCGATCTGTAACAACAAGTTGCGAACACCGCCAACTGCATGAACGGTGTCGTTGCCTTCCGCGTAGCCGCCGATGTCACCGGCCTGGTCTGATCTATGCTCTCCTGTCGCTCTTCCTTGGTCTTCTTCTTCGCCGCCGTGTAGTTCGGGTCATGCTTGAGCTGTAGCCTGCCATATCGCAGACGGTCGGCGAGGAGCTGTCTCGCCGCGATCTTCGTGAGCCCGTCCGCGTGTTGCCTCTCTGAAGATGCCCACCTCCAGCGTGTCATTGTAGCCTCCATCCTCTCACGCAGCGCTAGCACCTCGATGCCGGTCCGCTTGTCCTGGAAGCTAGTGATGCTCTCCTTCTGGGCCGCGTCGTAGAGCGCCTTCGCGTCCACAACTAATGCTGACTCACCCGCCATGTGGGTGCTTTCATCCTTCGTGATGTCCACGCCGTCGTAGATCAGGGCTGCCCAGAATCGCTTCGCAAACTCCAAGCCATCCATGCCCGCTGTTGCCGCCTGTGACTCCGCATGTAGAGAGGAACGTGCCATGCGCAGTAGCTTGAAGAACTTCCAGTCGATCACGCTAAAGTCGGACTCGTGTCCGTCGAATATCTTCTTGTGGCATGCCAGGATGACGTAGCCACCTTGACTGGACCCGTCTTGTCGAACTCCCCAGGCTGCGTCCGTCATTGCTACGAACACTATGTCGCATACCTGGCCGATCTTCTTCATCTTGAGCCCGACGTCCGAGTTCTGCTTGTAGAACCGCAGTGTCTTGTTCGCCTCCTTGGCCGTGCCCACCGTTGCCGTAGGTAGTTGCCCTTGGTGAATGCTGACCGAAGCCGAAAGATGAGGACACGCCTGAGAGCTTGGCCACTGCAACGCTCCGAGTAGGCCTCGTAGCTGCCGCTTCTCCTTGATAGTGAGCTCCCTCGTGTTGTCGCTGCTCTTCTGGTCGATCGTGATGGGCTTCAAGTTCTTCGCGTAGGATGCCATCTTCACCTCAATCTCGCTGATGTTCGACTTCGGGTTCTCCCAGTGCGGGGTCTGCGTCAAGTCGCTGCCGCAGTAGTCCATCTTGTCGTCTTCGATCCATGCCCTGAACTTGAACTTTCGTTTTACCTCGGCGATAGCCCGACTATAGTTATTGCCCGGCCGCCGATCTCCACCTCCCAGCATGTCGTCCACATAGAGTAGAACGAACCCGTCATTATTGCCGTCCTCATCGAAATTGAGGAACGTGCAGGGGTCCAAAGGATGCTGCTTGAGACCACTGGCCTTCAGGTCGTCTACCGCACGTAGCCACCAACGCCTCGGTGCGTCCACCTGACCGTACATTGGCTTAATGAGCTTCATAAGAGTATTCGGCTCGATGCCCATGAGCTCTGCCGCATCTTTGGGCACCTTCGCATATAACTCACGCTCTTGGGGTCGTCCCTGAAGAAATGTAGTAGCTACGTCTGCTGTCCACAGTCTCCAGCCGTTGTTAGCCGCCAGTAGTAGTGCCATCTGTCTTGCCAGTCTCGATGCTGTAGGCGATGCCGTCGGTACTGCGCCACTGAGTGCGTCGGGGTCGTTGAAACCTTGCAGTGCCAGCCGCGCCTTGGCACGTGGTGTGCCGTCGTCGTTCTTTGTCCGCTTGAGCACCCACTTCGCCTTGAGTATCCGCCGAGGGTCCTCCTCCCCGGTGGGCTTGTGAAACTCCCAGACGTCATTGCCGAAGAACTCCGTCAGCTCCTTCCGCTTGCCCTGCATGAACGCCGCGCGCTCGTGGGGCGTCATGTTCCTCGTGCTGATGTCCACGAAGATGTCGCTGAGCTTCGCCTCCGTGCCGTCGAACTCCCAGCCGAATGGCAAATCCTGACTGGTGACCATCAGCTGTAGAGCTGCAAGTTCGTCGTCAGCATCGTCGAGGTCCGGTACTGGTACCGCGCTGCTCAGTCCAGGGTCGGGTAGAGTGCCTCTGAAGATTCCGCCTCCAGGTCTGGTGAATATCGCCGCCTCTGCTTTATCCATCCTGAGCCGCTCTTTCTGAAGGTTTCAGATAGTTCTCGACTGTGCCTGTGTCGCTCTGAGCTCCTGCTCCGATGATGATGCTGCTGGCTGCGCTGTCTGCGTTGGCTGTGCTGCCGGTTGAGTTGCTGGTTGCTCTTGCTCTGGTGGGGGTGTCGTCGGCATCGGCTCCTGGTCTGGCTGACCAGAGTTAGACGTCTGTCGACTGCCGTCAGGTACCAGCGCCTCCGCGTCTGGAAGATCCTCTGCTGGAGCTGCTGCGGCTGGTGGTACCTCTGATGTTGCCGTGGCTGCTGCCGCAGCTGACCCAGATGACGATGCCTCTGTAGGTACCTCCGCCACTGGGGCCGTCCTCGGATCAGGACCTCCTCCTCGGCGTCGCTTGGATGCTGGACCTTCGTCTCCGTCTCCGTCCTCCGCGTCGTCGCCGACGTCCATGTCCGAGTCGCCCGGTGCGTCGAACGGGGGTTGCTGTGAGCTAATGTCGTGGTACTGCGTCACGCCCGTCCTCCGCATACTGCCCAGTGTATCCTTGGCCTGGGTCAGGTTCTCTAGTAGAACGCACCCTTGATCACTCACGTCTGGCCGAACGTGTTCAGGTGCACACCGTAGTAGCTGCGTGCCGTGAACGATCCAGTAGATGCGTGGTCCACTCTCGTCCTGGCGCATCTCCTTGAACACTACGACTGCGGGTCCCTTCCACTTGTTCTTGATCAGCTTGTTAGTCTTGCCCTCGCGCCAGTAGTAACACCGCTGGCCGATGGACAAATCGTGCTTGAGCGCCACGTGTCGTCGTAGGAGTGCGCGTCGAAGTTTGGCTGAGGCGTCCGCCTTCATGAAAGCTAACGCCGCCATGGACCTCCTCTCCAGCACGTCCTTGAAGTCCTCGTCCTCCTTCATCTGGTACAGGGTCGCTGGTGAGAACTTGTCGCTGGAGTTGGTCATCGTCGTAGTGGGATCCATACCCATAACCCACTGACATGGTGAGTACCCTTTTGTGAACGCCAGTCGGTTAACCTGGTGGGGCACGTAGATACACGCCTCGGTGATTAGTTTCTCGTCGAGCACCGTGTTGGCCGTACGCTCAATGGCGTCCTGGCAGTAGAGTTCGATCGCCTCTCGAACCACCTGATGACGTCGCTCCACCACTCCGAGACTCGAGTGAGCCTCGCCTGCTGCGATCACAATACTGATACGGTGTTGCTCCAGAAACTGCATGAACTTGTCCGACGCAAAGCCCGAGCCGTCGTCGGTACGTAGCTCGCCCATGGGACCGAACTGCCTGATCCAGCCGCGCTCGACCGCCTTGATCAGTTCGTCGGCCGTCTCCGTCTTGATTGTCCGTAGGGCACAGTACCTGGTAGCACCGTCCACCATCGACACGATTGCCGTCTTGCCTGTCACGGTCTTGACCCAGAACACGTCGGTGTAGACGGTCTCGTTGAACTTCGTCGGCTGCTTGGCTGACGCTGTGGGCGCCTTAGGCGGGCGCTGCCGCTGCATACAGTGCTCGCAGCGATACTCAGACGCGCAGTTGAGCACGTTTTCCTGAGCTCCTGCTTGCTGTAGTAACCGATGTAGTACCGTCGGGTTGGGATGTCCCATGTTCCGGTGTAGCCGCTTGACGTAGCGCAACGCCTCGGTGCCGTATTTCTCGCGTAACTGCGAGTGCACGTGGACAACCTCCTCTTTCGCCGTCTCGTCCGTCGAGGTGGGGTTGCTGCCGCTGCTGACGTCTTCGCCGTCGTAGATCTCCTCGACCTCGGCCTCCGCCATAACTTGTGCCAGGGTGGCTGCCAAGATGAACGGGTAGTCCTCCGTGACCTTCGTGCGCTTGACGCCGCTGCCGCCCACGTTGCCCTCCAGTACTGCGTGCTGGTGGCACCTGTCGCATCGCGTGCTCATGATAGCCGCCATGAGCTTCTTGGTGGTCCTGATGGTGGTTGGCTTCTTGACCGGCTGATCGTCGTTCCCTGGTACGGTGAGACCGTACATGCACTGGTCGAAGGTCGCTTTGTAGCCCGGTAGGTAGGACCAGGCTTTGGTCTGCTAGGCCCTCGATGTGGCTGGATGCCCCACGTGAGCATGACGTCCACCTTCACACTGGATGCGGTAGACGTCCGCCACGAACTGCAGGTGTGTCTGGTGATGCCAGTCACGTAGCTCGATAAGATACTCCTTCCAACCTGGGTGTTGGTGAATGTTTAGCTCCTGCATGTTGGACCAGGGTCCACAAATCGGGGAGAGATGTACTTCGTCTGGCTGTTCTTCGTGTAGCTTGCGCTTGAACCGCTCTCGGTGTTCGGCCTTCGCGAAGTCCCAGCCCGCGTGTAGTCCGAACGTCTCGACGTCCGCTCCGAGGTCGCGTAGGCTCTGAGATAACCGAGCTTCGCCTGCATAGACCTCCCAGACCTTCCGTCGCGTGGTGCAGCGCTTTGCCGCTGCACGCCGCATCGTCTGCATGCACTGGTCGCTCGCGTGCTTGATCGCCGAGCCGATCTTCTGAATGAAGTTGGTCGTGACCTGCCTCTTGTCGCCATCGTCGTTGCTGTAAGTGTCCTGCTCGGTGAGCTGCGTCACGTCGCTGTAGGCGTCCGCCAGGCACCAGCATGGCTCTGGCAGGTTCGGGTCGACTGGTTGGATCGGCGTCGTTGTGAAGCAAAGGTTACCGCAGGAAGCATGATTCTGACACCGATACTGCTTCATATACTCGCCACAGCAGTCGACCTTCACGACTCGTTGCGGGCATCTTTCTGAGCGCGCCCGCTGCTGATGTGCAATTTCCCACTGTTCCCCGTCGTCGCTGCTGCTATTGTCGACCTTGTAGATTTCATCTAGAAACTCCAGGCCGCTGATGGTCCTATCGCCGTCCATGAACTCCTTGAAATCGACCGGCTCGTACTCAAAGTCCAACTGAATGTCCTTCGTCTGGTCGTCCATGTCCTCAAGCAGATCCACCATGTAATGGCCTTGCGGAGACGTGCGCACCTCCTCGTAGCTGCCGCCGTTCCACGCCAGCTGCTGATTCGCAAAGTCGACCTGCACTGCAAACTTCTCCAGTAGGGGCCGCGGGAAGAGTATTGGCGTCTGCCCTGGAACGAGGTAGATGTACAGGGTTCCCGTCTTGCTCTTGAAGCTCGCTGGAATGACGCCGCACCACAGCGCGTGCTCCACCTTGCCATTGCCGAAACTGAATGGCCTCCGACACGTGCGAAACTCCAGCGTCTCGATCGGGTAGCCCCTGGCGTGGCATGTGGTCAGGTATTCCTTGATAGTCTCCGAACCTGACATAAGCGTAGTGGCGCCGCCGCCCAGGATCGCCGATTGTGTGGGAATGATTCTGGCCGTCTTGCGGTCGTCCCAGTAGACTTCGTCCACCATCATCTCTTGATCCATCTGTCCGTGGGGCCGCTTCTTCGGTGGCTCTGGGCAGTCCTTCGCCAAGTGTCCGACTCCGCCACATCGTAGACACGTCGCCTTGGATGGTGCTGGCCTCGTAGCTGCATCCGCCCTCTCCGTGGGTCTTGGCCTCGTGTACGGATTGAATGGGCGAGATGGTGCCGAGAGTGGTGAGCCCTTCCGTCCTGGGCTGCCCTTCCTACCAGCTCCTCGAGAGCGTCCGCGTCCTTTGGCTCCGCCCTTGCTCGGAGGGCGCCTCGGTGCTGCCGATGTTGATGATCCCGTCGCGCCTGGTACCATCGCCACCACTGGGTAGTAGCCCCGTGCAAGCTTCAAGTCGTTGAAGCGCTTGCGAGCATCGTGGTAGGCCGCGTAGACCTCGTCGTACTCCGATACATCGAAGTCCTGCATCGTCGCCGTGTCCCGCTGATAGTAGGCCTCCTCGCAGTCGTACCAGCTCTCGTCGCCGTCCTCGGCCCAGTACTCCTGCTCGTAGCCGTCGTCGAACTCTAGTTCGTCGTCTTGGCCATAGTATGCATCTTCTTCGTAGTACTCTCCTATCTCGTCGTCCACGTGGTACTGCTTCCGTGCATGATTAGGCTCGTATATTGTGCTCTCCTGTCCGAATGTCGCCTCCAGCGCCTCGATCACTTTGTCCTGTGTGATATCCTTGCCCACGATGGACATGGTGACTGCCTTCTGGTCTGAACTGTAACCACCTCGTCGTAGAATCAGCCATCCCCGAACCTTGGATGGCAGCTCGATGTCATGCGTTTTGAGCTTCCGCTCTGACGCCCGAACTCTTGATATATAGCTGAACAGGGTCTCTGCTCGATTACGTCGTAACTTGCAGAAGTACTCCTCAAAGTGATCTGCCAACTCCGTCCGTGTGTCCATCTTGAATCGCTTCCGTAAGCGAGTGAGCAGCGCTGTAGCCGCGCCAGGCTTGATCAGGTCATCCGCCGTGAGGTCCTCAACTTCATCCCAGGCTTCACCCGTCAGCCCAGCCGATAACATGAGAGCCGCTTCACCCTCCTTCTTCTCCAAGGTAAGCTTCGCTATGAACATAGTCGCCCGCTTCTCGTACTCCTTCCATCTCGACAGTGTGCCATCGAACTGTGGAACTCCGCGTTCTGGTAGTATTGCTTGCTGGTCATCGGCTCCTCTGCCGCCTGCCTTCGCCATGATGCTGGCCTTTGCGGCGTAGAGGTCGTCCTCGCTGTCGAGAGAAGAGTGCTGATGCTGCTCGTACTCGCTGCTTAAATTGTCGCTCTGGACCTCGCTGGAGGTCGATTCCGAGATGTAGCTGAAGCTGGGCTCGAAGCCACTCAATATGGAGCTGTGGCCGTCGAGGCTGAGCGGTCCACTGAATATGGAGGGCGCTGATGAGCTTGCCGAAAGATCGACAGGCTCCGCTACCAATATGAACTTATCAAAGCCCACGAAGTCTTTGATGGCAATGAAACTAAGAAACCAGAGAAACATCTGAGACGTTTTCCACAGCGTGCTCTGTCTGACTCAAGGGCCCTTCCACAATCCAGGGCCAAAACGGTTGCGGGCTCGTGCTATGCAACACACGCACGAGCATGCACACTAGATGTACAGCGTATATCTCACAGGAGGAGGAGGAGGGGGAGGAGGAGGGGGAGGGATCGGGGTAGAGACAGAGGAGAGAGACAGAGGGATGAGGGGAACCATCTGTCTTTTTCCTCTCCCTCTCCCCATTCACTGCCTCTGCCTCTTCAAAGTCCTCCTCTCCTACTCTTCTCGTCCCCTGACTCCTCCCATCAACATACATCTCGCTCATGTGCTCCCTCCTTCGCTCCCTCCCCCCCTCATCTCGTCCTCGGGCTTACCCGCCAGTCGATGCTTCGATATCTGGCACAGGAGGATCAGTTTTAGTATCCTGTTCCGGGTTGCGTGCGGGTGCTGTTGGTTTTGCATGTGCAGGCAGTGTTTACAACAGGCGATGGGGTCCTCTATCGACATGCACCCACTTGTGCGCGGCACGTACGGGGTTGCATTCACAGAACTGTTTACTAGAGTTCCCGTTCGGGTCTCTTCACTGGGTTGGTATGTGTGGGTGTGCTGGTATGTGCGGAGACACGGGCCTGATGTTCCTCATCCTCAACTTCCTCCCCATCCAAAAAGTCATCCGTCGTAGTCGTCGGCCTCCTCCTCCTCCTCGTCCTTTACCCTCCTCTTTACTATCATCATCATCATCATCCTCCTCCATCCCTCGCTCCTCCTCCTCCTTATTCCTCCTCCTTATCTCTCTTCCTCCCTCCTCCCTTCTCCTCATTCCTCTCCTCGTTCTCCCATCTCCCATCGTCCTCCATGCCTCGTCCTTTTCCTCTTCCTCTTCCCTCTTCCTCCTCCTCCTCGCTTCTCGTCGGTCCTAGGGCGATCCCGTGTGTTCACATAGTGGATCTATGCCCCCCTAGGCGTCTGGTCGGATACTCGCTCCTCCTCCTCCTCCTCCTCCTCCTTCTCCTTCTCCGCATTCCTCCTCCTTCCCCTCCTGGTCCTCATCATCCTCCGTCCCTCCCTCCCTGGCACCCGCCTCCTCGCTCGTCCGCCCTCGTCTTTATTCCTCCGCCCTTTCTCCTCCTCCTCCTCCTCCTCCTCCTCCATGTTCTCCTCCTCCTCCTCCTCCTCCTCCTCCGTGTCCTTCTACACTTTCTATTTCTCCTGCTCCGTTCTTTTTCCTTTTGGATAACTCCACCCTGTCGCACCCTGGTGCCGGTCGAAAGGACGGGCCGGGCGTCTCGCTGAAGACTTCTCACCACTATGACCCAGAGGTTACAGCATTGGCAGCAGCTTCACACATGGAGAGCGGGTGGTTTGCAGAGTGTGGCTCTTGCCTCAGCGCCGCGCACAGTCGTTCTACAAACTTGTAAGAGCCTCACGGATTTAGGGCAGTCGGTTTTCAACATGTGGTTCTCGCTTCAGCGCCACGCACATTCGTTTTTGAAATTTCAAGAGTTTCACGGATTGAGGGCGGGTCGTTTTCAAAATGCGACTCTCGCTTCAGCGCCGCGCACAATCGTTTTACAACCTTCTGAGAGCTTGACGGATATTCGAAGTCGCCAACACGTAACAGTCAGGTCAACTCTTGACATTGAAGTCCTGAGAATTGTGTCTTGGCACGCTTCAGGATGATCACACGGTTGTCCCCCAACGGGGCAATTCTTTCAGTAGAAAAGATCCTTTTGTAGGGGCCTGTTCAGAGGGATTTTGGAGGGACGGTGTATTTCAATATCGTTGGTGAGTCTTGGGTTTGCACTGGTCCTCCTCCTCTTCCTCCTCCTCCTCCTCCTCCTCCTCCTCCTCCTCCCCCCTTTCTCTCCGTCTGGGCGTCTGGACCAGTGCAAATACCGTGCCCTGCATGTGCCTGACATGTGCTCGGCATGTGCGGGGCGAGGTGGACACGGTCAGGTGCAGGTCCTCAGCCCGAGCATGCCCGGCACATCTTTGGCACATGCCGGCTCAGTGTGTGCGCAGTTGCGGGCTATGAGAAAGAAAGGGAGGAGGAGAAGAAGGAGGAGTATGCAGGAGGAGGAGGAGGAGGAGGAGGAGTATGGAGGAGCAGGAGGAGGAGGAGGGAGGCGGAAGGAGGAAGAGGTATAGGTAATGCAAGGACGGCTATGATCAGGATGAGAAGGTTGAAGAGGATGAGGGGGAGGAGGAGAGTGCACAGGTTTGGTTTGCACCGACTATGCGGCAATTGCGGCCAGGATAACGCAGAGAAAGCAGGAAGGAGCTTCACTAGGAGTGAGTTATACGTGAAAGGCTTGATGCGAGAGTTGTGTCCTTCTGCTGAGAGAGATCATTTGCGCGAACGGGCTTTCATTCTGGGCTCGCCGGCATCGTTGACGCATGCGTACACACGCAATGCGGGGTTGCCGCGGATCCGTGTGCTGGACAGCATCAACAGCTCGCTGCCATGGTCAAGGGCCAAATCGACAAGTGTTGAAACAAGAGGCTTTGCATGAGCCAGCGCTGCATGTGTTAGGAATGCCACGCGCCCTCGGCATTCGGCCTGTTGCTTGTGCTTGCCTTGACACCCGTGCTCATGACTGCAATTCGAGTCCCTGCTGTTTCGTGTATAGGGAATTACGCTACGGCGACGAGGCGGACTTGGTAACATGAGAAACTAGCCCAGCCACCGATGCATCATTGAGAGCATCCTGAACTCTTTTCGTTCAGCTTGGTGTACACCAAGCTTCTGAACAGTTTCTCCTCCCGTCGGAACTCGCAGAGTGTTTGCGGTTTGGGCGAATAGGAGGACTCCAAGTCGTTTCTGAAGGTTCTCGTCTTTCCCGATCGCTTCTGCAGGTTATCGCCGCCATGTCTGGACGCAGCTTTGAAAATTAGGCAGGGTGGTCCCCAGCAGTTTGGTACAAAGTGCCTCATTGCGACGAGGATCCGTACCGTGCTTCGCTTTTGCGGCAATGTTCTCTCGACCACGTGTTGTGCCGAGTCTGTCCCAGCCTCACGTCGCAAAGTTGGAGTCAAGCGTCCTCGGAAGTGCACGGCGAAGATCACCACAGAAAGCCAGGGTTCAGGTTGCCATATCACATGCATTCGGAATTCGATATCTAGCGCGGGGGAGGTTGCCCCGACGGGTCAACCTCGCCTCCTCAGCGCACCGCACCGTGTCCTAGAATGCCTTCGGCGCGCGGTAAGTGTCCGCGACGGCGCCGATCTTGGGCCGTCGGAGGCGGCGGCCTCCCCCTGTGCGCTTGCCATGTGTTGTCTGCCGTCGGCAGTGCCTCGCCCTGCCTCTCTGCAGCTCCGCGGCCACTGCCTGCTGCCCTCGGCCCTTCCGCCTCGCGCGCCGTCTGCGCCGTCGCTCCAGGAGCTTCCAGAAGCCGCTGAGGAACCTGTTCGCGGTGTACTCGGAGGCACCTCTGGAGGCGACACGGGGAGGGAGGAGGGATAGAGAAAGGAGGAGGCGGGGGAGGAGCAGAGCAGGAGGAGGAAGAGGAGGGGCCAGCTCAGATCCATCTTGGGCGGAGAACCCCATATGGCAGAAAGTGGTCGGGGTGGACCGAAGACACCCGGGAACTGCTTGGAACGAATCAAAAGGAGTATGCGGCACAGCTCTCGAAACGCCAGCACATCTCCAATGGCCGTGGGTGCGGCGAACACGTCAGGGAAGGCACAGCTTTCTTCCAGAGTGCTGCTCGGCCGGGACCTGATCGACCGCGGGACGGGGCTTCACGGGGCGGAGGGACTTGACCCCACCAATGTTGTTTACACGTATGGTTGATGGAGGAGGCCCGATTCTACAAGCTTACGCCACATCCGCCGACCCCTTCACTCAGGTCGTTCGTGGGCCTGGCTTGTGCGGAGTGCTTGATCACTTGGTGGTGCTGTTGGAGGGGCCATCTGGGTTAGTTCCGGATGTTTCGTGTGACTGCGGGAATGTCATGGACAACACCCATGAGCAGTATTTGGATTTCTGCAGGCCATCTGCCAAGTATCTCTCCTCGGCAGTTTGTTGGGCCCTTCCCGTTTATGGTTGAGTGTTTGGCGTCAGCCATGTGGAGGTGATTCACATTGTTTCAAGTCTACTTGTTGGTTGGGGCCATCTTGGGTGTGCTTCGGGTTGCTTGTTTTGGGGTGCTGTAAGGTGGAGACGTCCGCGCCTCTGGGAGGGCAGGGCGTCTGACAGAGTTGGGCGACAATGGCAGGCTTCCGTGCGGGATGAGCTAACTTTGGAACGCCGGGGCCCCTGCGGGGGTCAAGGGGGGAACCGTCTTGGAGCCTCCACGGAGCCGCAGGGACCCTCCCGGAGCGTCCGCGGCGACTTGCGGGCCGTATGGGGGGCCATCTTGGGTCGGGCGGGGCCCGTGTCGGGATGTCCTGGGGCCCTTTGGGGCAGTCCGGGGCCCGGCGCCGAGTCCTGTCAGGCCGCCTCGGTCGGGCACGTCTGGAGCCGCCGAGGGGCCGCCAGGAGCCGTCGTGGGGCCCTCTTGGGGCCAACGCGGAGGCTGGATGGGGCTCTCCTGGGCCGTCTGCTGCGCCCTGCTGGCCGCACGGGGCGCCGTCGTGCGGCCCTCCTGGAGGCCTCGTCGCCCGTCGCCCGTCGCAGGGCAAGACGTTTGGACGAGTGTGCCAAGAGTGTGATTTGAGTTCCAGGGAGTGGGCACATGGCAAGTGTCGGCTTCGTGGCGCATGCTTCACGTAGGGAATGAGGTAAGGTTCGCTTGTTGGGGCCCTCGCCGGGGTCGGGGGGGAACCCTCCTGCGGCCAATGCGGAGCCTGAAGGGGCTCTCCTGGGCCGTGAGCTGCGCCTTGCGGGTCGCATTGGGCGCCGTCGTGCGGCTCTCTTGAAGGCCTCGTCGCCCGTGGCGGGTCGGTGGGCAAGGCGTCTGAACGAGTGCGCCCCAAAAAGGCGGATGTTTTTTCTGGGACTATGCAAATCTTGGATTCGTGACGCAGGCTTCCGTGGGGAGTGAGCGAATGCTGGCCTGTTTGGGCCCTTGCGGGGGTCCTGAAGGCAAGACGGAGCCTGAGGCGGCCCTCATGATGGGCCGTGTCCCCTCGGACGCGCCGTGGGCCAGAGGTCCATGGCGAGAATGGGCGCGCGCGCGCTTGAGCGACGGTGGTCGTGCCAGAGAGGGGCCCGAACGCGAGGTTGGGGCTCGTCCTGCTGGTGCCGCGGGGGCTGCCGCGCGCAGCCGCGCCGGGAGTCGCACGGAGCCTGTGCCGGAGAGGGGCCCGAACTGCATGGCACACGAGCGCGGAGGCGGCCGCAGGCGGGGGCGGAGGTGGTAGGGGGCCACGTGCGAGCCCTACCCCCGCCCTCCCCCTCGGAAATCGTGGGGGGTAGGGGCAGGGTTCGCATGTGGCCCCCTCAACTCGGGGCGCAGGGTGCCACCTGGGGTCGCGCAGGGGGCCCCCCGAGGCCCTGGCCGTCGGCGGCGCCCCGTGGGCGGCGTGGGGGCCACGTGGGTACGGGTGGGGGTCCCTCCGGGGGCGCTTCCCGGGCCGCCCCGGAGCCAGCGGGAGCCGTCGCGGGGCGAGCTGAGATCGGGGGCGGCAACGAGGGGGGGTGATGAAAGATGACTTAGGGGGGGGGGGATCTCGTGCCGTGGGCCATGATGTTTCCCCAGATTTCATGGCGCCTCTCCTTCTTTCACTGCGTCCCTGGCCCCCCCGCTGGGCCGCGCGCATGCCGCCGGTCCTGATTTGCACCCCCCTCCTCCTGGACCCCCCCCCTCTTGGCCGCTCCCGATGGGGCGCCTGTTGGGCCGCTTCGGGTCGGAGGTCCGGGCCTCTGGCGCAGCTTGCGGGACGGTGAGGTGCCCGAGCGAAGCGCGGCTAGTTGGGCCTGTTGGGGCCCCCGGGGGAGGGGATCTTTTGGGAGCCGTCCGTCTTTCAGGAGAGGAAAAAGCACACAGACACAATTCATCCCCGATGTCCCAGAAAAGATGGGAAAATGTGGGAAGTGGGGGGGGAAGACAGAGCCCCAGAACATATGGGAAAATGTGGGGATTGTTTTATTTGTGTGTATTTATTTGTGTGTCCTGGGGCCCCTTCAATCTTGGAGCGTCTAAGGATCCTCTGGGCGGCCCTCCTGGGCCGTCTGCGGCGACTTGCGGGTCGTCGGGGGGCCATCTTGGGCTGGGTGGGCCCCGTGTGGAGCCGTCACGGGGCCATGATGGGTGGTCTTGAAGCCGTCTCGGCGTCCTCTGAGGCTGTCTTGGGCGACTTTTGGGCCGCCCGGGGCCGCCTGGAGCCGTCGTGGAGCTCCCTGAATGCCTCTTGGCCCGTCTCGGGTCGCCGGTCACGGCCTCGGATCCAGTTGGCCAAGCATGCAAGGTTTCATTTGGGAATGTCGCAAGTTTGGAGGGTTGGGGCCCTCGTGGATGGTCTATTGGGGGGGGTCTTGCAGGCTTCGTGGGCTGTCTTGAAGCCATCCCAGGGCGGCTGCGTGCCATCTGGACTCGCCTGGAGACCAGGGTGAGCCATTTCGAAGTCGTCGGAGGCCGTCCATGAGCATGCATGAGGTTGCCAGGGCGGCCGAGTCCGCCCGCCAATTTGCGCGGGACCCTCCCCCCAAACTCGGGGGTGGACAGACCTCCTACCCAGACACGTCGATTAGCGAATTGGCCGTTTTCGGTTCGCGAGAGGGCGTCGTGGCCGTCATTTTTGCGGGTCCAGGTCCGTCGGTTTCGGTCCCAGGCCGTTTCAACTAACAGGTGGTCTACTAAAGGGAGATTTGTCCACCGCCGACAAACCAGCCAGACAGAACCCCCCGGGGAGGGGTCTGGGGAGGGGCAGCAGTCTCACACGCCGCAGACCCCAAGGGGTCGGCGGATTGATCCTGATTTGGGAATCTTGCATTCATGATGCACACACGGATGGGATCAAGTCCCGTCCCGCTACAGCAGTGCCTTCTTGCAAGGAGTCTAAGGAAGGATGGGTGGGCTCATGAGCATGCTCCCGATGATGGCCATGATCCATCATCATGAAGATTGTCACTATGGTTGCATCGTCGTGGCTGTGCTAATCCACGTGATGCTGACCTTGACCAACACGCAACCATGGTCGCGATGAAGACGGCTATGGTGGTCCCCAGCAATCATCTAATCATTGGCCACATGCCGAACGCGTAAGCACGTCAGCTTGCCTCATCCAGCCGCGCGAAGCCCATCTGAAAACCCAGGGAACCTTCCCTCCACAACAGTACAGTGGCCGTCGGCCCATCCCGCCACCGTGCCCAGGTCGGCGCCAAGAGGCTGCTCAGAGGCCTCTGTGGGTCGTTTCGAAGGCCGCTCGGAGGCCTCTCTTTTTTTTGTGTGTGTGTGTGTTTGTTTGTGTGTTTGTTTGTGTGTGTGTGTGTGTGTGTGTGTGTGTGTGTGTGTCTGTGTGGGGGGGGGCTCCTTGGAGCCAGTTGGAAGCCTCTTGGGGGCCTTCCTGAGACCTCTTGGGGGCTTCTGGGTCCCCAGTGAGAGCGTCTTGGGGTTCTGGAGGCGGTCTCGGGGGCCATCCTGAGGTTGAGGGCCCGACAAGCCCCTTCGTTTTTCCCTCTTTGGAGCCCTTCTTGAGGCCTCCTGGGCCCCTCTTTGGGGGCCCTCTTGGGGCCCTCTTGGAGCAACCTGGGCCGTCTAGCATCCTCCCAGGATTGAAAAAAACGAAAGCACGTGCACATCACTGGAAGGCTCCCTGCCTTCAATGATGTTTGACCTGTCGGGGCGGTCCCCGGGGCCACCAACATCGCCCGAGGGGACGGCCCCGCGGGGCTATCCGAGGACACGCGGGAAGTGCGGACGCCCAAGCACGCTCCCCGTGGCGCCGACGGGGGTGGCGCGACGCGGGCGGCCACCAAGCCCAGGAGGTTTCTTGAGAGCCCTCCCCTCCCTGGGAGAAGCCCTCTCCTGGCATCGCTCGGGGCTGTGCAGGTTTCGATTCTGGCGATGGCCATCGAGGAGCGACCTGGATCATCTTGCGAGAAAACGCACACGAAGCCGACCGAATAATACACGGGGGAATGGACGTCCGAGCGATGGCAAGTTCTCAGAAGCCTCCGAGCGAGACCCTTTTCACCATCAGAGGAGCAAGAGGTCATGATAATGACACGTTCTAAGATCTTCAAGGTTTCCAGGATTCCCCAGAGTTCCTACTGTTCCGCACTGGCTGCGCCGCTAGATACTCTGAAAATCCTGGGACGTCTCCTGAGCTCACCTCATCATGGCGTCAATCTCGCCCTAAAGCAGCCCCCCTGCCTTGTCACAGGGCGACCCCGCAACCCGAGAGGTCCCCAAACCGGCCCCGGGCCCCTCTCGGGGACCATCTTGGCCAGCTCTTTCCACTTCTCTCCCACTTGCGCCCGCCCGTGGTCACGAGGGACCCCACGGAGGCTTCCGGAAACGTCAGCGGCAAAGCCTTCCCCAGCGCGCGCCTCCAGCACACCCCAGAACCTCTTCCTCATATTCCTCTTCTTCCTCTTCTTCCTCCTCCTCCTCTCCCTCCTCCTCCTCCTTCCTCCTCCTCCTCCTCCTCCTCCTCCTCCTCCTCCTCCTCCTCCTCCTCCCCCTCCTCCTCCTCCTCCCTCCTCCTCCTCCTCCTCCTCCTCCCTCCTCCTCCTCTTCCTCCTCCTCCTCCTCCTCCTCCATCTTCCTCCTCCTCCTCCTCCTCCTCCCGCCTCCAAAGTTCGATTACACGTAAGAGTGACCCTTCGCCGAAGTGACCTGTAGTGCGCGGCCCCTTGGGGTCCGCCGATCGCCGAACGCGGTGCGATGGTAGCGCCTTGCGCGCTCGGGCTTGGCCCCCCCCCCGCGGCCCCCAAGGTGCCGCGCACCAAAGATTCGGCGGCGAGCCCGCGGGGGAAGTGAGAAGGCGGAGGCCTTCTCAAAAAAATCGGAAGTCCCCCGGCCTTCTGAGAAGCTTTCCCAGCTGTCCCCGGAGACAACACCAGAAACTTCTCAGAAGGCGCAGGGGCTTCTGAGATGCCCCGCCGCCTTCTGAGAAGGCCTGCTCCTTCTCACGTCCCCTCCGGGCCCGCCGCCGAAAGGTCACTCTTAATTACCCAGGGTCACTCTTTGCGTGTCGCCGGAAGGTCCCCCAACCGCGAGGCCCGAGCTGCACACCGCAGGGGCTGGCCGAGGGCGGCGGCCAACACGGGGAGGTTGGTGGAGGGACCCTTGGCAGGCGGCGGATGCAGATGCCTTTGGGCCCTCGCTTTAAGTCGGGCCTGTCCCTCTACAGGGGGGAAATTCAAAAATAGTCAGAGTAGTCCGGGGACGCTTTTTTCAGTATCTTTGACAATTTTGAGCAATTTTTGAATATCTTTTATCTTCGTCGAAAATCCCCCTGTATGGGGACATGCCCGACTTAACCCTCGCGGGGTCCTGTCCTTTCCGCATCGCCACCGCCCGTCGAGGTGCCCCCGAAGGTCGGTCCCCCCCCCGGCGGTGGTCATGGGCAACAGGCTGTTCTTCTCTACAGTTCGGGGGTGGACAGACCTCCTACCCTGACACGTCGATTCAGGAATTGGCCGTTTTCGGTTCGCGAGAGGTCGTCGCGGCCGTCATTTTTGCGGGTCCAGGTCCGTCGGTTTCGGTCCCAGGTCGTTTTCACTAAGGGGAGGTCTACTAAAGGGAGGTTTGTCCACCGCCGAACAGTGGAGACCCATGCCAAGAGACACCCTGCTTGCCTCCAGGGTGCCCTGGGTTTCACGGGCTTCGATGGTTTTGCGATGGAACGTGTGACGCTCCCGCACCGAAAAACAATGGACGTCTCGGGGTCTCGGGGTTGGGTTTCTTGTGGAAGGTTTCTTGTGGTCGAGCCCCTGCTGTAGGCTCCGACTACTGGGTCGGGAGGCCCGAAAGGAAAGCTGCACTTCACGCCAGTCGCGACTCGCTCGCACGCATCTCCGGCCCAGCGCTGGCTGGCCAGGAGGTGAAGGAAGCGAAGGGAGGGAGGAGGGGCGAAGTGCTATGCAAGTCAACTCGCTGGAGTCCAATCAGAGTGAGGGGGCCGAGCGGTCATTCGTTGCCCCTGGGTGCATGGCCGAAGTGGAACTCCGAGGCGCGGATTCTGCTTGTTGTTGCGCCGTTGTGGTCTTCGTCCCCCCCTCGGGGCCCGGCCCGCGACCCGCCCGCGACACACTTACACTGCTTCAACGAAAGCATGGGCGCCTGCAGCGGGCTCGTGGCATAACTTGTGAAGCTCAGGCGCCTGCGGCGGGCTTCTTCAGAGCCTCGCAGACTGCCGAAGTCCCCGCCGCCCCCATCACTCTTGTCCGCAACTGCGGGGTGCTACAGCACATGGACAATACACTCGAGCCCGATGCAGACTCGGAAGAATATATTGACTCCCCCCCTGCCCCTCCATGTCAATGTTGAACTCGGTATGGGTGGTGATTTGGGGGTCTGAAATCTGTTGTCCACTCAAGCCCCCTTGCTTGCCACACCCTCCAATCTTGATTTTGGGGGGTCCGGGGGGGGGGGGATCTTGCGTCGCAGGGCTCGAATCTATTGTTCAGTCGGGCTTCTTAATTTTCGTCGACAACCCCCCCTGTAGGGGGACACGCCCGACCTGAATCTATGGCCCGTGTACGGCAGACTACGAGCGTTCTCCGAGGCCCCGCTCGGCAGACCCCCCCCCCGGCAGCAGGGCGCGCCCGCCGCCCCCCCCCGGAGGCCTGCGGGAGGCGCCTGCTGCGGCCCGGGGACGCGGTGCTGGTGGCGGCCCCGGGCCCCCCGCCCGACGAGGAGGGGCGGCGCGCGGGCAGCGCCGAGCGCCGGGCACCCCGCGGGAGGCTCGAGCTGAGCTTCGAGTCGGGCGTGCCCCCCCTCTGCAGGAGGAATCTCTGCAAGAATAGGAAAAACAGCTCGTCTGGGGACGAGGCTTCGAGTGTTTTTGCTGGGCTACGTTGGGAATGTATTGTGACTAGCCTTACGTGTTCCTCCCAAGTCCGCCTGCAGGAGGACATGCCCGACCCAAGCTTAGCCGCCCCGATGCGCCCGTTTGCAGCGCGAGACACGCGCCGCGTCCGCAACGTCCGTGTGGACGCGCTGCGTGTTGGCTCGGCACGCGCTGGCCCACGCTCTGGGTGGGCGAGCGCGCCGCGCCAGACCCGCGTGTCCCCGTCTGCGCGTGGAGCTCCGCACCAGTACGCTGCGGGTTGCGCGTTGCGTGTCCGGGCGGCGAAGCGCGAGGCTCGAGGCTCTTGTCTGGCGGTGCTCCTCGGCGCGCGGCGGTTTGCCAGCCCCGAGGTGCTCGCCGGCAGCTGCGCCTCGCCGAGAGCGTTGCACAGCGGGTGCTTCCGAGGCGTCCCCAGATGGGCCGCCGGAGGCCCGCGCTGTGGCCCGGAAGGTGCACGACGACCGTCCCCTTCTCCAGCTGCTGGTCCTCCTTCTCCTCCTCCTCCTCCTCCTCCTCCTCCTCCTCCTCATCCTGCTCCCTCTCCTCCTCCTCCTCCTCCTCCTCCTCCTCCTCCTCTGCTCCTCCTCCTCCTCCTCCTCCTCCTCCTTTTCCTCCTCCTCCTCCTCCTCCTCCTCCTCCTCCTCCTCCTCCTCCTCCTCTCGTCGCGGCCGTGATGCTTCGGCAGGGCCTGGCGCGCCCCTGGGCCCCGAAACCCTCTGTGCTCGATCGCGCACGTCTCACCTTTTTCCTACTGCGCTCATTCGGGGGTGGACAGAAACCCCAACAGTGACACGTCGATTAGTGAATTGTCCGTTTTCGGTTCTCGAGATGGCGCCGTGGTCGTTATTTTCCAGGCTTGCGCCCGCCAGGTTTGGGCCTCAGGTTTTTTTCACTAAACCACGTTTTACTAAAGGGGGGTCTGTCCATTCCCGACTCATCCACCCCCAGTCCGGCTCGGCGCTTCGCTCCATGGGCTCGCGACTCTTCCTCGAGGATTTGGGAACTTGGGCGTCCTGGGGGCTTCTGGGTGTCCTGGACGTCTCCAGAACCCACCGAGGGCTGGGACCTTTCACGGGAGCTTACGAGGCCTCAGAGACGGGGAAGGCCGAGGGGGAGCATTTCTGAGGAGAAGGAGGAGAAGGACTGGAGGGGGCGAGGTTGTGGTGATGAGGATGTTGGGGATGTGATGGTGTCGGATACGTCATGAACTGCCTTGCAAGCCGCATCTGCCGATCTCTGCGCCTCTTGGGTCGAGGAGGCACCGCACTTGCTGCCTGGGCCCGCTCGCGCCCAGGCTGCCTGACGCTTCGGGTCCTAGTAGTCTGCCTAAGACAGGAGGAGAAGAACTTCCACACATCCGAGTGCGGGGCTGCTTACGTACCTGGGTTATCCGCGCCCTGCGCCCTCATTCGCCCTCACGTTCAGCCCCACGCTCGCCCTCACTGCCGCCCTCGCCCCGACCGTCACCGACAGTGACCCGCCTCCCTGGTCGAGCTGCGAGGAAGCCTCACATCCCCCAGGCATGGGGGGTGTGAGCCCGAGCGGATGGCTGTGCAGGTGCGCTGGGAGCGGGCGGGCAGAGTGGGCACTCCACGGGCACGCGGTGAGGACGCCCCGCCTCAGCGTGGCGGTCGTCACGACCCTGCGCAAGCGGTGGCGACGCCTCGAGCGGCGACCGCCCTCCGGCTCTCACAAGGGGGGGGGCCACCATGCCGCGGAGGGGCGGAGACGGGGGCGAGGGCAGGGGGGGAGGGGTGAGCGCGCTGCGATGCGAGCCGGGATCGAAGATAGGGCAGCAGGGAGGGGAGAGGAGGACGTCGACGCGAATGGCGGCTGCGACGACGACGCCGCCGCCGACGACGGCGCACCCGAAGCCAGAGAGGACCTGGCGGAGCCGACGAGGCCAGGGGCAACCTGGGAGGAGGACCGCTCCCTGGACGAGCCCGAGGGTGACCCGGGCAGCGCCCAAGTGGTGACGACGGAGACAACAACGGGGACGACGGCGGAAATTGTGACGATGGCGATTGCGATGGCGGTGCCGCTGACGAGGGTGACAGCTATGATGGTAGCGGGCCGCAGAGGTATCGAGAGAGAAAGAGAGAGAAACAAAAAAAGAGACAGAAGGAAGGATGAGGAGGAGGAGGAGGAGGAGGAGGACACGTGCAAACCAAAGACTCACCAAAGATGTTGCAGTAGACCCTCCCTCCAAGTTCCCTCTTCACAGGCTCCTAGTATAAGGCGTGATTTTCACTGCGGGGAGAGACCCGTTGGAAAATCTACGTTAGAAATATTTAGCCGTGCCAAGCACCTTCCCCGGGACTTCAACGCATTTCAACGCCACGAATCAACATCTATGTCGCGATTGGACTATCTTGAACTGTACCACAACGCCGTTTTTGGGACGTCAAAACCACGAATCAACGTGAGTGGCGCGCCCTGTCAATCCTAAATTGTGCCAAATCATAATTTCTGGGGCACCATCCATAAGAATCCTTGAAACTGCTGTTAATCTTTAAGACGAATGTGAACAGCGCCAGCGCAAGAGCCACACTTTGTAAATGAGCCGCCCTCCTTCCGCACACAACTTTTGCAGTTTTCTAGACGAATATGCGCGGAGCTAAGGCGAGAGACAGATTCTCGAAACAGGCCGCCCTACATCTGTGAAGCTGTTGCAAACTTTTCAGACGAATGTGCGTGGCGCAAAGAGCAAGACCCGCATTTTGACAACGGCCCGCCCTACATCCGTGGAATTGCTGCAAATCTCAAGCTTCAGGATCATACATGGTGCGGAACTCTCAGCGCCAGGTCTGCCTTACGGTTCGACAGGGACGGTTTCCTTGCGAGGAAGAGGGATGGAGGAGGAGGAGGAGGAGGAGGAGGAGGAGGAGGAGGAGGAGGAGGAGGAGGAGGAGGAGTTGGAGGAGGAATGCGGGAAGTGAATCTCGGATCCTCCGCCGCCCTTCTATCGGCATGATGGCCCCGCACGTGCGCCCGAGCCGCTCCTGCGCCCTGCCACCGCACACACCCCCGGCTCCCCCTGGGGAGCGCGGGCGAGCCGGAGCCGGCCTGGGCAGGCCCTCGCGCGTGGCCCCTCCCGCGCCTTGGCCCGCGCGCCCTGGCCTGAGGTGAGCGCTGGCGGCAGCCCGGAGCATCGCATCTTCCCGGGAGCCCTGGGGGGCCTCCTGGGGCCCTCCTGGAGGCCATCGATCCACAGGGGGGTGGTCCTACAAGGGCCGTCAGAATGGCTTCGCGGTGCCCTCACGGGATGCTCTTGGATGCCCTTGGGGCCGTCTGGGGGCCCTCTGGGGCCCTTCTTGGGCCTCTCTTGGGCCATCCTGGGGCCTTTTGAGGCCATGAAGCTCATCGCAAGCCGCGATGGCTGCGAGGTTCGCCCGGGTCGTGGGATCTGCGCCAGAGCAAAGCGAGGCGGCGTCGGCGACGTCGCGCTCGGCGGCAAGCACTCCTGCTGGCAGGGGCCAGCAGCCTGGCGCGGGAGAGGGGCCACGCGCTTCACCTGCACCCGTGTCGTGGCTGGAGGCTCGCCCGCGCGTGACGCCGAGGCGAGAGGGGGGAGGCGGTGAAGCTGCTGCGCGCCGGGACCTGCAGCAAGGAGGGCTGGCGCGTGGCGAGCGGGCGCACGGCCTACGACGAGGACTGCCTGCGGCACACGGCGAGCGACCGCACGGCCAACTGGGGCCTACGACCCACGACGCGCGGCGAGCGGCCGCAGCGCCTACGAGCACCCAGCGAGGTCTTCTGCGGTGCACACCACGATCTGTACAGTCAGCGCGCAGAGTAAGGACAAGCGACTTTTTTTCAAGGGTGCCCTTGGGTCCTTGCCTGCCTCAGCCTCTGCGGCCCGTCCCTGGCAGTTCTCGCAGGCCGGAGTACTTCAACTTCGGCCTCCAAGGGCCTTGCGTGCTCACCACGCGTCCTTACTATACGTTTTCACTTTACGAGGACGAAGGATTGCAACAAAAACCTAGGATTGAAAACAAAAACTCGGGTTTTGTTTTGCAATCCTTTGTTTTTTTGAAACCCTTCGGGGTCACGACGGGGCTCTGCTTCTCCTGCCGCTCCTCGGGCCCGAGGGCGGGGACGCCCCCTCGGCGGCCGAGGCCCGCCGTGGCCGGCAGAGCCTCCCTCCGCTCCTCCTTGGGGTTTGCCTTCCTGGCAGCCCGCACGGCCACATTGACGGAGCCGGGGCCTGCGAGAAGGCTGGCGGCCACAACGGTCGCAGGCGATTTCTCTCCCCCAATCCCCGACTTCCGCCAGAAAAGTTTGGTCGCTCAGAAAAGGGGAGGAATCTTGGGATACATCCCGAGGGGGCTATTCGGACGCACCCCTGTCGAGGATGGACGCCCCCCCCTCGTATATCCCAGGGTTGGGCCCCAAATTGTTGATCCTCTCGAAAACCTCACAGAGCCTGGGATAGGGGTCGACGCATCCCTTGTTAAACGGCATGCGCGGGGCAGTGCCACCCAGTGCTGGCCAACAACGAGCAGCTCAGCCTGCGGGCGCCGACGCCGCCGCCCTCTGCGGCGAGGTGGGCCGATCGTCGGAGCCGGCTCGGACGGTGGTCGTGCCGGCCGCAGCATGAAAGCTGGGAGACTCGCCACGCGGCGGGGTCGGCGACGACATGGGAATGGCTCGAGAGTCGGGAGGGGATCAGGGGTCGAGATTCGCGGGTCGCGATGTGTCGTCTTGGACCTCTCGTTGCCTCCAGAGCTTCCCTGGGGGCCTCCGGTCCAGGGACGTCCAGAGCACTCCAGGAGCCTCCCGGAACCCCGAGGAGGGCCCTCGAGGCAGACACGGCGGCGAGGATGGCCCACACAGTTCAGAGAGAGAGAGAGAGAGGGAGAGAGAGAGAGCGCAAGAGATAGCGAAACAGGTTTGTGCCGAGGGCTCGTCCGCGGGCGGGGCTGCCAGCGCCCGCTGCCCGCGCCTCCTTGGCGGGCAGGGCCGCGTGCAAAGAGCGGGCGTGGCGCGAAGGCTCCCCCCCCCCCTGGCGCGGTCTACGTAGGACTACGACGGGGAGAGAGGGAGAGAGAAAGAGCTAGAGAGGGAGAGAGAGAGAGAGAGACACAGGAAGACGCCCTCCTAGCGCGGACAACGTAGGACTGCGACGGGGAGAGAAGGAGAGAGAGAGAGAGGGACACAGGAAGAGAGAGAGAGAGAGAGAGAGTAACACAAAACAAGCGAGTGCTTTGGTGAGGCACCTTCGGGCACACGCGGAGCAGGGAGAGGGGCGCGTTGCGGAGCCATCGGCGAGCTTTTTGCGACGAGGGCATGAAGCGAGGGAGGAGATGAGGGCGACGAGGAGCACCGGGCGGTGGAGGAAGCTAAAACGGGTCCGGGAAAAAGGGCGGGACGGGGAAAGGAGAGGACGAGGGAAGAGGATCACAAGCGTTGCGGAGCGAGGGAGCGGGAGTGAGGGGGAGGCAGGACGAGGAGGAAGTTGAAGGGGAGAAGGAGAAGGAGAAGGAAGAGAAGGGACGAGGAACAGGAGGAGTAGTAGGAGAAAGGCGAGGGTGGAGGAGGAGGAGGAGGAGGAGCAAGAAGAAGAAGAAGAAGAAGAGGAAGAGGATGAAGAAGAGGAGGAGGACTGGCACATTATTTCTGGCGAGGCAGGGAGAGGTGTCAGACGGTTGAGACACGGGGGAGCTGGGCGAAACCCAAGAAGAGACCCCAGGCCAGAAAGGCCCCCCCCCAGCAAGACCCTCGAAATAGCAGAAGATGGCACTTCAGGGGGAGGAGAGGGATGAGGATGAGTAGGAGTATGACCACTTTTGACCATGGAGCACGTTTCGATCGCAACCCACAGGTGCTTGGTGCCTCCGCGAGTGCTCGATCCCGCCTGCCACATCCTCTTCGGCTCGGTGCTCGCACCCTGAGGTCATCGAGGAGCAGGACCCACGCCGCAGCTTTCTCTGGCGAGGCTCTCGCAAAGCGAAGACGGGTCTTGAGGGCTGGCGAACTCAGGGGAGCAGGATGAGCAGGATGAGGAGGATGAGGAGGATGAGTCTTGCAGGCTGGGGGAAAGAGGATGATGAGGAGGAGGAGGGGGGAAGGGAGGTCCGACGCCCATAGAGGGAGGGTCCACGAGGACAATCGAAACATCGGCCTGGCATCGCTCGGACGTGTGTATTTTTTCTCGGCGAGGACCCCGGAGGAGCATCCTGGACCATCGAGCAAAACAAACACGCACGAAACCGAAACATACACAGGGAGTGGACGTCCGAGCGATGGCAAGTCGGGGTGGGGTGCCCATCAGAGGAGACCTTTTTTAACCCTGCCGAGGGTTCCGTCCCCCTGGTCCAGGGCCCAGCCGACAGGGCACCCGCCCCCCAAAGCCCGCAAGCCTCAACCAGCGAATCAGCCTGCGCACTCCGCGCCTGAGCTTGCGCTCGGCCTTCCAAGGCCCTTTTCCCGAGCTCCTCGGCGGCGGCTCGGGACGAGAAACCAAACACCTTAAGCACGAGCTCGAGGCTGACCGAAGAGGGGGCCCGAGGGCCCGAGAAAGGCCCCAGACGAGGTTGCGGCCCGGCCTCCTCCTCCTTCTCCTCCTCCTCCTCCTCCTCCTCCTCCTCCTCTGCCACTCCGGAGCGAGACGCTCATTTCCCACGGGTGGCCGCGGAAGGCACCCGGGGCTTATCTAGAGAAACTCTTACATCCGTTGGGTTCGGACGGCATAGGACGAACCACCCTTGAGCCTCCTGGGGAGCCTACTCTGGCCGCACAGACTTCGCTGCTTACGATGGACTGCCTGCTTATAGCATGCGGTGCGAACAAATAACCGTTCGCGTCCTGGCACCATTGCTTCTGGCACGGAGTGCCCGTTGACACGCCACGGCGTTTGATTGTCAATGCCATACCCCTCATCCTCCGCTTCTTCACCTCCCAAGCTTTCCTCTTTGTCAGTCACCGCACAGCTAACCCCAGCAGCAGCACCAGCAGCGGCAGGGAGGGGTCACGAAACGAGCCAGGGGAGGTCAAGGGGCTTCGGGCGGGGCTTCGGGACCAGGCTTGGGGTCGACGGGCAAGGCGGGGAAGAAACCAAGGTCAATCAAACGATCGAGTCCAGGCATTGGTGATCGTGCGATTCTTCATTGACCATTCGTGTGGCCATTTTGGCCGCAA
This sequence comes from Prorocentrum cordatum, assembly GCA_963575745.1. Classification (NCBI taxonomy): domain Eukaryota; class Dinophyceae; order Prorocentrales; family Prorocentraceae; genus Prorocentrum; species Prorocentrum cordatum. The sequence continues at coordinate 95,491 of CAUYUJ010019882.1, read as the reverse complement.
CTTTACCGCCTGCGACGAGATAGCAAGACAGCCCTCCACGAGGAGCACATCATTGTCGGACGAAGCACCGTAGCTGGCTCCATGTTTGGCGAGCATGCCCTCCTCTGCATTACCTTCAGCTCAAACTGCGAAAGAAATCCATCTCTGACCTGAACCATGAAGCAATGACTGCTCACGGCGGGAAAACTCGCTGCGGGAAATCCCCTCTGCCATGTAGCCTGAGCCACAGGTGAGCCCGCGGGTTGGCCACTGAGTTGGCGCTCTGCTGACAGGCGCAGCAGCCTAGAATAGCGCTGCAATCCGGCAACATACTGAACGTGCAAACAACATGCCGCGAGGCCATGGCCATCGCATAATGTTATCCGTCCCTCGCCGTGTGCGTGGTCGCACATTCAGGCGGCACAACTCTGTATATGGCACCTTGAAGCGCACGGTCTGCGGTGTAAAGCACGCAGGTCCAGCCAGTCGCGCGCAGCGCAGGACTTCTCGAG
>CAUYUJ010019882.1:85000-90000 GCA_963575745.1 Prorocentrum cordatum | reverse complement strand
TCGTGTACTCCCGAGGGGGGCCTCTCCTCGTTCCCCTTCCTCGTTCCCCATCCTGTCCTCGTGCCCCTGCCTCTCCTCGTTCCCCTTCCTCGCTCGCCGCTCCCCCCCCCAAACGTTCCCCCTCCTTGCTGTACTCCCCGAGGGGGCCTCTCCTCGACGGCGGTGTCAAGGTTTTGTGCCCGACTGGGGTGGCCGGCCGGGAGCGCCGGCTCCGCGTGTCGCGCCGCGGGCGCGCTGGCCCACCGAGCTTCGGCGCGACACGCGTCGAGCAGTGGCGAAGCGGCCTGGCTCGCAAGAACCTTTCGTGGTTTCCACAACATGTTCTTAGAACATTTCTGGCGGAGCCTGTCTTGGTTTGACACATCAAGTTGATGATCTGAGACCATTGGCTTCTGTTCTTCGAGCTTTTTTGGGGGGTTCTAGGAACATGTCGTGGTAGGAGTATAGGAATTGTTGGGGCGGTCGGTCCCTGCTCCAATGCTGGCCACTCCCTGTCTCCCAGAGCGTCGACATCCCGAGCTTGTCGACGCCTCCCGCCCCACGCAGCGGAGCGGCACGGCACCCAGCCCGCAGGGCGCGGCACGTCGCGGGGGCCGCCGCCGTGACACTCTACGCGGACGTCCCCGGCTGCACGGGTACTCCATTCGTGAATTTCATTGGCTTCAGGGTTTTAACAGATGGTCGCAGCCACGCAGAGGGCGTGCGTAGCGACGCCCCAAATGCTCGGTCTCCAGTCCTTCTACGTGGCGGCGCCCCCGCAGGCACGCAGAGGGCACGCGTGGCGACGGGGGCGTCGCCACGCAGAGCGTCTAAAGACCAAACATTTTGAAAACCAATTGCTTCCACTACTAAAGTATGAGCTAGCCCCCCACCGCGATTGCCTGGGAGACTCCGGAGCTTGTGAAAACGTCGGCACGTACTTATGTGCGTTTTTTTTCCGACGCTCCTAGGAGTGAGTTTTGGGCAGAAGCAATGTTGCAACAGTCGTGTGCATTTCCAACTGAGGCCGGCGAGGAGTAAAACCCGAGAGATCATCTCAATTAAGTTCTTTTAGCATTATTGATGGATGGGTTAGGCGTTGTGTCAGAATTTGTTACTTGTTGTCAATGCTTTGTTTTTCCCAACCAGCATGAAAATATTGAGGGGGTTCGTCCACTACATTAAGAGAGTTTTAGGAGGCGCCTAAATACTAGACAATTGGTGTCTCGTGCGGCATCGTTGGCGATAGGCGATTCCGCAGCGACGTACGCAAATCCACTCGACGGTCGTCGAGGTAATGCACCCGCTCAAGCAGACCAACGCGCAGGAATGCAGGCCCGAGAGTTCGGGCCATGGGGCAAGATCGGCGGGTTTCACCAACACGCCGACGACCGTGTTGTTCTGCAGCTTGGTCGACATACCGGTGCCGCGAAGCTGATCTGAATGGGATCCGTGCTATTTTCGGCTCAGTTGATCTAGCGCGGGATGTGCGCGTTTCGCTGGTGAGGGCGTCGGGCCCTACTTCATTGACGAGCGCGATGCGTGGCGTGTTCGAGGCAATAGCGTCGCCGTTCGGAGAAGTGCGTCTGTCGCCCGAGCAGGTGTTCTACATGGCTCTGGCGCAGCGCCTCTTCATGACGAACATCATCATGAATTTTCCACTCTATTACATGCCACCGTTCAAGTACTGGTGCGGCGGCGATGGCAACAACGCGAAGTTCCCATGTAGCATCTCCTGGATGATTCGGAAGGGGGCTCCGCGCTGCTCGACGTTTTGCACGTGGCTGCCGGGATGGGTGTTTCTTCTGTATGCGGCTTTCCTGCATGAGCAAAGCAACGCACTGGGTATACAAGCGCTTGTGCTATCAATGTTCGTCTCTGGATTTATCACGTGCATTGCATTTCCGATTCGTGAAGACATCCCGATGGGGTCCCATGACACGGTGCATGATATAGGTGCCATGGTATACGTTGCTCACCATTTACTATTGAGTGAGTGGTTTCTTGGTGTGGATTGCCTTTTTGGCTCAAACTTGCATGGATTGGGATTCACAGTGAACACCCTCGTGTGCGCTGCCGTTCAGCATTTACGCAAGAACGACAACCGACTTGCGCGACATCTGTATGGCAGGTGGTTTTGCGGTTCGCCGGCGCAGATCAGATACGACAGCTACCTGTACATTATTGAGCTCGTGTTTGCAGTCACCGAGAACTGCCTGTTCATCTTCTTTGTTTCCGGGATGTCCTCGGGATCGGCAGTGGGCAGTTGAGACGGGCGCGCACCTCGCAGGACGCGATGCTGCCCGGGGCCTCCGCTCACAGCGCCCGCCTGCCGAGCCGCGTCGACTCCCCGACGAGCGAGGCCGCGTGGGGCCGACTGGGCGACCTCCCCGCCCCCTCGGGCTGCCCGTGTCCGCCAATCGCCCCTCCCCCTCCCCGCGCCCCCAGAGACCCCCACGGATGGAGTCCTCCAGCCCGACAGCGGCTCGTCGTTTATCTTCATCATCGTCATCGTCTTCGCCATCAGCAGCATCATTCTTGGCACCGGTTCCTGGGGACCTCTTGGTGAGCTCCTCATGACCCAGCACTGCGTGAGTCCGCGTGCTGCTTGCCCAGTTTGCGACCAGTGCCACTGTCAGATCCGAGCCATAGTGCTCAGTGGCGCTGCCCCCCTTGTTGCATTTCAAGGCTGTCGCAGGGTGAGGCAGGGACAGGATGGCGGCACACCTGGTGCGCGGCAAGAGTCAGGATGAGGCACAGGATGGGGAGAGGGAGGCAGGTCGGAAGACAGTGGGAAGAGCACATGGACATGGCAAGGGGGCCAGATGGGTGGGACGGGGACGCGGGGGGGGGGGCGGAAGAGAAGAGCGTCAAGGACGTCAGAGACCACCGAGGCAGAGGAGCAGAGGCAAAGCAAAAGAGGCAAGGCAACAGTCGACGGAGAGTTGCAATCCGGCAGCCCAGGATCCTGCCCGGGCACTGGCACTCGCTGCAGGCGGCCGCGGCCTATCTCTGCTTGCTCATGCCATCCTGCCCCCCACCGCCCGTCTCCCTTCTCGGCACCCCCTCGAAGGGAACCTCCTCCTCCCTCCTCCTATCTCCTCCTCCCTCCCTCCTCCTATCTCCTCCTATCTTCTATCTCCTCCCTCCTCTATCTCCTATCTCCTATCTCCTATCTCCTCTCCTATCTCCTAACTCGTCCCTCCTCCTATCTCCTCCTCTACCTCCTCCTGAGCTTGCAAAAAGGCGTGCCGAGGCCTGCTCCTGGTCCGTGGGGCCGCGTGTCGGCTGCGAGGGCGCTGCTGCGCTCGGCCTGGCCCGCCCGAGTGTCCAGAGGAGCGCCCGATGCCATCACCCAGCACCGCCGGATCGTGAAGAGCCCCGAGCGGTCCCGGTCCGATGGTGTCCCAGCCTTGGCCTCTCGTCGGGGGCGGAAAAGAGGGGGGTGATGACTAGGGGGGGTGGACATCATGGCGGGGGCCCTGATGTTTCCTCAGATCTCATGGCGCCTCTTCTTGTTTCATTACGTCCCTGGCCCCCCCCCTGGGCCGCGCACATGCCGCTGGTCATGCTTTGCACCCCCCCCTCTTGGACACCCCCCTCTGGGCCGCTCCCGATCTCGGGGGCCGCCAAGCGGTGTGGTGGCCACGCCGCGTCGTGAGCCAGCGGGGGTCACCGCGCGGTCTTGGGACTCGAGGCCTTCTCCGAGGACTTCTCGAGCGCCCGGGGCCTCCGAGGTCCCATAGCAGTGCGGTGACGGACCGTGCGGCGGTGAGGTCGTTTCGAACTTCTTAGCTGCACAACGAAAGGTACCCTGTTCGCCCCTGTTCGTTCAACGATCCACTGTATTCTCCTACTCTCTTCACACATAAAATTGGTTTCTTTTTCCCAGATGTGCCGTTCATGATCTCATGGGAGAACGCAATAGTTCGATAACCATGTGTGCACCGATCGCACTCAATAACAAACACTTTCTCTTTGCGCTCTGCTGCAGAAGCAAACAACTATCAAAATCTCATTCTGTAGGCGCATGCGTTTTCTTGAAGAGCCGTCTCCCCGTCGAAATCGAGGGCCTCCACACAGACGCACCTCGCTTCCCCGCTCCTCGTGCTTTCTTGACGGCGGGCTCGACTGTTTCGGAGGGCATCTCTTCTGATCCAGCACTCAAAATAATATGTAACTTCAATGCCTGACATTCTGAAGGTCCCTCCGGTATGATCTGAGAAGCGTTTTTCATGCGCATCTGTTACCACGCGCTTGGGGGCCCCCGAAGCCTCGTCTCCCTCTTCTCCTCCTCGGGATGCAACTCCTGGGTGGCTAAATGATGAATCGGCGCGGGTACGTCCCTTTTCGAAAACTGGCCCAGTCTTGGCCCACGCCCGCTTGATCTGGCTTAATCCGGCCAGATCCCGATCGATCCAGCTAAATCCCAAGCCTGATCGGGCTGAATATCGACTGGTGGTCTCTTCGATTCGGGGGTTGCTGAAGGTGCCCCTGGCCCAAGGCGCCCCCAGCTGTTCGCTCCATTCTGGAGCCCCTGGGGCCCTCTGGGCCTCGTGTTGGCGTGCTCTGGAAGCCGTGGAGGCCTCCCTGGAAATCCCCGGGGTACCCCGGGCCAGGAGCACTTCCAGCAATCCCCGATCAATCGGGTTCAGTACTGTCGGGCCGCTGAAGAAGGAGCCCTTTCCATTGGGGAGGGCCTCGGGGTTCCTTGATTGTTTTACAGCTTGTCGTAGGTGATCCTTGGATCTTCTATGGGAAATCGAAGCCTAACTTACGGAACAAAACGGGGTCCCGATGGCAGCGTTTCGATTGCAGCCCGTAATCGCTCTGACGAAGGCTCTAGGCCTCCCCGATGGGGTCCGAGTAGATGGGGTATGTGGTCGGAGGATCGCGGGGCATCGCCGATGCATCGGCGATTCGGCTCGGTGCGAGGCTAGAGTTTCTCCACGCCGACGTCGCCGATGCATCGTTGACGTTGCCGATGCATCGCCGATGCACCGCCGGTGTATCGTCGATGC
>CAUYUJ010019882.1:65000-80000 GCA_963575745.1 Prorocentrum cordatum | reverse complement strand
CAAACGCCTAGGATTCACTTCGAATGACCCCCCCGCCTCCTGGCCCCTGGCTTTAATACTGGACACGCGTTCCCCCAGAAGCGGGGCCGTCAAAAGCTCGAGCTGCCACCGAGGCCACCCAAGACAGACGGAACACGTAGCGGACAGTGACCACGACAGAGCAGCTCTATAATAAAGCACCAGACTCTCTCCTGTGCGCCTCCTCCCCCGAGATCCGACGTCTCGACAAAATTGCAACATCATGCAGAATCACGACCGGAGCCCCAGACCCCGTCTTCCTGCGTTGTTCCTCGGGCCGCATCGATCTGCGGGCGGAAAAGCCCGGCCCGCACAAATTGCGACGCCCGGCTCTCCGGGTCCCCCCCGCCCCCTCCCGCCCCCCCTTCCAGGCCTCGGAGGAGGACGGCCCCTTCCCGGCGCCCCCGCGGCCGCCGCCGCGGGCCGCTGCCGCCGCCTCGGAGCAGGGCGGCCCCTCCCCGGCGCCGCCGCGCCCGCGCCCGCCGCCGCGGCCGGCGCCGCCGGCAGCAGCGCCGCGGCCCCCGCGGGCGCGCCGCAGGTCCCCGCGCGCCGCCCCCGGGGGGGGGGGAGAGCGCCGCGCGCCGCTCCGCGGGGCTCCCTCGCGAGCGGCGGGCTCGGGCAAGGCGCTGCGGTCGCAGTGGGCATGGATCGGGCCGAGGCATAAGCCGAGCCGACGTGGCCACGGGTGGCGCCTTTTCGCACGCGTGCGTCGCCCTATCGTACTGGTCGGAGGTGGACAGAACCCCCATCAGTGACACGTCGATTAGTGAATTGTCCGTTTTCGGTTCTCGAGAGGGCGCCGTGGCCGTTATTTTCCAGGCTTGCGCCCGCCAGGTTTGGGCCTCAGGTCGTTTTCACTAAACCACGTTTTACGAAAGGGGGGTCTGTCCATCCCCAAACTGGCTGACTTTTCCTTGATGCATCTCTGGCTCCAGACGCTCCCCTGAAGCAGCGCAAATGACACAGTTGGGAGGGGGTGCCCTGCTTCGAAGAAGGGACACCGCCGTGAACAAAAAGTGTTGGCGCTGCGCGCGGAGTTCTTGGATCCGCGCCGCGGGCCCCCCCAGCGGCGCCTCGGGCGCCGCCCCTGGCCAGGGAGGGGGGTCCGGCTTAGATCGAAGAAGTCCGCGCGGAGCGCCAAAGGTTTATGCTTATGGACTTGTCTCTTCTTCTACTCGTGCTTTTCGTGCTTGTTGGATGTTCTTGGGCGTTCCACCAGCACGAAGAACACGGCCGCGGCCACCCCCTTCTTCCTCGCTCCTCCGCGGCCGCGCTCTCCTTCCCTCTCCCCTTCTCCTGCACGCGGGACAATTCGCAACTCCGTAGCCCAATTCTGCTCCACGCGCGAGCGGATCGCCTCTTCCGCGCCGCGACGGGACATTTTGCCTTGTGCATCCTGGGGAGGGTGCCCTTGGATGTTCCGTGCGTTTTTGGCCGGCGGAGGGCCTCGCGTTCTCGAGGAGTGTTCTCTTGGCCCAGGCCCGACGGTGCGCAAGGCGTGGCTACGAAGGCCGGCAGTCAGGGCGCCACGGGCAGGAGGATCCAAGGAGGAACAGGTACCCATGCCGCTGTGCCCTTCCCTCGCCTTCGCCCTCTCGGGCCTCCCGGGAGGCCCTCGTCGCCACGGCCAGGTTCGCCTCGAAACGCTGGCCAGAAGGGCGACGAAAAAAACGGGTCCAACTGCGCCGACATTGGCGCGAAAGCTCCTCGCGCAAAGTCGCGCGTGAGCGCCTTTGTTTTCAATGTGGCGTGCCGCGCCGGCGGCCTGCGTAAGCTGCGGCGTAAGGTCGCTGCGGCATCTCGCGTAAGACCTTTTTTTTGATTGTCGCTCAGAAGGCACCCCGGGAGAGGTCCCGGGCGCAGCGGGATCGGTACCCTGTGGCTTCCCAAGGAGGCCGAAGGCAGAGGGGTCTGCGCAGGCGAGGTTTTCCCGAGAGGTCGCCGCGGGCCGCGAGAGCTGGGCCCTCCGCTCGCAGCAGAGGTGCCCTCCGCTCGCAGCAGAGGTTCCGCGAAGGTTCGTAATTTTTCAACGAGGCTTCCACAAACGTGCTCCGAGGAAACGGCGTCGAAGCGAGCGCGGCGAGGTGAAACCAAAGGTAGGCAAGGGGGAGGAGGGGGACGAGGGAGGGGGGGGGCACTCAGTGTCAGGAAGCCATTCACCCATCAAGCCACGCTTCGACGGCCAGCGGTGCAGCGCCGTCATTCCCGGCAGGCCTCGCAGCCTGGCTGGGCGCGTGCGTCCTCAGTGGGCCCCCTAGACAGCAGGTCCAGTCCATTTGGGATCAAGGTGCGCTGCCGGCGTCGCCGCGGACGTCGTCCAGGTTTGAGACAGGAGGTCGCCTGCCCAGCAGCGCTCCCTGCCGGCTTTGGACAGCGTTTGGAGCTGGGCATTGTGCCCATGTGTTTCGTGCCTATTTCGGGTGCCCCAGAGATCCGCGCGATCCCATCACGGGCTCGCTCCGCGCGCGGGGATCGCGCGAGGCCGCCCTGTAATTATCCGTGTCCTCGTCCTCCTCGTCCTCCTCGTCCTCCTCGTCCTCCTCCTCCCCCTCCTCCTCCTTCTCCTCCTCCTCCTCCTCCTCTTCCCGCTCCTCCTCCTCTTCCCGCTCCTCCTCCTCCTCCTCCTCCTCCTCCTCCTCCTCCTTCCCAGACCACGAGGCACTGGGCTGTGGACGTGCATGTTTGGACCTCCTCGTTGCCTTTCCGGCGCGCACGCGACGGCCTTCACGGCCAGGGTGTGCCTCCCTCCCGCGCCCCCTCCGGCCCTCCTTCCCCGCGCTCCCTCGGTGCCTAGCCGTGCTCCTGCGCGTCCCGCCGCCGCTGTACCAGTCAAGACGTGCATAGCACAGCATGCATAGCATTGCTTGCCAGGCATCGGGGGGTCGACACCCAGTTCGGCTGGGATGGTATGAGTTCATGTGGAAAATGAGCGATGAGGCAGAAGCACATGGAATCCGACGTAGAGTGCAGTGTCCCAGGGGGCCAGCTGACCCCGGGGGGGGGGGGGGCAGGGTACAGTCAAGACGCTGAAATGAGGAACAGTTTGGGTTCGGAAGGGGCTCGATGTTCCTTAGGTTCCTCCAGTGCTGGTCCTCTTGCCCTCCTGGGGCACGGAGGCGCTTGCAGGGCCGAGAAGGGGCTTCGTTCCTTGTTTGGCGTTCCTTCTTTCAGCAGCCCGACTGTACCGCCGATAGGATCTCGGCCGCCGACCACGGGAAGCTTGGACTTCCTCTTGATCTTCGGGGAGGTCGTTCCTTCTGGAGTCCGCGGGCACCCCGCTCCCTGTTGGCCGCGGCGTGTCTGTGCGTGGGTGGTCTTGGTCGGAGAGCGTGGGGAGCCTCTGCGGCCGGCGCTCCCGCCTGCAGGAGGGTGCGGTAGCCAGATCGGGCGCCACTGCTGTCGTGACCTGTGTGCTTGTGTACCACCTCTCGCGCACGGACAGGTGTCTGCGTGTGTGTGTGTGTGTGTGTGTGTGTGTGTGTGTGTGTGTGTGTCCGCAGTGGCGCAGGGAAGGAGCCGTACACACGCTAACGGCGGTCTAGGTCACGGCGACGTAGGTTTCGCTACTGTCGGCGAGGGTGGTTCGTGGCCGACCCACTGGTGGGAAAGCGTTGTTCGTGTCTTCCTACTCTCAGTTCTGCGCGAGTTCGGTGTCGCAAAAACCAGATCCCCCACATCGCCGTGGACCAACATCGCCGTCAGCGTGCCCCTGGAGGAGGGAAGGAAGGAAAGGCTGTGGATGCGCCTCCCGCCCACGGCCCCTCGGCGACACGCAGGGGCGCCCCACAAGGCCTAAGGTGCCGGGCCGGGCTGGGGGGGCACCCTCCGGCGCACCCGACGGCGCCTGGAGGGGCTGCCTCTGGGGATGCGCCACTCCGCCCGGGCCCTCCGCGCAGCAGCGGCGCACCACGGGGCTCGAGCTAGTAGGTAAACGGTGTTTTTACAATTTCGTGGGCCGGTTTCGTTTTGAGTTCGCTTTGCAGCAATGGCAGGACGAAGACAGAACGAAGGACAACGAACACTCACTGATTATTTAACTCGAGCCCTGCATAGCACCAAGGGCGACCCTTGGAGTCGACCCGCCTTGAGCGGCAAGGCTGGACCCTCGAGCTTCGAGCGCTCCAGGATCCGGACCAGAGCTGGTCGCTTTTTGAGGACCATCCTGTTGCGCTTGTAATTTTGTTCGCCATCCGAGGCATCGGGGGTCCTGTAGGGGCCTCCAGGGACTTCTGGTTCGCATGCCCACGATGGTCCTGCCCAAGCCGTCCTTGCGCCCAGGGTCTCAGCTGGAGTTGTACATGCGCCGATCCTCGCCCGAGCATGGGCGTCCTGGCCCCTTCAGGGAAAAGGTGCAGAAGGATCCGGTGAAGGAGACCCCTCCTCCTCCTCCTCCTCTTCCTCCTCCTCCTCCTCCTCCTCCTCCTCCTCCTCCTGTCTCTCTCCTTATCCTCCTTCCTCCTCCTCATCCTTTCTCCTCCTCCTCCTCCATCCTCCTCCTCCTCCTCCTCCTCCTCCTCCTCCTCCTGTCTCTCTCCTTATCCTCCTTCCTCCTCCTCATCCTTTCTCCTCCTCCTCCTCCATCCTCCTCCTCCTCCTCCTCTCCTCCCCCTCCTCCTCCTCCTCCTCCTCCTCCTCCTCCTCCTCCTCCTCCTCCTCCTCCTCCTCCTCCTCCTCCTCCTCCTCCTCCTCCTCCCCCTCCAGGGGTGGGAGCAGCAGCGGGAGGCTCCGGGCGCGACCGCGCTCGCGAGGCGGACGCGGCCAGACCGGCCGCGAGCCCACGGCCCTCGCGGCCCCTGGCTGCCGGGGGCTGGGCCGCTGCCGGCGCCGGCGGCGCTGCAGGAGGCGGGCCGCGGGGAGGGACCGGGGGAACGTAAGACTCGAGTGCGCCGGGACTCGGGTTAGCCGTTGTTTTTTGACGAGTGCGTCCTGTATTTTGACGGTCCTGCTTTCGTGGAGGGGAGGCGGAGGCGTGCCGCTGTCGGCAGCTGCGGCGCACGCACAGTTGCGTCCACAGGTCAGCACGAACGACATGGGTACCGAAAGAATGGGTACAATGCCCAACGGCAGTTCCTTTTCATTTTGAACAGGATTCGCTGTCCGCGCCGCCGCGGCCTGTGTCCATTTGAAACAGACGGCCGCCTGCCCAACAGCGGCCGCTGTTGGCTTGGGACAGCTTCTGTTGTTGGGCATTGTGCCCATTTCTTCCGTACCCATTTCGGGCGTCCAAAACAGGGAGACGGTTTCATACGCGCGGGCATTAGAGGAGGAACCATTGGGCAATTAATCCAGGGTCTGGAAGCAGGTGCAGCGCCAATGGAGGCTTGGCCATGCATGTCACCGCCGCCCTCATCAGATAAGGGATCCTCAAGGGTCTGATGCCTCCTCACGGTAAGAATGATGTGCTGATCTGTGGGCGGTGGATAGACCGATTGTGCCGCTCTGGTCGCTGGCCCCTCAATGTTTTTCCGAAAAGTAGAAGAATAACATTGGAACCAGAGACACCCCCAATCAGTGGAGGGTTTGAACATTTGTGCTATGGATATTGCGATCGATTGCGAAATCGATAGTGCTATCGACATTGGGATCAATGGTGAGAATGATAGTAAGGTCGATCGTGAGACCCATAATGAGGTCGATTCAGTGATATCGATAGTTAGATCGATCATGAGATCACTCGTGCGATCTTAAGTGAGATGGATTGTGAGATCGAACATGAGATCGACAGAGAAGTGGGGTCACGCGCCCATCCAAGAAATCCGCCTGGATTTCAGAGTACTTATGTGTATGCTGGCCCTCTTCTTCTCATTATGATGTTGATGTGTTGGGTTGGGCCAGGTGCAGGGTCCTTCCCGCGGTCGATAGACCGATTGCCGAGGCCACGCTATCGGCGATGTTGGCGAATGGCGATGTCGGGAACCTGGTTTCTGCGACGCCGAACTCGCACAGAACAAACTGTAGGAGAACATGAACGAGCCTCTCCTGCAGTTGGGTTGGCCACGAACCACCCCCACCTGGAATACCGAAGCCTACAGCGCCGATGCCTAGAAGACATCGCCGCTGGCGTGCCGACGGGATTGTGCCGCACCGAGCACCGGGCACCGCAGGTCTTTCGCCGCCCCGGGGCCGTCAAAGACACGACTCAGAACAAAAGAGGCTGTCTTTTGTTAGACTCGGGCAGGCTCACTTGCATGGCATCCTCCCCCTCTTCCGCAGCCTTCTCAAACAGCGCGGGGGGCGAAAAGGCGTGCGAATGAGCCCCGACCTGCGTAGAATCCAGATTCGCCTCGCGGGGTGGCCGTTCCCCCGGCCCCCTCTGGGGGCGCCTGCCGAGAGGGGCTCGGGGCGAGGAGCGCCCAGGACCCGCCGTGGCTCGGCGTGCCGCCCCCCCCCCTGCCCCCTCCTCGGCAGCACTCTCGGTGCGCCACCCCCCGCCCGCTGCTCCGCTTCCCCTGCTCCCGGGCGCCCGCGCCGCCCTGCCTGGGCCTCCCAGAGGGGGCCCCGAGCAGCCGGGGCATCGGAGGACCGCGCCGCGTCGCCGAGGCGTCGGTGGTGCGGCTCGATGGGGATGGAGCCCGACTTTGCCCACGCCCGCGGCGCCGATGCATCGCCGATGCATCGCCGCTGCCTCGGAGGTGCCCCGCCGATGCACCGGCGACGCAGCGCGAGCCTGCGGCCACAGCTGCTCGGACCCCACTCCTGGGGGGCCTCCGTATGTATGCAGCTGCAGGGGGGCGGCCCGTGGCCACGGAGCTGCCACGGTTTTTTTGTTTTCCCCCGCGGCGGCTCCCGGTGGGCAGCTCGCGGGCGCGAGAGCTGCGGGCGGCCCGCCCGCGGGGGAGGAGCAGGCGCGGCGGAGGTGCTCAGAACTCGGGAGGGGAAAAGACACACAGGAAAAAGTGATGGAAAAATCTGGGAAGTGGGGGGGGAAGACGAACACCCGGAAAAGATTGACAAAAGACGGGGAATCCTGGGACCTGTGTGTGTATTGCCCGAGAATTTGTGGCTCCGGCGGGGCGGGCGGGCGGATGGGAGTGCGACGCCTTCGGGGAGAGGACGTTTGGTTGAGGGTGGCGCGGGCAGGGGGCACTCCGTCTTTGTGAGGCCGCCCCGCCACCTTATCTCGCGGACGGCCGGCGGCTGAGGCAGGCATTGCCGCGCTGGTTCTCAGCAGTGTTTGTTCTTAGTCTTCCTCTTCATCCTCCTCCTCCTCCTCCTGCCCCTCAGTGTTCATTTCGACTTCTGCGATTCGATTCGATTCGATGGCGTCCGATTCGAATCGACTTCGAATTCCGATTTGGATTCCGATTTCGGAATGGAGGCCCACTAGCCTGCCGATATCTGCCGATTCGTCTCCTTCGGGTTTGGCTGCCTGTTCCCGCCGCTCCGATCCATTTCGATCGCCGATCCGACTTGTCGATTCGATTCTGGGCTCCGACGAGTCCGACATGGACTCGACACCGATTCGACGCGGACAGGGCCGCGCGACGGGACAGACGAGGTCCGCCGAGGACGCAACGTCCAGTCAGGGCTGATCAGCAGGTCGACCCTGCCAGCTCAGGGGCACCCCTGTGTCCCGAGTTTCGCGGCCCGTGCCTTCTTCTTCTTGCATTCTTGTGGCAAGGTGGTCCTCGGCAGGGTCTTGTGTGTCAGGGAAGGAAAGACCACCCAGACCCGACGATTGGGCGTTTACTCAACGGCCCTGGGCGTTTACTTACAATTATCCCGGCAAAGCAACCTAACAGCGATGTGTAGGAGCATATCTGGAAGCATTCCCCTTAATATTCAGATGAGAATCCAGTTGTAGAATTCTGCTGTTCTCGCAGTCGCAGTCGCATTCGCGATGACAGCCGCAGTGGCAACGGCAGTCGCAGTCACAGCCTCAGCCTCAGCCTGCCTCAGCCTCAGCCTCAGCCTGCCTCAGCCTCAGCCTCAGCCTCAGCCTCAGCCTGCTCAGCCTCAGCCTCAGCCTCAGCCTCAGCCTCAGCCTCAGCCTCAGCCTCCTCAGCCCTCAGCCTCAGCCTCAGCCTCAGCCTCAGCCTGCCTCAGCCTCAGCCTCAGCCTCAGCCTGCCTCAGCCTCAGCCTCATCAGCCTCAGCCTCAGCCTGCCTCAGCCTCAGCCTCAGCCTGCCTCAGCCTCAGCCTCAGCCTGCTTCAGCCTCAGCCTCAGTCTGCCTTCAGCCTCGGCCTCAGCCTCAGCCTGCCTCAGCCTCAGCCTCAGCCTCAGCCTCAGCCTGCCTCAGCAGCCTCAGCCTCAGCCTGCCTCAGCCTCAGCCTCAGCCTCAGCCTGCTCAGCCTCAGCCTCTGCTTCAGCCTCAGCCTCAGTCTGCCTTCAGCCTCGGCCTCAGCCTCAGCCTCAGCCTCAGCCTGCTTCAGCCTCAGCCTGCAGCCTCAGCCTCAGCCTCAGCCTCAGCCTGCCTCAGCCTCAGCCTGCCTCAGCATCAGCCTCAGCCTCAGCCTCAGCCTCAGCCTCAGCCTGCTTCAGCCTCAGCCTCAGTCTGCCTTCAGCCTCGGCCTCAGCCTCAGCCTGCCTCAGCCTCAGCCTGCATCAGCCTCAGCCTCAGCCTCAGCCTGCCTCAGCATCAGCCTGCCTCAGCCTCAGCCTCAGCCTCAGCCTGCCTCAGCCTCAGCCTCAGCCTGCTTCAGCCTCAGCCTCAGTCTGCCTTCAGCCTCGGCCTCGGCCTCAGCCTGCCTCAGCCTCAGCCTGCCTCAGCCTCAGCCTCAGCCTGCCTCAGCATTCAAAATGTGGCCCGTGAATGCTTGGGGAACTCGAAGAACACGAAGTGGCCTACAGTTGGCTCCGGGCATTCAAAATCATGCCCAGGAGTTGAATTTTGGGAACTCGAAGACCACGAAGTGACCTACAGTTGGCTCCGGGCATTCAGAATGTGGCCCAAGAATGGAGTTCTGGGAACTCGAAGACCACGAAGTGGCGTACAGTTGGCTCCGGGCATTCAAAATCATGCCCAGGAATGGAGTTCTGGGAACTCGAAGAACACGAAGTGGCCTACAGTTGGCTCCGGGCATTCAGAATGTGGCCCCAGAATGGAGTTCTGGGACCTCGAAGACCACGAAGTGTGTAACTGGTTGCTTAAAACGACTTCCGCGGATTCTCCCCGGCACCCGCCCAGACCCCCCTGGGGAGTCAAGATGCTCTCTTTTGACACTACTAGAAACCTATCAGTCTTCGCTGTTAGGTAACAACCCGCCCTGTTCGATTCCTTCTTTCGGCGCGTTCACTAAACGGCTTCGCGTGTCGGGGTGGTGATTATGAGGGTGGACTGTTTGACCTCTATTGTGTCCTCTCGCGTGCCCTCGCCCATCAACCCCGATTGTGGCAACGTGCCCCCCCCGCCGGCGCGGAGGCGCCCTGGGGCAGCGCCGGGCCCCGACCCCGTCTCCGCTAGGTCCACCGCGTCTCTTGAGCCGCAGCGTAGCTCGCTCCTGTGCGCTCTTGTGCGGGATGTCGCCCGCGCGCCCGGCGCTCCTGCGCGCTCGCGAACGAAAAGGTGCCCTCGCCCATCAACCTCGAGGGGGGAGGCACTTTATAGAATGAGGCTGCTCCCTGGAAGGCGCGGGCCTTGCAGCTGCAGACAGGGCTTATGATGTTCCTGCCTACTTTAGCCTTGACCGCCAGGAAGAATTTCGAGCGCCCAGTCAAGTACCGAAACGCGATGGCTTTCACGTGCCCCCCCGCCGGCGCGGAGGCGCCGCCGGGGCAGCGCCGGGCCCCGACCCCGCGGCCCCGCGAGGGGCGCCGGGCGCCCCGGCAGCGGCGCTCGGCGCGGCGCTCGGCGGCTCCCTGTGCGCCCCGCGTACTACGCGCGCGGGGGGCGATTCTGTCGAATACTACCGAATTGCATTAACGAGTTCTGCCGAATACTATCATGTTGTGACTATCACGACGCGGGGGGGGGCGCCCCCTCCCGCGTCGTGATTTCTGCCGGGTGCCGGGGGCGACCGTTCGCGGAGGTTCGGCCGCTGGGGGGGGGCCGCTCCTCGTTTGCCCCTTGCCCTCCCTCCTCCTCCTCCTCCTGCTCCTCCCTCCCCTCCTTCTCCCTCCTCCTCCTCCTCCCTCCTCCTCCTCCCTCCTCCTCCTCCTCCTCCTCCTATTCCTGCTCCTCCTCCTCCTCCTCCTCCTCCTCCTCCTCCTCCTCCGTGAGATCCTGGCGTCTCAGTTCTCTCGAGCCAGGCGTTTTCGCCCAGATTCGGGCCTCGGGTACCCCGTCCCGCGTTTTCCCCTCTCCAGCGCTACTGGTAATTATCCTTCCCACGGTTTCCCCTGTTTGGGCCTGGTGACCGCCCTCCCCCTTTCCTCCCCCTCCATGTTTAGTTCAAGCTTCGCGCGGCCCGCTTAGCTTCGACCGGAAGAGGTGCGCTCTCGACCCGCGAATCAAAAACTGTTTGGGCCTCGTGGGAGGCCTTCGTCGCCACGAAGTTCAAGCCGAAACGCACTCCGGGAGATCCACGGAGCAGCAGTATCGGTACCTTTGGGCTTCCCCAGTTCCCAAGCCCGCGGGGCCATCATGTTAAAACGGGAAAGATGCATTTAGTTTTTCCCAACCATAAATGTATATTTATACATATGTATATATATATATATATATGCACATATGGTGGTGCTTCTCGTCTTAAAGAGACATCACCCCGCGTCACCTCGCCGCCTCTGACCTCCCGCCTCCTTCCTCCCACCCTTGCCTCTGCCCTCCGCATGTCCATTCTGGTATACCCCTCACACGTTTCGTAGCCCTGTAGGGAGCTCCACCAATTGCCCCAGTGGCACGGCCTGGTCAAGGCCATTTCGGCACACCCTCACCCTTTCCGTGGCCCCATAGGGAGCCCCAACTGAGGCACCAGGAGAGGGGGGGAGGGGGGACTGCATGCGGTCCCCCAGTCCATTTCTTTCGGAACACCCCTCACACGCTTCATGGCCCCATAAGGAGCTCCACCGAAGGCCCCACTTACAGCGCCCGCATGCGTCCCCAGGCTCAATCCGTCACACCCCTCATACGTTCCATGGCCTCACAGGGATTTCCACCGAAGGTCCCAATAGCAGCGCCCGCATGCGCTCCCAAGGCCCATTTCCTGCACACACACACACACATGCCGTGGCCCCATCGGCAATTCCACCGAATGCTCCAGTGGCAGGTCCCGAATGCGCCCCCACGGCCATAACCCCTCACACGTTTCGTGGCCCCACAGGGGACTCCACTGCAGGCGATATTCACAAGTGCGGTATTTACAACTGCGTATGGTTGGCTCTTTCGCCAGGATATCATGTGATAATGTTCTACACCACGTTGCTTGGTCCGACAGAAACCCCAGAAACTCGGCGAATGAACTCGGTGTGTAGAGGCTCCATCGTCCCACAAGTTGGGCAGCTGGGGGGGTCTCTCCGCGGAGCTCCTGGGCCGTCCAAGCGACGTGGTTCCTACATCGAGCCCCTCCCGTGAGGCCGCTCCCGGGCCCGCGGGGCCCTCGGAAGTGGACCTCGGGCGGAGCACTGTCCGGCTCGCCCGCCCACGACCAGCAGGATCGCGACAGCGCTCAGAAAGCTCGACGCGTCGTGGCCCTCCGCGCCTGAGGCCCCGAGGAGCAGGAGGCACCGGCATGACATGCCGCGCACCTGCGGGCCAGACGTCGTCCCATCAGCGCGCTCGCTCGCTCGCCCGCATGCTCAGGCACGAGCACGAGCACGAAGCCGTACACCGTCTGGCGCGCAGGCGGGAAAAGTCTGAATTCAAGCGCTCACGGCCAGTGCGCCTGCTAAACAGGGCAGGGCGAGGAGGAGGAGGAGGAGGAGGAGGAGGAGGAGGAGGAGGAGGAGGAGGAGGAGGAGGAGGAGGAGGGGGAGGACGAGGAGGAGGAGGAGGAGGAGGAGGAGGAGGAGGAGGAGGAGGAGGGAACAGTCACAGGGGACTCGCTGTTCGATTCTGCTCGGGCGCAGCGGCTGTCAGGAGGCGGCAGGCGACGGATATCACCCGCCCAGGGGGCGGGCCACCCAGGTCTCGAGAGAGCCGCCGACGTCGGAGGCCTGGGGCTGTGCAGTGTGCCCCGGCCTTCCCTGCCCCCCCTCCCCTCCTCCTCCTCCTCCTCCCTCCTCCTCCTCTCCTCCTCCTCCTCTCTCCCTCCTCCTCCTCCTCCTCCTCCTCCTCCTCCTCCTCTTCCTTCCCCTCCCCCCTTCCTTTCGGGGGCGGCAGAGAGGGGGGTGATGACTAGGGGGGGCGGATTTCATGGCGGGGGCCATGGTATTTCAACAGATCTCATGGCGCCTCTTCTTGCTTCCATGACGTCCCTGGCTCCCCCGCTGGGCCGCGCACGTGCCGCCGGTCATGATTTGCACCCCCCCCCTCTCTTGGACACCCCCCTCTTGGCCGCTCCCCCTCCTTGGAGACAGGGCGGGACGGCCGCCTGCGGGCAGACCCCAGGCACACAGGGTTCGCGACAGAGTCACGACGGACGTTCTTGGACAGGCTTCGGCCTCCAGGGGCCTTCGCCAGGCCCCGGGGACCGTCAAGAACCGGCTCGGGATGAAACACCGACCCTGGGGGAAGTCACCGAGCCCGTTCCACTACTCGCAAAGTGCCGATTTGTAAGCGTCCGACAAAAATACATGTTTGCTTTGATACACTTGAACGTAACCCCCGCGCGGAGGATCGAGGCTGTTTGCGAGTAGTTACTCTGCGAGCAGTGGAAGGCGCTTGTCTAGACATGGTCGGGACTTTGGGGGGCCGCATCGAAGAATCAGGACTGCGGGTGTCTGGGTTGCCCTCACGGCCGGCCGCACACGCTCACACTCTGAGAGGACCACCCCGCACGCGAGGAGAGACAGCAGCCGAGGGACGTTCGGGATGGAAGTCGCCGGGCGAGGCTTCGCAAGGAGAGGGGGGAGGGTGGGCGGGCGACCGAAGTTCACGGCGAGTGTGCCTACACTGCTCTGCTGCGAACTTGCAAGTGTTCCGAGAGCGCGCCCCAGAGACAGGCCATGCGATTCGTCGGGCCGAGGGAGACCAATTTCGGTGGCAGGGGCCGCATCTCTCCCCCCCCATCCTACCCATTCCTGCAGGTCGAAGGGCAGAGAAGCAACGCCACCATTCACCACCGCCTGGCCACTTCCGGCGAGGATGCCCACGGTGTTCCCTGATCTGCAGATTGGATGAGTCCTGAGCGGAGGGCCTCAGAGAAACACAGTGGGAGGGGAGGGGGCACACCACCAGGAGGACCGCGCCTGATTCTTGACCTGCTGCTCCTGCCTTAGCACCTATGCCGAATTCGCGGAGGGGGGCCGGCAGCGGGGCGCGGAAGGCCAACTGATCGATGGAAGAAAAGCAAGCGTCTCGCGTGAGGTCGCGCGTGAGCGCCCTCGTCTCGGGTGTGGCGCGCCGCGCCGGCGGTTCGTGTGAGCCACCGCGCAAGGTAGCTACAGTCGACCCGCAGAGGTAAGGATGGGCTGCCTTCCCGAGGGTACCCTTCCATCCTTGCCTCCCCGGCCCGTCCCTGGCCACTTTCGTTGGCCGCGCCCCTCTCGAAGAGCTGAAGAGCTTCGAAGTGGGCGTCCGAGGCCCTTGCATCATCTCGCGCATAAGACCCGTGTTCTTCGTCGCTCCTCCGGGAGCCCCCGGGCTCGTGTGCTCACCTCGGAGGCACCCAAACGGTGTGGTGACCACACCGTGCGGTGAGTCGGTGGGGATGCGGGGTCACCGGCACGGTTTTGGGACTCGAGCCCCTCTCCGAGGATGTCCCTGGGCGACGGGGGCCTCCAGGGCCCCAAAGACCCTGCGCTGACGCACCGTGCGGTGAGGTCTCTCGGGGTTCCGAGGTCACCGCACGGTCTCTCACCGCACCGCACCGCCGCCGCCGCCGCCGCCGCCGCCGCCTCCGCCGCCGCCTCCGCCTCCGCCTCCTTTCTGGACTCCAGAGCACGGCGCGGCTGCCCGAGGCGAGGAGGACGTCCTGCGGCCAGACCCGGCGGCTCCAGCAGGGCCCGGGGGCCGGGCGGTGCCCCGGCACCGCCTGGCGCGCGGCGAGGCCGCCCGGCGGCCGTGCGGCGGCCAGAAGTCAGCGAGCGAAGAACGGTATAAAATACACTTTTTTGCTGTCGGGGACACTTGCCCCAGGGCGGCTGGAAAGTTTATACCCCTACGGTGCCCCCGTAAGGGTATAAACTTTCCAGCCGCCCTGGGATAGGCGCCCCCGACAGCGAAAAAGTTTATTTTACACCGTTCTTCGCCCGTTAAAGAAGACGCCCGCCGCCCGACGATGCCACGCAGTCGAAGGGCCAGGCCTCGAAATGCTCTGGCACAAACCTCGGGCGAAGAGAGCTGTGCACATGCACCGATCCTGACAACGCCCAGCCTTGGGCCAGGATCGGTGCACATACCTTCCTGGCCAAGGTGAGAGGGCGTATGCACCGATCCTGGGCTCGGGATTGGGCCTGGCCAGAATCGGTGTTTGCGCATAGGTCTCTTTCCTCTGAAATCCAAAAATAAGAGAGGCCTCGAGTGTCTCGAAACAGGCAGGACGGCACGGAATCGGTTTCGTCGCCTTCGGCCCCTGCAGGGTGGCCGGCTTCGGGCTCCGGGCTCCTCCTCCTCCTCCTCTTCCCTCCTCGTCCTTCCCCTCCTCGTGCTCCCCCTGATCCTCCCGCCAAACGGGCGTCTCCTGCTCGGCCTGTGCGTACAAGGTGTGTCTGCTCGGCCTGTGCGTACCGAGGGATGCCCTGCATAAATACATCCCGGCATATGACACAGAGATCTATTTGTAGTTCAAATATAGAAGGTGGAAGTGCTGATACAGGCGTATGTGCATATATACACAGGTCTGTGCATCCTGCTATCATCTACATCATCTCCAATACCTCTATGTAGGAGCCTGTGGGCGCAAGCGTGTTTTCCGCTTTCTACTGCTCGCCTGCCAGTTGTTGTTGGGTGGGTAATTCTTCCATCGGATAACGCTTTCTGGAACACCCGCATGACATAAGAATGT
>CAUYUJ010019882.1:32500-60000 GCA_963575745.1 Prorocentrum cordatum | reverse complement strand
TCGGGACTCCCGGCCGGCTTGTCAGGCCTCCGACCTGCGGGGGCAGGGGCTCGCGCGACGTGGCCCCCCTCCCGCCGCCCCTCCCGCCTCCCCCTCGCCGCCCTCGCCCTGCCCCCTCACCGCCCTCCACCCCTTCACGGGTGGGTGTTGCAGGAGACTGCGTCGGCAACGGAAGTTTCCCCCTTCCCCCCTCTACAGTAGTCTCCACCTCCCCTCCGAATCTCCTGGGAGAGTCAGGCGGTGAGGGAGGTGCTGGCGGTGCCTATCTCTGGGTCCCGTATTTTTTGGGGCGGACGAGGCCCCCCGAAGATGCAGCGTGCTCTGCTCGCCCTCTGAGCTTCTGCAACAAGAGGCGCCAGCGCGCCCTCCAGCAGCAGGCACGCCCCGCACGCGTCCGCCCTCCGCGCGAACGCGTGCACCCGGGCGCGGCCGGCGTCGTCCGCGCCGCCCTCCGGCACGGCGGGGAGGCGGCCGGCGTAGGCCGCGCCCTGCGCGCGGGGTACGGCTTCCGGGGCCGAGGAGCTCGACCACAAGGAGCCTTGCACGAGACAGGCCAGCCACAACTGGGGGAGCAGTGGTCCTTACCCCCCTGGGGGACCCATCGATTTCGACACCCCTCTCGAGAGATCGTCGATGCGATGGGTTCCCCCAGGGGGATAAGGACCACAGCTCCCCCAGTTATGGCTGGTCGGCGAGATGCCCCGCTCTGCGACCCCAGAACGTCCATTGATTTTTAGTGTGGGGGCGTCACGCGTTCCACAGCATGAGAACGCCATCGAGGCCCAAGGAACCGAGGGCACCCTGGAGGCAAGCAGGGTGTTTCTTGGCATGGGCTTCCACTGTGGATGGGTCGGAGGATCGTGCCGCATCGCCGATGCATGAGCGATGCGGCTCGATGTGGGGCCCGATTTTCTCCACGCCGATGACGCCGATGCATCGCCGATGTCGCCGGTGCATCGCCGATGCGTCGTCCATGTATCGTTGGTGCATCAGCGATGCGGCGCGATCCTCCGACCCCATCTGCTCAAACCCAATCTAGGAGGCCTCTAAGACTATGATCGGGGCCACACCGACATACTAATGCTATGCGTGCGTCGCCCCCCCAAGGGGCGACGCGCGCGCGCCGAGAAATGCTGTAGTATGAGCTCCGTGGGGAGTACTGGTTGTCCATTTATCGCTGGGGAAATAATGTACTACAATATGGTTGTACGATATATTCGGGTCGAACGCGCGCCTCCGTGGAGGACGCATAGTGCTAGTATGTCCTCGTACGTCCCACATGAAAGCTCGCATCGAACATACATTCATCGTAACGACGTCGGGGCTGCAGCGTCGACGCTCATCGAAGACATGTCCTACGGAGCCTGTCCGGCGAACCTTGCCTTGAAACCTCGCCAGTTCGTACTGTTGCCATCTCCGCCACAGAAGTAAACACCGACATTCTCCAATGGATTTCTCCTGCGCCTCATCAAGAGGATGGCGCTGTATGAATCGCCACAATCGCCGCTGAGAGCCAGCGTTTCTGTATACCGCCATCCTCCCTGAAACGTACATTCAAAGTTCGTCGGAGTGTGTCAGTATGTATACGTGGTGATTTCTGCTCCAAGTATGTATCTAGTCACTTCTGGACTCAATTATTTAATCGCTTCGCTCATTCCGCCGGCCCATATTGTCGCACCGTTGTGGGCTAGCCGAGTTTGGGGGGCCGTTTTGGGGCCTCTTGGGGCCTCTTTTGGGCCTCTTGGGCGCCTCTTGGGGCGTCTTGGGGGCCTCTTGGGGGCCTCTTGGGGCCTTTTTGGGGCCTCCTGGGCGCCTTCTGGGGCGGAGGGCTCGATTTTTCAGTTCTCGGTTCCCCTCTTGAGCCCCTCTTGGGCCCGTCTTGGGGCCTCTTGGTCCGTCTTGGGCGGCACTTGGGCCGTCTTGGGGGCCCTCCTGGGCCGTTCCGGGGCCGTCTTGGGAGCCTCGTGGGCCGTCTTGGAGCGGTCTTGGGGGCCTCTTGGGCCGTCTTGGAGCGTCCGGAAGCCGAAAAAGCCAGAACACAAAAAACATCGAAAAAACCAATGAAAATCAACGATTTTGGCCTCTTGGGGCTCTCTTCGGAGGCCTCTTGGAAGGCTCTTGGGGCGTCTTGGAGGCCTCTTGGGCTGTCTTGGGGGCCTTTTGGGCCGTCTTGGGGTCATCTTCGGCGTCTTCGAGCGCTCTTTGGGCGTCTCGGGGGCCTCTTGGGCAGTCTTGGGGGCCTCTTGGGGCACTCTGAGCGCGCTCTGGGGAGCCTGAGAGGCCGCACCCAGAAGGAAAACCATCTCTGAGTAGACTTGGTCGGGCGGTGGTCGGGCGGCGGTCGGGCGGCGGTCGGGCGGCGGTCGGGCGTTGGTCGGGGTACTTTTCGCCGGGGGACCCCCAGGGGCCGCCCCGCGCGCGCGAACTAGAAATACTGTTAATACTGTTAACCAGTTACCGGAGATCTTAGCACGGGCGCCCTGGCCCGTTGGGCCGGCGAATTTGTTTACGCGTGGCACATAATCCCACCCCGTCGGGGCGCGCCTTCATGGATGCCGCCCCCCTGGCGGGGCTGGAGGCCCTCGCGCCCGCACTGTCCCAGCTGCTGGCCCTGCGGCAGGTCCTCGCGCTGGCCGGGGCGAGCCGGGAGTGGCGCTCGGCCTTCGCGTGCGACGCGGTGTGGCTGGCCCTGCTCGCCGCGCGCTGGGGCGAGGGCGCGAGGGAGCGCGCGCGGGGACCTGACGAGTCTGAAGCACGCCCCCTGCGATCCGATAGGCGTTGCCGCTCTTTTCGGGCCGGGCGTGGTCGCCTCTTGTCGAGCCCCGCGGGGGCCCTCGCGGAGCGATCCGGCTCGAACGACTGACGCGGGAGGAATGGGGCCCACGTGCTCCGAGCGTGAGCTTGTAAGGTGTCACATGTTTTTCGCTGCGTCGGAACTCGGGGCCCTCATCCCTGGTTTCGGCATCGCCTCACCTCGGTGCCGGCTGCAAGGGCTCCCTCCGTTGCGGAGGGCGCATCCCTGAGACCGTCGGCGCCTCTGGCTTTGTCCCTTCTCATGGGGAGGGTTATGATGTTCCAACCTACTCTAGCCTTGACCACCAGATAGAATTTCGAGCACCAGAAACAAATACCGAAACTCGAGGGTTTTCACGTGTCGGGCGCTGGGAGATACTCGCCCGACACTGTTTCGACACTCTTTCGACACCCTGTCGACACTTGTCCGGTCGCTCGAAACTATTTCTGGGATGTGGTCCGTGAGTAGGAGGGGAACAGCATAATTCCAGGGTTTCCTCCGTTTCGGAGGGCGCATCCCTGAGACCGTCGGCGCCTCTGGCTCTGTCCCTTCTCAGTGGGGAGGGGTCCGTTCGAGTCTGGTCAGGATCGCGGTGCTCGTTGCGGGGCACCTTCGGGGCCCTGCAGCGGGCGGGCCAGTGGGAGGCGCGCCTGGCGGCTGGAGCTCGGGGGCTGCCAGAGGTGTCGTTGGCCAATGGCGTCCCCAGGCCTTTTCGCTCCATGTTTCAAAGGAGGGCAGGGGCACCGATACCGATGATTACCCTTCCCTCGTTTTCCCCTTTGCTGAGCCTCCTGGGTGGCCCTCATTGCCACCGCAGGATTCGCCTCGACATTCTGGTCAGAACGCACCCCGGGAGGGGTCCGAGGAGTGGCCGTATCGGTACTTGTTGGTTTCCCCCATGTTGGAGCCCCTTGTGGCCCTCTGGGCCACGTGAGGGGTGCTCTGGACGCCGTGGGGGCATCCTGGGGGCACCCTTGGCCAGGGACACTTCTGGCAGCACCCGTGGAGCGGGGTCGGGCTGGCGCTGCCAGGGGTGGGGGTCGCAGGAGTTCCCGGGCTGCCCGGGCGTGGAGGTGCTGCTCATTGGCGGCCACAGCGGCGGGGTCACGGCCGCCTCGCTGGACGTGCGCGCGGGGGCCCGCATGGCAACGTGCGGTTCGGAGGGCGTGGTTCAGGTGTGGTGCCTGCGCAGCGGTGTGGCAAGGGCTCGCTACGGCGTGAAGAGCTGCGCGACGCACGTGTCGCTCTGCGACGACTGGATGGCCGTCGGCACCGCGGATCAGCGGGTGCACTTTCTGGTGCTGTGCGAAGGCGGCGCTGTCATACGAAAGTGCCTCGCCTCGCGTTCTGTTCAGAGCTGCATCCGGTGCGTGGAGGTGATGCCGCCTTCGGGCGACGACGGTGTGGACTCCGCCTCCGTGCTGATCGGCAAGGGAGACGGCGCGCTCGAGGTCCTCGGTATGGAGTCGGGCCAGGCTCTTCGCAGGTGTGAGGTCCTCGAGGCGGGGCTGCTGGCCATGCGGACGCTGCGTCCCGGGGGCGCGGCTGCGACCGTCGCGGTCACCCTGTCGAGGTCGCTGGTGGTGGAGCAGTGGGCCTTGCCCGAACTGTGCTGCGTCAGGCGCTGCGCCTGCCCGGAGCAGGTATCCCGGGCCCCACGCGACGCCCAGGCGCCCACCTGCCACCTCGCCAGCCTCAGTGTCCACAGCGGGGCCGTGGTGCTGGCGTTCGGGGAGGCGGAGCTGCACTGGCAGCCGCTGGCCGGCGGCGAGGGGTGGCGCCCGCCCGCGGACATGCGGCACGAGGCGGAGCCTGGCGGCGAGGGGGCGGAGTGGCGCAGCGTCCGCGTGGAGGCCGACGGGCCCATCCGGCTCCTCGGCGGCGACGCGCAGGTGACTCTCTACCTCGACGCGGGCAGGGGCGGCCTGGCCGGCGCGCCGCACACGAGCGTCCGGGCCGTGCACACCGCCACGGGGCTGGCGCTCGGCGAGCGGAGGAGCTGCCAGCCGGGCGGCGGCCGGGTCACCATGGCGGAGGCGTGCGCGGGCACGCTGCTGCTGTCCAGCGGGGACGGGGCGCAGCTGACGCGCCCGCGGCAGGCCCCAGCCAGCCCGGGCGGGGGCGGCTGCACGGCGGAGGGGGAGGAGGAGGACGTCCCGAGGAGGGCCGGCGGCGCGCAGCAGCAGGGCTTCGGCGAGGGGGGGGGCGGCCTCTTTCGAGGAGGCGACGCGGGGGGGCTTCTCAGCAGGCTCTGCTGCCTATGGGGGGCGGGGCGTCCTCAGATCGGGGCACGGGGGGCAGGACAAGGGTAAGTCTGTTGCAGGGCGCTCCCGAGCGCTCTCGCAGCGTTCCGGAACGCTCCGAGAAGGCCGCGACGCCCGAGGCATCCTCCAGAGCCGCCAGATCTCAGACATTCTCGATCGACCCTCGTCCGCGGACGCCCTGGCTAGAGAGTGGGAGGCGAGCCTGGCCAAGAACTTTCTCGAGCACGAGGAAGACTTTGGGCGTTTTTTCACTCGGGCTCCAACAGCGACGCCTGAGGTCAACACAGTCGCGCCTGATTCTGGGCCTTGCACTGGCTCGATCGGACTGCCTACCTGCCTGCCTGGCTTCGTCTCGTGAGTATAAAGCTGGGCATGCCCCCCTTCTACAGGAGGAGTATTCCAGAAGGGTTAAAGCATGGAGGGACTAGTTGTTGCGGTTCTTTTTGCTGCTGATATCGCTGAGCTTGTTCGGCTATCTTCTTAGTTTTTCTTCCAAGCTCCGCCTGCAGGAGGACGTGCCCGCCCTGACATCAGAAGGCCCCCGGCGTCTGCCGAGGGCCCCCCCCCGGGCCTGCTCCGGGAGGCGTCGCCGCCCTCTCCCTGCCCCCCGGGCTGCCGCGCGCCGCCGCTGAGGAGGCGGAGGCGCGAGAGGAAGCCGAAGATGACCTCGCAGATCGGTGGTCCTACGTCAGACCCAGACGTCGGGCGTCTCGAAAAAATCGAGGCGGAGGTTTTTCGTCGTTTTCGGTCTCTCGGGGCCCTTTCTGGGCCTCGGGACTGTCAAAAACAATACGACTCGGGATGAAACACCGGTCCCGGGGAAAGGGTCGGGAGGTCGGGGGCCCGTGTCCCGAAGAAGTCGAGACATCGGATGTCTGGGGAGGGCGCGTGAGGGGGGGGGGGCGAGAAACCCGGAGATCCCATGGCGCCGCAATTGCTTCGCGAGCCCGGCTGATCCGCCCGGCCTCGGGCGCCGGGGCACCCTCCTATATAGGGATCGATCCGGCTCGGAGAATGTCGGGGCGGCAAAGAGAGTCGCCGACGTCGGAGGCCTCATGGGGCTGTGCAGTGTGGCCCGGCCTTCCCTGCCTTCCCCCCCCTCCTCCTCCTCCTCCTCCTCCTCCTCCTCCTCCTCCAGCCGTGCTGCCCCCTCGAGAGATTCAGGGGGTTGCGAACGCGAGAACTCAGCGCGGCACCGCGTTCGCGGGCCTTGTTGTTCGAGTCTTGCCAGCAGACACCCGCTGCTGGCCTTCAGCTCCCGCGGGAGGCCCCGCCAGCAGGCAGCAGCTGCTGGCAGCCCCTTCTGCTCCCGCGGGAGCGCTCCATGGCCAATGACGATGACGTCCTACTGGGTCCTCGTCGTCCTGAGTGGGCTTGTGGGCGGTGCGGAGCTGCTCACAACTGGGCCAGCCGTATTCGCTGCAGATGTGGCAACATGGCGCCCGCCCATATCCGCAGTCGTGCCCAAGAGGCAAACAAGAAGCAGCTCGCCGCCAAGCTCGAGTCGGGAAGTGGAGGTGGGCGTGGTAAAGGAAAAGGTCAAGGCAAAGATGAATCGGGCGGGCTCCTACGTGTACAGGCGCAACTGGATGAGTTGGTCAAAGCGCTTGGACGAGGAGAATTGCCTGATAAGTCTGACAAGCCTGAGGGTAAAGCTAAGCGAGCACCGTGGTACAAAGATCAAGTTACTCGTGATCGTGAAGCTGCTGAAGCTGCGCAACAGGCTGACCCTGGGTCCGACGATGCGAAGAGAGGTCGGTTGGTTGTGCAGGCGAATGAGTTGGAAGAATCGCTCAAAAAGGTCCCTTCAGGCGATGAGTTTGATGAGTTGCGATCCAGTATCAAGGCAAAGTTGGAAGTGCTACGTGGAAATATCAAAGAGTTGCGGAATCCAACCACGGCGCATAGGAGGGCCACCAATGAGTTGCAGCGTGCACGACAAGCGGTGGCCAGACAAGCTAAAGAGTTGGAAGAGAAAGAAAAGCAGTTTGAAGAGTTGCGTCTATCGATTGAGGAACGCAAGACGAAGCTCGAGACCAAGCGTGTTGAAGTGGCAGAGTTGGTTAATGAAGTTGCTCGTGCATCTGCTCTACTGGCTGCTGAATCTGGTGAGGCGAAGGTACCCTCAGCAGGCATCAAGATTGAGATCGACAACCTCGACCAGGTGTACTCCAAGTACGAGGGTGTCGAGGCCTTCTTCAAGAGCGCAGCGTGGGAGGAGATCCAGAAGAATATTCGTGTGGTTGGCCCTGCTGATGGCAGTGTTGGGGCTTCAGCTGCAAGCGCTTCTGGAGGTGCTGCGGATGCGAGCACACCTGATGCCGAGATGCCTGCAGCTCCCACTGGTGACACCGCCACCGACAAGCGCACCTACTCAGAGCTCGATGACAACAGTTTGCAGGAGCTCTGGGGCGCAGACAGCTTTGAAGAATTCCAGGCTAAGATCACCGAGCTGCAGGTCAAGAGGCAAAAGTGCAGCTCCTAGCCCCAATGATGCCTCGGCAGAGTCGGTTCCTGCAGACCCTTGCATGGACCGTCACAAGAAGCTAGGCAGGATGATACCACGTGTGACTGGTTTGCGATCAAAGAGTGTGGTTCCTGCAGCCCCCGCTATGCTGATGGCGCCGTCTCACATGTTGGAGTCATTCAATGCCAATGGTGGTAAACGGACACTGAAAAAGCGACTTCAGCGTTCTTGTGCTATGGTTGTCATGGTACAGGAGACGGGCTACCTGGAGAGCGAGCTCGAGTCGCTGCAGACGTGGATCAGTGGACGAGGATGGCAGATGTTGGCACTGCCTGCTCTTCCCTCCGCTGGAGTCCTACCGACAGCTGGAGTCGCCATCTTTGTTCGCAGTCAATGTGGAGTACGTGTTCCCCCTGGACTCCATGAACAAGTGGTCCAACATCGTGTGCTACATGTGGTACTGGACCTGCCAGGATGGCCACCGTTGCATGCCATCAACCTCTACCTAGTGCCGAGTATCGGCGCGATCACTCTGAATGCCAAGTATTTAGCTGCAGTTGGCAAGCGTTTCAGTGGGGTGGAGGGTCCTTGTTTAGTCGGGGGGGATTGGAACATGACACCTAGTGCTGTTGAAGCCTGCGGCTTCAGTGCTCTTGCCAGTGCTACC
This sequence comes from Prorocentrum cordatum, assembly GCA_963575745.1. Lineage (NCBI taxonomy): Eukaryota > Dinophyceae > Prorocentrales > Prorocentraceae > Prorocentrum > Prorocentrum cordatum. The sequence goes on along the minus strand of CAUYUJ010019882.1, from coordinate 51,808 downwards.
CTCGTCCCCCCATCGAACTACACGTGTAGAGGTGGGACGGGATCTTCTGTCATCGATTTTTTCGGGCTCAACGATCCGTGCATGCGAGCGTTTAAGGCAGTAAGCGTTGACAAGAAGTAGACAGTGCGTCCGCATCGACCAGTGATCTTGGAGCTTGCGAGTGACGGGCATGGTATCCAGCATCTGGTATACACCGCCGCACCCAAGCTCCCTGTCACGGCCCCCATTGGACCTCAGCCTGCTCCCCCTAGTTGGTCGTTCGTCGAGGGTCTCGTCGATCATTGTTCGGAGTTGGCTCATGATGAGCAGGCTGATCCTGGGGTAGTTTCTGGAGTTTTAAGTGCTGCCTGGGGCCATTTCGCCAAAAGAACTGCCAGGTACGTAGCTGAGTGCACGGGCACGGATGCTATGAACTTTGCAGGCTTCGGTAGAGATATAGCACCGAGGTGGGTTAGCGTTGACTACCCAGTCCCCAACATCTCGGAGAAGGTTCTGCTCGCTGAGGGGTGGTCTTGGTTGCGTAATGCTGTGCAGACCCTTCTCCAGATGTCGTCTCACGACGATGATGTCGAGCAGCAGGTCCTATATGCTAATGAGGTTGCCGCATTTGCTGCTGACGACTATCCAGGCTTTGGTCTCAGCGCTAGGCTAGACAACTCATGTAAGCATGCACGTGAGTTGTTTCATGACGGGCAACTCGATAAGGATGCTGTTCTAGAGTTTCTTGAGCAGATTACAGATGATGTAGAAGCTGCCCAGAGGACTGCTAATCGCGAAGCCGATGCAGATTGGAATGATTGGTGTGAAACTGCGTCCTTAGGGGGAGCCAGGGGCCTACATAGGATCACCAAGGTGCGTAGTGTGTGTCCCCCCACGGTCGTCCACGATCCTGTAGGCCCCACGGCTGACCCTCATAGCGTTGTGCAGCATGAAGCTCGTATGTATAAGGCGCTCTGGAAAGCTGGAGCGATTCCCCCTCAGGCATGGATACCTGATAGAGAGTCTTTTCCAGTTGCGAGCGTTGAGGACATACGTAAAGTGATTCGGTCTTTTCCTGAGAGTACAGCAAGAGCTCTCGATCAGCTGCACCCTCGGCACTTTCAGCTGCTAGATGATCGTGGCCTCATGGTGCTTGCAAAACTTTGGCAGTGCTGCGAAGCGATAGGTCTCCTGCCCCGACAATTGCTCTGGGTTTTAATGCCAATGCTGCCGAAACCGACAAGCGGTTATAGGCTAATCGTACTGTACTCTGGCATGTATCGCATTTGGCAAAGGCTCCGCCGCCCCATGCTCAAGGATGTTGCGGGTGCTTTGGACCGCGGGTACTGGGGGGCTACTCGGGGGAGGAGTGATGTGGATTGTGCTTGGGTGTTAGCGGCCAGGAGCGAAGCCGATGTGGTCAGCCATCGTTTTTCGGTTCTTGTTGTCGCTGACTACAGCAAATATTATGAGACGATTGATCTCATTCAGTTGCGTGATAAATGCATAGCGTTTCGAGTGCCGTCTCCTGTGCTAAAGTTAGTTTTTAATGTTTGGCAAGCCCCAGGAATATTGAGGCTTCGTCAGCATCACTCTCTTGATTGCATGCATGCACAGTTTGGTCTTCCAGCAGGTGATTGCTTCAATGACTTGTGCATAAAAATACACGCGGTTCGTGAATTCGACAGATTTGTTTCTCGTCAGCCATCGCTCGTAAGTTTCATGTCGTACATTGATGATTCTGCCATTCAGATCTCTGCTGCTGACAGGCAGCGAGCTCTGGATCTAGCGGTGGCGGCGGGAAAAGATTTCCAGATTGCCAGTCGTAACATTGGTGCAACACTGAATGATAAGATTGCCGTAGTTGCGTCATCGGAGGACTTGGCTAAAGATGTAGCAGCAAGCCTCCAGATGCAATGCAAAGTTGTTAGAAAGGCAGTCACTTATCTCGGAGTCGATTCAGCCGCTGGTTTGCGACGTGCTGCGAAAGGCATGAGACCCAAACTTAGGAGTAGGTTGAAGGCTATGCAAAAGCGTGCCAAAAAGATCAGTAAGTTTAGCAAGTTTATTAGACGCAAGCCAAAACAAGTCCTCCAGGGGGTCCTGCGTACTGGCCTGGCTCCTGCGTCGTCGTATGGTTCTGAGGTCTTGGGGTTTTCGGATGCTGAATTGGCGTCAATACGCAGAACCCAGGCGAGGCGACAGGCGCCCATGCACGGTGGCACCTCAGCGAGTGCTAAATTGGTCCTCTTTGGAGAATGGGACGTCCGTGCTGCTTTGGGCCCCGTCTTGCAATGGAGTAGGATGGTTTGGACCTCCAAGGTAGCGCCCGAGAGAGCCCTTTTAAGTTTCCCTGCCCTCGTGTCGTTGTGGCAACAGGCTAATGCGAGCAGCGTCGGCGACTGGAAGAATAGTCGAGGCCCGCTCAGTAGAGTTGTCTTGTGTCTCAAGAGGGCAGGTTGGTCGGCTCCCGAGGCGTGTGCTTGGATTGATCACCATCAGAATCCCATCGATATCAGTTTAGTGTCACCTCGAATGCTGCAGGAGTTGCTTGAAGCAGGCCTCCAGAGGCAGGCTGAGCTGGCCTTGGGCCAAAAACTCGGTTTCCCTCCTGGTTTTCGGGCCACCCTGGACCTGGTCAGGGACAAGATGGTTCCCCGCGTGAAAAGTTTCACTCGACAGCAGCAGTTTTTGTTAAAGTGTGCAGCGTGTGATGCCAATTGGACCGAGAAGAGGGCCCAAGATGCGGGGTATCTTAGTTGTGGTCGTTGTGAGTGTGGGCAGGTTGATACCCCGCATCACCGCATCTACACATGCACCAGACCAGATGTGCTAGCTGCCCGTGAGATTGCATGCGAAGATATCCCCAATGAGTCGTTGCAGGTTGCCCTTCAGTCCGATGATTGTCTGCACACTCGTGGCATCTTTGTCTATGATGACTCCCAGCTTGTTCCTCCCTCCCTCAGCTCGGCCTGTGAGATTTTCGATGGCCAGGGTAACGAGCTCGACCGTCAGCCCGAGGAACTTGCTGCCCTCGTACCGCCAGGCCAGCCGCTTGAGCTCGCGGCCGACGGCTCGGCCACCAAGCAGATGCTTAGGCCGCTCCGACGCGCGGCTTGGTCGATTGCTTTGCTCTCGCCGAATACGACAGACATGGAGGCTGTGCTACGAGGCGTTGTTCCAGGCACCCTCCCCCAGAGCCCAGCTGCTGCGGAGCATGTTGCTGCTGCTTTGTGTGGCCAGGTCGCTGATCGCCCGACTAGGCTCGGTCTCGATTGTCTTGGGGTGATCCAGCACATTCAGAGACCTGTGGCCAAACAGTTAGAGGCCCAGAATAAGTTTTCTGGCATCCGAAAATTCGCTTTTGAGCTTGATGGTTCCAAGTTTTTGGAGGCGTTTCATGTGAAAGCCCACCGCTCTGATGAAGAGTTGAACCAGCTTACAGGTGATGAATTTCGTTTCGGCCAGGCCAATAAGATTGTGGACAACCATGCGAAGTTGGCCCTGGCCTCCCATCCCACCCCCACCCCTGCCTTCTTGCATTCTGTTGAGGAGGCTGAGAGGAGAGCTGGGATTTTTGTGAAGCTTGCCAGTGCCTGCCTCCCGCTTTTTCGGAATGAGTTGAGGTGGAGACGTGCCCCGCAGAGTCAGCAGCGGTCACGAGCCAAGCGTAGTTGGCACGAATGGCGTCGGACTGAGCTTGGAATTCAGTGTGTTCACTGCCTGATAGTCAGCTCGTCTGGTGATCGCCCCGCTGATGGATGTCAGGGCACGCCCACGGCTATAGCTAAGTTGCTCGCGAATCCCATGGGCCATTCTCTCGTTGCTGTGTCGGGAACGGCTCTTCAGACTGCTTCTGGTGCTTCCTCGGGTCCTGTCTCGGGTTCTGGACGCACCGAAATTAAGGAGCAACAATTTCTATGTCTCAACTGTGGTGGCTGGACTCAGGGAAGGATGATCAAACTTGCTAAGACGTGTGCTGCACCCACGTTTAAGGGCCTCGAGGTTTTGAGCGCGTTTCGTCGGGGGCTAGGGCCGAACCCAAGGTTGAGGGAACGTTTGGATAAGGCCATCCCCGTTTCTCGACTTGATTGGACTCTCGCTAGCCCGAAAGAGGTGCAGTCTGTGTCGTCCGTCCCCAGAGGTTTTTCCTCCAGTGAAGAGGCCCCACAGTATGAGCAGAGAATGGCTGCCTTACTTGCTCGAGTCAAGGCCAAAGAAGCCAGTTCTCAATCGATGGCATAATTTTTTGTAACCTTGCCAGTCTTTGGTGTGTTCACCTTCCGACCTTTCCTAAGGCGCTGTCTAATCTAATCTAATCCTCCTCCTCCTCCTCCTCCCTCCTCGTCCTCCTCCTCCTCCTCCTCCTCCTCCTCCTCCTCCTCCTCCTCCCCTCCTTTCGGGGGCGGCAAAGAGGGGGGTGATGACTAGGGGGGGTGGATTTCATGGCGGGGGCCATGATATTTCCCCAGATTTCGTGGCGCCTCTTCTTGCTTCATTACGTCCCTGGCCCCCCCGCTGGGCTGCGCACGTGCCGCCGGTCATGATCTGCACCCCCCCTCCTTTTTGGACACCCCCCTCTTGACCGCTCCCGAGAATGACGCAGCCAGAGGGGGTCTGGGGCTCTGGTCGTGATTGTTTACCATGGTGCAGATTTCTCGCAGCGTCGGATCCCAGGGAGTGGGGCGTTCCCACAAAAGGAGCCTTGCCTTCGAGGATCGAAGCAGCTGCCATATCTCTTCCTCGGCGGATGGCGGCGGAAGGGCGGCGGAGGTACAACGAGGCCGCCTCCGTCAGCGGAAGACCAGCGGAAGGCGGCTTCCCTCCCCCCCCCCCACACCTCGTTTATCGCCCCCCCCCATTCGTTCGCACCCAACAAAGAAGATTGGGTCCTGGGGGATGGGGTCCTACAGCCCTCGAAATCACACGCAAGTTTTTCCCGCGACGTGGCGGCGCCGCAGGACCCCTAAATTTCAATGTTCGCGCCGGAACTGGCGACTGCAAGCACAATAATCAGACCCCGTGAGCCGCGCTCCGCGCGCAGATCAGCATCCAAAGCTTGCGCTTGGCTTCGAGGAGGGCTGTAACGGAGGTGCCCCAATCGATGTAGACCCACCCTTGGATAGGGGGCCACATGCGAACCCTACCCCTACCCCCCACGATTTCTGAGGGGGAGGGTGGGGTTCACTTCGCTCGGGAGCTCCCGAGCGAAGTGAACCCCACCCTCCCCCTCAGAAATCGTGGGGGGTGGGGGTAGGGTTCGCATGTGGCCCCCTATTGGACCCCTTCCCGCCCTCGGGGCCCCGTCCCTCGGGGCCCCCGTCCGTGGACCACCGAGCAGAAGGAGCACCTGCAGAAGTCCCGCCCGCAGTAGGCGCGCGCCCCGCCTGCCGGGGGTCCGCCTGCGAGACTTCCCGGGCAGCGCGGGGTGCAGGTGGGGGCCGGCCGGAAGCAGCCGGCGCCTGCCATCGGGGGTGGATAGACCTCCTGCCCTGACACGTCGTTCAAGGAATTGGCCGTTTTCGGGTTCGCGAGGGGGCGTCGCGGCCGTCCTTTTGCGGTTCCAGGTCCGTCGGTTTCGGTCCCAGGGCGTTGTCACTAAGGGGAGGTCTACTAAAGGGAGGTTTGTCCACCGCCGATACCAGCCCTCAGGGGAGGCCAGACGCACCCAAGAGCAGACGAGCATCGCCGTAGAGTTGGGTCGGGCATGGCCCTCTACAGAAGGAATTGTTCAACAACAAAAAGTCACAGGACAGTCTGGCGACGATGTTTGTGCTCTTTCGACTATGTCTGATTCTTGTTTGACAAGTTTTATTTTTCCTCCAAAATCCGCCTGTAGGAGTACATGCCCGACCTAACCGTCGAGGGGTCCTCAGGCCCGCTGCGGGACATCCGGGCGTCTAGGGGCCAGGTCTTGGCGCACGCCGGATCCGTGGCGCCTGCAACGCCTCACCGAGGGGTACGTTGCCCTGTGGGCACGCATGGGCAATTCAAGAGTGCTGGCGGCGAAGGCGAAGAGCACTCGGCGGCGGTGGCTCTACTCCTTGCGGAGTGCTCGGGTGAGGAAAAGATGATCCCATTGGCTCCACTTTACTATGCATCGTCGACTGCCCGTTCGTGGGAGGTGCGAGGGGGGGTTGGCGTCGCATGCCATGGCGCAGGAATCGGACGTTCTGGAGTTGTCGCTCCCATCCGAAGAGTGGTTCACTACACGAGTGGACCATGATTCATGATCTTCTCTACAGATTGCTCGCGCCTTCACTGCATCAGGGGAAGATGGTTTGCGAGTGTCATGGCGTCCTTGCATGTCCAGCTTGCACTTCCAGATGGGGAAGCAATCAGCGCATGTATGACTGGGCGACTTGCACGCCTCGGCATCGGAACTCGACCAGGATCGTCTCACCGTCCTGCTTGAGCGCGCTCGCCGCACTCTGCGCTCCCTGGTGGGCGGTAGGAAGGCACCCGTGAAACGCTTCGATTGACAGTCGCACTCCCCTCATTTCTTCTCCCTTCCTCCTCCGCCTCCTCTTCCCTCGTCGCCCTCAGTTTCCTGCATCCTATCGACCTCACTGGGGTGCGTTCCATCATCATCATCATCATCATCATCATCATCATCATCATCATCATCATCATCATCATCATCATCATCAGCATCAGCATCAGCATCAGCATCAGCATCAGCATCAGCATCAGCATCAGCATCATCACCAGCAGCATCTTCATCATCGTCATAATTATCAGCAGCATCACCACCATGATTGTCAACAGCATCACCGTCACCATCCGCATCATCAGCATCATCGTCATCATCATCATCACCATCATCATCACCATCATCATCACAATCATCAGCATCATCATCGTCATCATCACCATCATAATCACCGTCACCATCACCATCACCACCACCATCACAAACACCATCACCATCACCATCACCACGACTGCACCATCATCACCATCACCATCATCACGACCATCATCGTCATCTTCATCGTCATCGTCATCGTCCTCGCCAGTACCTTCGCCCCAATCCGCATTCACCGCCCCTCCTCCGTGACCGCGATACATGCGCTGCTCGCCCGGGGTGAGACTGGCTTTCTCTGCAGGGTCTTACTGCCACCGAGGCCGTCGGCAGGAGGAGAGACCCCACGGCCCCACGGGGGGGCCGCCCCTGCTCGATGCCCCGGCCTCAGAGGAGCCAAATCTCTCCTCGGATGCTTGCTCTCAGCGCCGTGCTGGATTGCCGCCCCTGTCCTCGTCCTCGTCCGCCCCGTCCTCCCTCCTTCCCTTTCCCCCTCATTTCCCCTCATCCTCTTTCTCTTTCCCTCCTTCCTACCCACCCCCCGCCCTCCTTTTTTGTTCATCGCCCCTCCTCTTCCCCCTCCCCCCTTCCTTCCCTCACTTCCTCCTCCTCCTCCTTCTCCTTCCTGCTTCCTAGCGGCGACGTTCGCTCCTACCTCTTTCCTGCCCCTCTCTAACCCCTTCTCGCTCCCACATCACCCATTACGTGCTCTGTACGCTGAGCCTCCGCTTGCTGCTCTTCTTGCCCAGCTGCCGCCAATCACCTCCCCTCTTTCCCGGGTCCCCCTCCTCCTCGCCCCTCTTCCGCGCGGGGAGCAGGAGGAGGAGGACCAGTGGACACCGAAGACATATCAACGACGCTGCAATGAACCCTCCCTCCAAGTTTCCTCTTCGTGGGCCCCTACAGGCATTTATTTTCGCTCGGGGGAGTGGCCCATTAGAGGACAACCGTCTGAGAATCTTCAACCGTGGCAGAGCACAATTCCTGGGACTTCAACGCCGCGGATCAAGGAATCGGTTGCGCCCTGACAGTCCAAAACCGTGCCAGAACACCGCTACTGGGACTCAACACCGCGAATCAACGTGATTGTTGCTTCCAGGCAATCCTAAGCCGCGCGAGATAACATTTCTGGGACTCCAACATTGCGACTCCTTGAAACGGTTGCAGATTTGAGAGATTGTTGTGTGCGGCCCTAAAGCGAGAACCACATATTGAGAACGACCCGCATTCAGCCGTAATTTGTTTCGACGAATGTGCGCAGCGCTTGGGCGAGAGCCACATTTTGAAAACCTCCGCCCTCAATCGGTGAAACCGTAACAAACTGTTAAGACGAATTTGCGCGACGCTAGGCGAGAGCCACATTTTGGGAAACGCCCGCCCTCCAATTTGGGAAAGTGTTGCGGACTTCCAGTTTCAGGATCATGAGTGGTGAGGAAGTCTCAGGCGAAACGCCTGGCCAGTCCTACCGGCACGTCTGGGGGTGCCACAGGGAGAGCTCCTTTATTAAAAAAAGGATGAGGGAGGCAATCGAGGAGGAGGAGAAGGGGGAGAAAAAGGACGGGAGGAGGAGCTGCGGAGATAGAGCACGAGATGAACCGCCCGCAATCATGGGCGCAGACCCGCCGCATTGTTGAGCTCAATCATGTCTTAGCTTGCCAGGACTGTTCTTACACGTGCGCTTCCCAGCAGCAGTTGGCAATCCATGCCTACGCCGTGCATGGTGTCAGGCGCCGCACACGTGAACTTTTTCACGTGGTCCATTGCCCCGTGTGTACGCAGTGTTTCCACACCCACGTGAGAGTTATTACCCATCTCGAGGAGCGCTCGGAGATGTGCCGTGCTGTCGCCACGCAGGATTTACCACGATTGCCAGACACCGTCGCAGCGGGCCATGACGCGCGGGACGCGGAAGCCGCCAGGGGCAGTGCAGGGATGGGCCAGAGAACGCACCATGCGGACGCCCCTGCCTGTCGATCGGTTGGGCTTCTGACCAGGGAGGCTAGAGAAACTGGCTTGAGCCAAAAGCCCCCTCTCCACTTCTCTTCCTCCTTCGAGCGAAGCTGGAGCGAGGCGCCTCCAGCGGAGTGGCGCCTGCACTCGTGCACTGTCCGACGCCCTTTCCGTATTCCGGCGCACGGGCGCGCCCCAAGCCGCTACGGAACGGAAAGGAGGATGAGCAGGACAGAGCAGGGGAGCGATAGCGATTAGTTGTTGTAGGGCGTCGGCCGATCATGGATTGACCAGGCGCGCTGAGGTCTGCGAGGATGAATGAGGATGGAGGAGGGGAGGGGGCCAAGCTAGGTGCGCTCGCGTCATATATGACGTCCTACCCCTCCCTCCCCCCTTGCCATGGCGCAGATCTCCTCTCTGTTCGCACAGTCGGATGTCGGGCAGGGCAATGATCCCGAAAGGGTGCGCGATGCATCGTGGAACATGGCATAGCAGGGCGTTGCGAGCACGGCAGAGCGTAGTATGTCATAGCATGGCGTGGCGTTGCGTAGTTGAGGATTGTATCGCAAAGCGTTGCAAAATAAAGAAATCGCACAGCGGCATTGAACAGAACTTGGCATTTCATGGTGTTGGAGATCAAATCGTAGCATGGCGTAGCATGACGTGGCACTGCGAAGTCAAGCATTGCATATCCTAGAGTTGCAGCTGAAAGTCGATTCGATCGGCATACGTGCAACTTGCTCATTGCATCGCATGCTGTGGCATGGCGCTGGAAATAACGACGCCAGCGCTGCAACGGGAGCACGATTCGGAACGAGCGAAAACGCGGAAACGAGGCCAACGCTACAACGGGAGCGCGATTCGGAACGAACGGAAGCGCGGAAATGAAACCAGCGTTGCAGCGTGAACGCGGTTCGGAACGAGCGGAAGCCCGAAAATGAGGCCAGCGTTTCAGCAGGAGCGACATTACGAACAACAACCCAAGCGAAAACCCAATTCTTGGGAATCCTGTGTGTAAAATACAATGCGCGGAAGAGGGCCAAACGTCTTCCCGACGTTATCAGTGGAGAGAGGAGAGTAGTGGAGGAAAAAGAGGAGGGAAACGATGCGGTTGACGATAAGGATAATTTTGCGGCGTGATGCGTAAGAGAAGTAGGAGGGGGTGGGAACAGAGGAGGAATGAGGAGGGACGGGCGGATGAGAAGAGGGAGGAGGGGTGAGGAGATCCGAGCGGGGAGGATCAGAACCGAGGGGGAGGGCGGAGGGGGAGGGTGGAGGAGGATGGACAGGAGGACGGGGCCGTGATCACTGAGGCTCGAATGCTTCCAACCTCGTTCAGGTGCGCACGACGCGCATGCAGGCCGTCTCGGCACGCCGCTATCGTTCGAGCCTGGCGGCGCATGGCCGGCGCGCCACGCGGCGGGGTTGGCCTGCACCAGCCGCGGGTGCCAGCGCAAGACTGCACACTGCCGGTCATGCCACCTGCCACTGCACGCCAGGAGTATGTTGACATCTTCGGCCGATCGGCGGTCATCGTGCTCCCCTGTCTCGTGTCCAGTGTCTGCGAGGTGGGTTTCCCGTTGAGGGCTGATCTTGTTACAGTGCTCGATGTGTCTGAGGTTGCCGTGATGCGTGCGTCACTGGGGATGCGTGGGCGTCGTGTTCCGTGAGACAAAAAACGTCTACCTTTGCAGAGCACCTCTACACCAGCTTAATCCCAAACATTCCTGTGTAATCTGGGGACGGATGTTGGAGAAGGGCTGTGGACGCCGTGGGTGGGGTGGAGGTGGAGGTGCTCGTGACGTTCCCCCCCCCGACGTCGAGGACGGGAACAGTCTCAAGAGGCTTCCCACCCATGGCCCAGAACGGCCTGCACAGTCTTCATTCTTTTTTTCCAAACGGTGCTTGCAGTCAGGGGTTCTTGCTCGTCCTACTCGTCTTCTGATTTCTCTAACTTCAGGAGTCTGACTCGCCTCGTGCGCCGGGTGGGTCGGCCTCGTGCGCTGGGTGGGCCAGCCCGCCGGTGGGCGCCCGTGGGCGCCTCGAGGGGCGCCCTGTGCGCCGGGTGGCTCGGGGTACTCGCGCGTGGGCTTCTGCGGGCGCCCCCGGGGGGCGAATCGTGCGCCGGGTGGGTCGTCCGAGGTGTCGCCTGCTGCCCGCCCGTGAGCGCCTCGTGAGCGCCTCGTGAGCGCCTCGCGCGCTGGGTGGGTCATCCGATGTTTCGCCCGGTGACCGCCCGCGGGCGCCTCGTGCCGCCTCGTGGGTGCCGCGCGGGCAACACTTGCGCTGGGCGGCCGCATCGCTGCCAGCACATGGGTCTTCACAACATTGAATGCACCACATAGCGTGCACCTCGTAGCTTGGACCACATAGCTTACACCACAGAGCTGAATCCACACAGCTTGCACCACACATGTTGCACCGTGCAGGTTGCCGCACGTCGGTCTTACGAGGTAGCTTGCGCCGTACAGCCTACACCGGCACGGTATATAACCTACACCTCAGAGTTTGTGCAGCATCGTTTGCACTCCATTTTTGGACACCACCTATTCTGCTCCACCTAGCCTGCACCACATAGCTTACACCACGTAGTTTTCAGAACATTGATAATACATTAACAGATGAATGGCGTAGTGTTTGGGGTCCACGCTGGCAAACATGTCTCAGACCAGGGGTTTGACGAATTTTCTGAGAATCTCACTCGCAAGGGACACGGCTGTGCCTTACTGGGGCACTAGCGGCATGCGAGGCAGCGCCTGTGAGATGAATTGCATGCTTCACAGGTTTACCAAGATTGGACTGGTCTAGCTGAGGTCACGCGCACTTTCCGTCCCCAGTGCGAGATGGCTTGGCCACCAAGCAGTCCCGTCTCTAATTGCCCTGAACGGCATTGCATCGGATTACGAAGCGCTTGCAGGTGATCAGACATCGCATTAGGAATCAGCGAGACGGTAGAGAAGGCACGCCGTGCCCTGAACAGTACCGCAGTTTGTTGAGATATGCCTTGAGGACCAGCAGGTGAGATTGACCACTGAGCAAGGACATCGGAGCTCAGAGGCTGGCATGACACATGTTTCTAGATTTCCTTGTCTAGCCCGAGATCAATGACAGTTTGCTACGCGATGCGAGCCTGCAGGAAGATCTCGATTGCTGGATCCAGTCCATGATTAGGCGTTCAGCCGTTAAGCCAACGTAGCAGGGCGAGACGTGCGTGCGCAAGGGCGATTCGGCCATTTCGTCGCTTCATGAGATTCCCGAGCAGCAGCCATGCACCCAGGATGCAGTACGGGCAGCATGCTCCATCCATGGCCGTCCAAGCCCATGGCAGATTGCCGGCTAATGGCCGTTGGTGTACCTTTCCATTGGGTGCGACGGAAGTTCGGAATGCCCTTTATAGTTGCAGATGTTATGCATTCTAAGCGTTGCGCTTTACAACACATGCTACTATGCAATGGGCCGCGTCATACGTTGTCGTGTCTTCAGGGTCACGCGCACACGTGCATACACACCGTCTCACCCGCAGAGCATCGTCGAGGCCTAGCTTCTTCAAGATAGCCAGATCGCGGCAGGCGACTGCTCGTGCTTTACCCACACGCTGGGGCGACACGGCGAGACTTCGGCCTGGGGTGCCCGGCCATGGCAGCGCGAACTGCTGAGCCACGCAGCCCACAGCCCGGCGCCCTGACGCTGCCTCTCGGGTGCGGCATGGCGCCGATGCGTTCGAGAGATGGCCTCAGCCACGGAGAGGCTCCCTCTCCTCTTGGCTTCCCTCGGGATGTGCGGCAGCTACGGAGAGGCTCCATCTCCTCTTGCTTCCTCTTGCTTCCTCGAGAGATGGCTTCAGCTACGGAGAGGCTTCATCTCCTCTTTGCTTCCTCGGGATGTGCGGCAGCCTCGCGAGGCCGTGCCCGGCGCTTGTCTGCAGAAGGCTGCCGTCGAGGACCAGTCCCCCTTGGCGTCCCCACAGCCGCGTTTTCGAATTCGCAGAAGCGGCCCCGTGGGGTTTGGGGCTTGATGGTCTGGCTTCGTATGCATCCTTTCTTGGCGCGGAGTTGCAGCGGGCGCAGGCTTCGCCGCGCGCCAGCCCTGCTGTCAGTCCGTGGATGAGACTGACCTCACAGAAGAGGTCTGGCCGAATGTCGGAGTGGCCAGTGTGAGCGTGCACATCGACGGTTCTTCTCGGAATGCGGGTGCTCACAGGTTCTACGCATGTGCCAACACCACGAAGGGGCGGGCTACACATCCTCAGCGGCATTCGTCGACGATGCCGGCGGCACTCTGGCCGTGGACGAGATGACCGTCACGGGCAGCCCGCGGGCTTGGATGGCAGCTGGGAGGCGAGCGTTCGGAAAGCGCGCAGGCACGACGAGCCATGTCCCCAAGAACCTCAGAGCGAGTTTTGCCCCTGGCGAGCACCGTCGCCACCCTGGCGTCGGCCGCGTCAGACGCTACCGCCAAACTCAGATCAAGCCTCGACTGAAGAGTGAGGCGCCACGTAGGGACCTCGGCACCTGAAGAGTCTGATTCCCATCTCTGCAGCCCGATTGCCCGCCACACACGGCGCCGAAGTGAATGGGCGCCCACGGCGAGAGACGGACGATGTGAGAAGCGCACGTACGAAGTCACTCGGCAGAAGTGGCAGATCCTCAGATCCTTTAACGTGGTATAGTCCTCGCATCCAGATCGCGATCCCCGCTGCTTGGCAGCACCCGCCCTTAGGCCATGTTGTAAGGAGTTGTTGCAAGCGTCGGCTTCGGATCTGCTCCACGGCGATAGGCCAACGGTAAAAGAGATGGTTCAGGCTGCCAGGACCACCCAGGACCATTTTTGGGCTCATCCCGGATCGGAGACTTGGCTTACGAAGTCTGATTGGTCGATGGCGGGTATGCGCTTATAGATGAAAGAGGTTGGCTTACAGTTTGGCGAGCGCTGATGGCGCCCATCACCGCCGCACCTTCATTCGTCTCCCAATTTCAAAGCTCACCTCCACGCTCTCTACGTTCCATCTGGCCTGGAAGGGCGCAAAGACGTCGTGAGGGCCAGGGGCCAATTAGGGTTCCGTGTCCAGGTCCAGGCAGGGCTGCTTGTTGACTTGGACTCGTGGAGCGCGCTTGAGCAGGGGTGAACAGGCGGAGGAGGGGTGAGCAGGGTGTAAGGGAGAAGAGAAGGGGTGAGCAGGGGAAAGAGGAAGAGGACGGAACAGGAGGACGAGGAGGAGGAGGAAGAGGAGGAGGAGAAGGAGGAGGAAAATGTAGCAAGAGAGGAGGAAGGATTGGGAGGGGAGCGGCTAGCAGGAGGAGGAGCCTCCCCCTCCCCTTCGAGGACCGAGCTCCGGGCCGAGGAGCTACAGGTGGACGTGTCGGCGCAACGCGTGCACGTTGCCGAGCTTGCCGGGCCCGGGCTGGAGGCCAGCCGGGCAGATCGCCACGGGGTGAGGGCGTCCTCCTTCTCCTCCCCTTCCTCCTCCGAATATTGTGCCTCCATTGTGTTGAACATCGGCGTCATCGGTCCTGACCTATGAACGATTCAAACCCTACACCTTGTTTTGCGGCTCTGGCCTGGACCTCTGCCATCCGGCATGTCCTTCGCTCTTCTGGTACGCTGCCGTTGTCGAGATATTGAGTCTGTCCTCCGGCGCCGCTTGAAGATGCACATGATCTGAGAGTTTCCTGGCCGTTGCACGGCCGCTTCTCCCTCCTCCCGTCGTGCCCTTCCTTTCTGGTCTTCGCTGTTATTACCAACTGACGCGTCTCGCCGTTGGCCGGACCGCTTGTTGAACCCAACTCGGCGCAGACCGTACAGTGTTGAGCCATCGAGGCGTTCTGTTCGCCCTGCACGGCCTCCAGAGGCTGCCTTTTGGATCTGAGACGCTCAAGGACGCCCCGGGACGAAGAAGTGGTTCGCGGGAAGGGGTCCGGAGGTTTGGGGGCTACGCCTCGCACAAGTCAGGGCGTCGGAGGCATGGGGCGGGAGGGGGGAGGAGGAGGAGGGTGCTCGAGAAGCTCGCGGCGCGCGGGGCCGCCGCCGCTGCCTGCGGATTCGATACGACCGAACTTCGATGCTGCCTGCGATTACCAGCCTCGAACGTATCCCTATCCCTAAGATTGACACGCCAGAAGGCGATGACAATCTTAGGGATTCGCCCTCAAAAAAATAAGGGAGTCCCTAATATTGGCATCGTGATGAGGAGGTGCCCAGCATAGGGATGGGGATATGTTCCAGGCTGGTAATGCGAGATCGACTTGGCCTTGGCCGAAGCGCTAAGAAATGCGACGGGGAGGAAGAGGAGAAGGAACAGGACCAGCGCAAGCCTGGGACGCGTCGACGGTCCTGCAATACACCCTCCCGCCCCACGTCCCTTCCGCATCAGTTTATACATGCATTTGCCTCCGTTGCGGGAAGCGCCGCTTGAATGACGGGCGCCGGATGAACTTGCTTCCCAGGCGTGGCCCGACGTTTGCTAAAACACAGTGCAGACGGGTAGGATGATAAGATGCAACGGGGTATCCCTCGGTGGTTCCCTTCTTGTGGAGAGGATGTGGCCTCCACCCGTTGAGCGTTGCGCGATGTCGAAGTTCTCGTCGCAAGATCCACTGAGGTCTCAAGCGCGAGCCTCATGTCGAGAAGGAGCCGCCCTTCCATCATGGGCGCAGCCCGTGCACAACCCGGACTTTCGGACCATCGGCTTCGAGGAAGTCCTCCGAGCGAACACCGCACTGTGACAACAAGCTGGCCGCCATCGCCGCAAATGCCCGAACATTTTTGGAACGTTCGCACGCGGCCCTTACAGTCGGGGCGCTGAAGAAGGAACCCTTTTCATTGGGGAGGGGCTCCGTGTTCCTTAATTGTTTCGCAGCTTGCCTTAGGTTTTCCTTAGGTTTCCGATATGAAATCGAATTTCAACTTATGGAAAATAGGGGCCTCGTTCCTTATTTAGGGTTCCTTGGGTCAACGCCCCGACTGTAGGCGAGTTTCGCAATTCAGGAATAACTTGGCACCCATCTTTGGCATTCTTGGAAGCAGCGCCTGCGACGAGTGTGAGCCGCGCTGCGGCGCGAGCTGTACCTGGGAGCCGACCTCTTCCTACCCCTTTTGGCGGCTTGAGATGGTCGGCTTCGGGCTTCGTCTGGTAATTATGGGTCTCAAGCGACTGGGCGAATGGTGTTGCGACGGAGGGGAGCGTGTGTGGTATTTCAGACGTTAGGAAATGGGAGAGGGAGGGGACGAGAAGGAATGTGAGCAGAAGGGGGAGGAGGCGGCCCGCCTCACGCGGCGGGTGGCCGTCAGCCAGCGACGGACCGCACCGACGGCTCGAGGACGTCGGCCAGTTCGCAACCGCTCGAGCTCTGCTAGGCCGAGACGCAATGCTTGGCGGGAGGCGCTGCATCAACCGCTTGCGGACTGGCGACGGAGCCCAGCAATTCTGTGGGACGCCGCTCTGCCGCAAGGCGCATCACGCTTATCTTGTGCGCCTGCGGTGGCGGCACTGCTGCTCGGAGCAAAGATTCGCAATGTGTGTATATGTGTGTGTGTGTGTGCGTGCGTGCGTGCGTGCGTGCGTGCGTGCGAGCGAGCGTGCGAGCGTGCGTGCGTGCGTGCGTGCGTGCGTGCGTGCGTGCGCGTGTGTGTGTGTGTGTGTGTGTGTGTGTGTGTGTGTGTGTGTGTGAATGTGTGCGCGTGCGTGTGTGGGGGGGGGGCGTACTCACCAACAGTTCGACTTCTGCACAGCCTGGCAGGTGCTCGTCCCCGCCTGGGACAGCTTGCCGTGGCGCAGTTCCTCCGCCGCCTGCGCGGCGCGATACGCAGCAGCTGCCCCCCCGTCCAGGCCGCACGTTGTTTGCAGAGCGGCGCCCAGGAAAATTCGGCTTGACTCGTCCCCGCGCCTGGGGTGGCAACGAGGGGGCTGCCTCAGCCTTTTCGCAGACGCCATTGTCCGCTACAACGTCCCCAGAAACGCGCGTGGTCCTCTGCCGCCGATGGGGATGGGATCACGTGAATTGAGCGCGGGGGAGCTTGATCTGGCGCGCGAACTAACTCTCTACCCAGCATAACCCTGGCGCGGGGTCTGGTTGCAGGCGAAGGCCAATGGCGCGGCACGCGCGAGGGTTGACAGGAGGGCGCCACCATCCCGCTGATCAGTTTCGAACACGGTCAGGCAAAAGAGGAGGGCGACACAGGCAATTTCGAGTTCGTGGTCGCGACGCCTTCACGGGTGGCACGTGGATCGCAGCCATCAGCAAGAAGGGTCGCGATGACTTGTGCACCGTAACCTCAGCAGTTTCTTGGTTGGCTGAATTGGGACGCTCACGAGTCGAACTACACAGCTCACCAGGGGAAGCACCGGAATTTACGTTCATCACGGCGGTGATGAAGAAGGCGCTGGAGGACTGGATATGCCATGCCATCTTGGCGAGACAGGCGATCTACATCTGCCAGGCCAACGGGCGCGAAAGGAGAGCCGTCTAGACCCTGAGGGAACAGGCGAGGGCCCTCACGCTGGCGGTTCGAAGAAGATGGGGCACAATCTCTTCATGTCGGACGCCAGCACAGGTCACCAATGGCCAGCACCACCAGCTGAGCTGATGGGAGCGGCAGCAACGCCCAGCCCGGGACCACCAACCCGGGCGGGGGAAAGGAAGGCACCAGTGGCCGGGGTAGCGGTTTTCAAAGAGGAGCGAGACGGAGACAGCGGAGATGACCATGCCAGGAGCAAGTCACGGATTGCTGCGATCTGCGCGGCCAGGGTTATGTTTGAGGAACCGACGGCGGCGGACCATGAGGTCTACGCGAACGGAGACGACATTCACACGGAGAGATTGGATCACCTCGAGAAACTCACGGCCGACGGGAAGCAGATCTTGAAACATTATCCGATCGTCGGGGCGACCTCCAAGATGCCGACAGGCAAGTGGGTCGACACTTACCAGGCTGACGGCAGCAAGGAGAGTAGGTGACCGACGCGGGGATTCGAGCAGCTGACCTACGGGCATGAGAACTCCGTGGCCGCCATTCTGTCACTACCGCACCCGTTGTTGGTCAGAGCGGAGGTGAACGGCCACGTGGTGGCAATCGGCGATTGCATTGGGGCATTTTATTTGGCGCCCCTGACTGAGGACAGGGTTCTCTTGGAACCACCGCCCGAAGCAGGACTACCAACAGGTTGCGCGTGGGAAGCGCTGCGCGCGTTTACAGGATTCAAAGGGACACCAAAGGCATGGGAGGAGCGCGGCGCGGTGGCGACGGAGCAGATGGGTCTTGATCGAGGGCGCTACGACGGCAACATCTTCATAGGGGGCCTAAGACGGCCAAGGCAGGACGGCGCGCCGGTGATTTCTCCGCGGCAGGGCCTGAGGAGCCAGAAAAAAAACAATCGCTGGCGGAAATGGGCGAGGAACTTAGGCTCTCGGACAGAGTCAGGCAATTCAACGCAGGCGACGGGAGCACATTCCTGAGCATGCAGGTCTGCAGGATCGAAGGCGGCTACTCCATCAAGGGCAAGACTTCGCCATCGAGGACGTGCTACTGGAACCTGGGCTGCAGCTGGTGGTACCCCCAGTAGCCCCTGAGACGAAGAACGAGGTTAAGCAGAAGGACGACGACGATCCCCTGATCGCAGCAGGCCACGGAGCGTACAGGATGCGCGTGGGGAAGTTTCTACAATTACCAAGCCACAGGGCTGACACATAGCACGAATTTGGAGTCTCAGCTGGGGCATGGTGACGCCGACTCAAGGAGGCCAGCGTCGGTTGAAGAAAATGGCAAGGTACCTGGCAGGGGCCGCGGACGTGGTTGTTTGTTGGAACCAGACAAACTGATCCAGCAGATCGCACAGTGCCATGCGGACGCAGACTGGGCCGACAACAAGGACGGCAGGATCTCAATCAGCGGCGGCGTACTGAAGTTCTACGGGTGCACTGTGCGGCCGCGGGCGCGGCGTCAGGGTTGCGTGGCCTCGAGCCCAGCAGAATGCGAGCTGTTCGAATTCGGATCCAGAGCAGTCGAGGCGCTCGGACTGGCATCGTGATAAGCGAGTGGCACGAGAACGCGGCGCCTGTCCTGGCAAGCACCAGCAGCAGCAGCGCACTGCACATCGCGAAGAAGGGAGGACCAGGCAATATGAAACACATCGAGATCAGCTTCTTGACTTTGCACCAGTGGCGCGAGCTGAAGCGCTTGGAGTTCGGAAAGGTCCACGTGGACGACGACGAAGCAGACGCGCTGACGAAGCCGATGACCCATGAGAAGCTCTTGAAGTTCTCCCGCAGCGTCCGCGTTTTAGGCGGACCGTTTCGCCCATATGGCGACGAGGCGATTTTGCCAAAGCACTTCGGACAGTCTGTGGCAGGAAGAGAGGCTTGAGCGGGCAGGGTGCCTTGGAAACGCCAGGCCTGTGAAGTGCCGACAACCGCAGGCACAAGACTGATGGTGAGGCCACTTTGCCCTGCCCAACCGAGTTTTCCAGACATTATTTCACGATCCCTGGGCCTACAGGCCTAGCGGGATCGATGGCTCGTCGAGGTAATGTGAGCCATGTCGGAGGATTGTTGGAGGAATGCATGGCCGAGGGCGGATGC
>CAUYUJ010019882.1:0-27500 GCA_963575745.1 Prorocentrum cordatum | reverse complement strand
AACGAGTTCAGACCCTCGGGCCGCCTCCAAGGTGGAGGAGAAAGGCGAGGGGGATGGGCAAGCTGGGTGCGCTCGCGCCACATCTCTGCCATCCCTTCCCACTGCGCTGGCTAGTTGTCCTCTCACCCAGATGGGTGTCGCGTCTGACCTTCCTGCCATGCATGGGGGAGGGAGGGGGAAGGAGGCGGAGCAGGAGGAGGAGGAGGAGGAGGAGGAGGAGGAATAGAGGCCGCGATCGGATCCCTCAGGCCATCAGGAAACAGGGAACAGGAGGAGGAGGACGACGACGACGAGGGGGATGGGTGAGGCGTGAGGGGTGAGGCGCGGCTGCCCTGCCGGCGCCGCTGCGCTGGGGGCCGTGGAGGGAGCCGCACCCGGTGGCCAAGGGCGTTTGGGCCTGGCAGCGCCGGCGATGGTCAGGACGTCAGTCACCGAGCGCGTTCCACTGCTCGCAAAGTGCCTGCTCGCACACGTCCAAAAAACATGTGTTCGTCTCGTTGTAATGGATCGTAGATCCCCCGCGCGGGATCCAGGCGAGTTGCGAGTAGTTACTTTGCGAGTAGTGGAGCGCGCTTGCCTAGTCAGGGGCCTGGGCCCGTGTGGACTGGGCGGGGTCGGAAGCGCCAGCGGGACGGCGCCGCCGAAGAAGCTCCAAAGGTCAGGAAATGGGGAGGGGGAGCATATTCCAGGGTGTTGTGAGAGAAGTCCGAGGGTGTTCATGGGGCTTCGAAGGAGAGGAGGAGGCGGAGTTGGAGAAAGAGGGGGAGGAGGAGGAGGGAGGAGGAGGAAGACCGAAGAGGAGGAGGGAGGGAGGGAGGGAGGGAGGGAGGGAGGGAGGGAGGGAGGGAGGGACGGGAGGAGGGAGGGAGGAGGAGGAGGGAGGGGGGAGGAGGATGAGGAGGAGGAGGAGGAGGAGGGGGAGGAGGAGGAGGAGGAGGAGGAGGAGGAGGGGGAGGAGGGGGAGGAGGGGAAGGAGGAGGAGGAGGAGGAGCCCCTGAGGTCCCAGGCTGCCCCTCGTCTGCGTCTTTCACATGCTCTAGGGTACACCCCCACGAGACGGTCGGCCAACGGTGGGTCCTGATCAGAAGTGTAGAGCTTGCCATTGCTTCATTTTGGGACCCCCTGGCCGCCCAGACATGGAACGTCTTGAAACATCAGAACGCGTGCGATTCACACTGCTCTGTGTCTGGACGCCATGTTTGGGCCCCCCGACCGCCAACCAAATCCTCAGGATGAAAAGCCTGTTCCTTGGAATGGGACAGGATTTCCAGGGACCCCGTATCAAAACAACACATGTCTTGGCGAATTGCCCAACCATGTGTGTAAGTACCGGCAGGGCAGGTGCAACGAAGGCGAGGTGCCGAAAAGCGTGGTGGAGTGTGCCGACATGTGCGGGGCGACGCCATGGGGGCCCTTGCCCGTGGGGGCTTCGTGGCGGCCCCCTGCGGGGTCACCACGCACGCCAGGGGCGTCTCCAAAGGGCCCGGGTGACGCCACGCGGGCGCTGCCTCCGGGGCGCCTTTGCTGCGGCTCCCTGCGGGGTCACCGCGCGCGCCAGGGGTGTGTCGAAATGGGCGGGAGGACGCCACGCGGGCTCCCCGTGGGGTCACGAAACGTGTGAGGGGTGCGCAGAGGTGGGCGGGGTGACGCCGTGTGGGCGCTGCCCCTGGGACCCTCGGGAGGGGTCACGAAGCGTGTGAGGGGGTGCCCCAACATGGGCGGAGTGACCCCATGCAAGCGCTGCAACTTAGGGCCGTCGGTGCAGCCTCCTGTGGGGTCTCGAAATTTGTGAGGAGTGCGCCGACATGATGATGATGCTGATGATGATAATGATGATGATGATGATGATGATGATGATGATGATGATGATGATGATGATGACGACGACGACGATGATGATGATGATGGTGATGGTGATGGTGATGATGACGACGACGATGATGATGATGATGGTGATGGTGATGGTGATGGTGATGGTGATGGTGATGGTGGTGATGGTGATGATGCTGATGTTGCGGATGGTGATGATGATGATGATGATGCTGATGATGCTGCTGCTGATGATGGTGGTAATGGTGATGATGATGGTGATGGTGATGGTGATGGTGATGGTGATGGTGATGTTGCTGTTGCTGATGATGATGCTGATGCTGATGCTGATGGTGATATTGATGATGATTAGGATGCTGATGTTGATGATGCTGATGATGCTGCTGATGCTCATGATGCTGCTGATGATGATGATGGTGATATTTATGATGATGAGTAGGAGGAGGAGGAGGAGGAGGAGGAGGAGGAGGAGAAGGAAGAGGACATGCAGGAGATGGCCTAAGCAAGGAGAGGAGCAAAGGACGAAGTGGAGAAGGAAGATGAGGTGCAGCGCAGCGCTGCGGATTAAACACGAGGACCCAGCACCACAGGGATTGCGAATCACATTTATTTCGTCGGAGGGCTGGAAATGGTCCCACGCGCGGACTTGAACATTTGTGTCAGCGTCGGCTGGCCACAGGAACTCTTTCACACATGAGCTCACACGCTGTGGGCTCCAAGGGGCTGGCGAATGTTGTATTGAGTGTGTCGCCTTGGTAATCGTCCTCATTGTTTCACCAGGTGCCGTGGCCTTGCGAATTGCCGTGGCGTTGTCTCCTCCTTCAGGGCGGCCAGGCGTAACATTGGCTTCCGTGGGCACGATGGTTGATGCTACTCGGCCAGAGGGGCGTTATGGAAGGGGTGCACATCGATGTAGCCTTGTCCATCCCTTTCCCCAAAATACTAAAACAGGAGATACAGGTCGGGCTTCCTCTCTCCTTGCACGTTTTTCTCGAATCGGCGTTTGCACAGAAGGGGAGTGAGCGCAGCAGAATGTTGAAAAGACTTGATGGCATTGGGCCGCCGACTTCAGTGGGCGGCCAGGTTCCTGGGTTCCCGGGTCTGGACTACCATGTTCTGGCGGTTGCCAGGTCTTGGCCTTCGGGAGATCAGATAGAGTAGATGATAGTGGAGGGTATGTTAGTTGATGGCATGGAGTAGAGACGCGCGAGACGAGGGCAGAGAGTACAAGCTGGTGTGTGTAGTTTCAAAGTGCAGGAGGTTGCGCAGCGGAGAGTAAGGACACCACGTTCGTCACCCTTGCTCCTACCCACCGCTAGCGCGCTGCCCTCGAATGTGTCGTACGAGCAACTGGCTTATGCTTTTTCGTTGGTGTGGTCGTTTTGTCGTCGTCGCGACGCTCTTCGAAGCCTGGTGGCAGCAGGGGTGGTGGTGGACGACCAGCCAGGGATCTGGAGACATGGAGGAGGAGGAGGAGGAGGAGGAGGACGAGGAGGACGAGGAGGAGGGAGGAATTATCTAGAAGGAGAAGAAATGGAGAAGGAGGGGGAGGAGGAGGAGGCGGAGGAGGGAGAGGAGGAGGAAGAGGAGGACGAGAAGGTGGAAGGTGGTTGTCACAAGTCGAACTCACCCATCCTCTCGAGCATAGCCGAGCGGCACACAGAAAGCCGCGGGCTACACTGCTGAAAATGGCGTCGAGACACCAATTGAAAACGCTATCCACTCATTCACAGGTTGCGGCTGCTGCAGGCTCTTGCAGCAATGCGTTTTTTCGGGCAGTTTTGCGTGCAAAGGTGTTCTCCACGCGCGTGCTTCACATCAAGAGGTAAGAGTCCTACGCCTTGCGGCAACTCAAAGTATGATCGTGGGTCGGCTTCTGATGTTTTGCGGCAAGGCGTCGAATCGAATGAGGCAGTGGATGTTCCTCCGTCTAGGGCTTCCTGGAGTCATGGCTCAGCAGCTGCACCTCGCTGGCATACCTGCGTTCCCTACCGGCTGCGACACAGGAGCCCGTCCCGCAGTCCCTTGGCATCGCTCGGACGTGTGCATTTTTTCCTCGGCGACGGCCATCAAGGATCATCCTGGACCATCGAGAAAAAAAACACGCACGAAACCGACAAATGCACGGGAAATGGACGTCCGAGCGACGGCAAGGTCCTGCGGATCGGCGGAAGCGGAGGCGCAACACGAGGAGGCGTACGCGGACCTGCCCCCAGGGGGGCACACTTGCGGCCGCCGACGCCGCGTCGGCGGCTCCTCCCGGTGGCCACGTGCGAACCCTACCCCCACTTCTCAAGGGCAGAAAAAAACGCCCCTACCCTTTGTTACGAGGCGCTGTGCTCTGAAACTCCTGTGGGCTGACAGGATAAACCCTGCGTGATGTGCCGCGTCCTGGCGGCTCTAGGCTTTGGGGGGTCCCAGGAGGTTTACAGACCACGCACTTGTAACCCAGGGCAGGGTCGTTTTTTCATCCCTCAAACTTCGTTAGAATTCGTGGGGGATCGGGGTAGGGCTCACGCGTGGCAACGAATTGCAGCTTCGTAAGCACTCCGCCCGGAGCCCTCGACCCAATTGTTCTGCAGCATTCTTCGAGCCGGATCGATCTGCGAGGGCCCCCGGGCCCGAGGAGAGGCGAAGACGCCCGGGTCGACAAACATGGCAATGCCAGGATCTCAGGGGAAATCGTGGGGGACCGGGGCAGCACTCACACGTGGCCACATGTGGCCACCTCTCCTCGCCCCAGCGCGCAGGTCAGGGGCCCCGCAACCCGACCCGGCGGCGCCACGCCGCGTGTCCGCGCCTCCTCGCCCCTCTGCGCAGGTCGGGCGGGGCCAGGACGAGGAGAAATCCGCTCCAGAGCGTTCTGGAACGCTCCCAGAGCGTTCCTCCTCCTCCTCCTCCTCCTCCTCCTCCTCCTCCTCCTCCTCCTCCTCTTCCTCCTCACTCTCCTCCTCCTCCTCCTCCTTCTCACTCCTCCTCCTCCTCTTCCTCCTACTTCCTCCTACTCCTCCTCACTCCTCCTCCTCCTCCTCCTACTTCCTCCTCCTCCTCCTCCTCCTCCTCCTCCTCCTCCTTACTTCTCACTCCTCACTCCTCACTCCTCACTCCTCACTCCTCACTCCGCCTCGCTCCTCACTCCTCCCACCCTCCCCCCTTGAACGCTCTGACGAGGCCGCGGCGCCCGAGACCTGCTCCAGCGCCGCCGGACCTCAGGGATGCTCGATGTTCATCCCCACCCGAACCGATCCTGCGGCGCACCCTCCATACCGTTCGGGTGGCCCCGGCTCCGCCTCAGCAGGCCCTCGGGCCCCGCCCCGACCTGGGCGGCGCCACGCGCCCAGCCGCGGCGCCTCCCCCGGCGACGGGCGATGCGGGGCGCCGGGCGCGGGGTCGCCCGGGCACTCTGCAGGCGGCGCGGGCGCGCCGTGCGGCAGCGATGCCGCGCGGGGGTCATGGGCTAGAGTCGGACCGAGCTCCTTCGGGCATGTCCCTCTACACGAGGAATATTCATCAATAGCCAAAACAAACTCAGCGGACGATTGTTCGTTGAACTACTTTTGAACATGTTTGACAATGTTAGGGTTGTTCCTCCAAGGTCCGCCTGTAGCAGGGCATGCCCGACCTGAACGAGGGCGGATCGGGGAGGTTACCCGAACCACCCGCCCTGGAGCGTCATCCGTACATCCTACATGCGACTTGCCGGGGCAGATCGTGTGTGATCCCCCCGGGACTCCGGACTTTAACATATAACCCCCTGGGGTGTTGTTCTCGGGGGCATGAGGTTACTGTGCTTCGGGTTCGTTGGATATTCTGGGGCATCCTGGGGGAGGTCGCCCTCGAATGGTCTCAGGGTTTGGGGTGATTTGGCCGGCGCAGGGTCTCATGTTCTTGGAGGATGCTCGTCTGGCTTAGGTTTACCCTCTACAGGACGGCTATTCAATAATAGTCTAACAAACAGTCTAGTGACGATTATTCGTGATCTTATTACCGTGCAAGCTTTTTGGTTGAGGCTAGTTAAAAAAACTCATTCGAAGTTCACCTGTAGAAGCACACGACCGACCTAAACCTAGGTTCAACTGTGCTCACAGGAGGCTTGCGCCACGCCGCCGACCTCAGAGAGGGGAGGCGCGTGGCTTCCGATCTCGTGCGTTCTGCTTTTGTTGCTGCTTCCCGTCGGCGCTGCCTGCGCGCAGACGTTGCTGCCGCGTCCCCCTTCCCCTCCTCCACAATTCCTCAATATGAAAAAACTCTCCCTCTTCCCCTGATGGCGTCCGGGTGATGGCCGCGCACCCTCCGCGTACTGTTTTTTACACACAGGATGCCCAGGAAATCCCGGGAAACGACCCTCGCTGAGGCGCCGGCGTCATTTGTTCCCAAAATGCTGCTCTCGTTGAGGCGCCGGCCTCATTTCTGCTCCCGAATCGTTCCGAATCGTGCTCCCGCTGAAGCGTGGGCCTCATTTTCGGATCGGTGTTTGGCCTCCGTCGTTCAGGATGGCGTTCTCGCCCCAGCGCGGGCCTTTTTCTCGCGCGCCCATCCGCCCGCCACCACCGCGCCGCACCGCCACCACCACCACCACCACCACCACCACCACCACCACCACCACCACCACCACACCACCACCACCCACCACCACCACCAGCACCACCACACCACCACCACCAGCACCAGTACCACCACCACCACCACCACCACCACCACCACCCACCATCACCACCCACCACACACCACCACCACCACACACCACCACCACCACCACGACAACCACGCACACACGCACGCACGCACGCACGTGCACCACCACCCACTACGCACGCGCGCGCGGAGCCACAGGTCCGCTACGACACGCGTCCGCGGATAGAGAAAATCAGCGCCATGGTAAGGGATGGGAGGGAGGGGTAGGACGTCAGATATGACGCGAGCGCACCTAGCTTGTCCCCCTCCCCTCTCCCTCCTCCCCTCCTCCCCCTCCTTCTCCTCCTCTCCTCCGCCTCCTCCTTCTCCTCCTCCTCCTCCTCCCTCCTCCTCCCTCCTCCTCCTCCTCCTCCCCCTCCACAATTACTCAATATGAATATACTCTCCCTCTTCCCCTGATGGCGTCCGGGTGATGGCCGCGCACCCTCCGCGTACTGTTTTTTTACACAGGATGCCCGGGAAATCCCGGGAAACGACTCTCGCTGAGGCGCCGGCGTCATTTTTTCCCAAAATGTTGCTCTCGTTGAGGCGCCGGCCTCATTTCTGCTCCCGAATCGTTCCGAATCGTGCTCCCGCTGCAGCGTGGGCCTCATTTTCGGATCGGTGTTTGGCCTCCGTCGTTCAGGATGGCGTTCTCGCCCCAGCGCGGGCCTTTTTCTCGCGCGCCCATCCGCCCGCCACCACCGCGCCGCACCGCCACCACCACCACCACCACCACCACCACCACCACACCACCACAACCACCACCAGCACCAGCACCAGTACCAACACCACCACCACCAGCACCACCACCACCACCACCACCACCACCACCACCAGCACCACCACCACCACCACCACCACCACCACCACCACCACCACCACCACCACCACCACCACCACAACCACGCACACACGCACGCACGCACGCACGTGCACCACCACCCACTACGCACGCGCGCGCGGAGCCACAGGTCCGCTACGACACGCGTCCGCGGATAGAGAAAATCAGCGCCATGGTAAGGGATGGGAGGGAGGGGTAGGACGTCAGATATGACGCGAGCGCGCCTAGCTTGTCCTCCCCCCCCTCCTCCCCCCCCTTCTCCCCCCCCTTTTCCTCCTCCTCCTCCTCCTCCTCCTCCTCCTCCTCCTCCCCCTCCTCCGCCTCCTCCTCCTCCCCCTCCTTCTCCATTTCTCCTCCTTCTAGATAACTCCTCCCTGTCGCACCCCGAGGCTAATTTTTATGGCGGGCCGGGCGGCTCGCCTGAGGCTTCGTCACCATTTATGATTCTGAAGCTTTCAGATTGGCAAGCGTTTCACAGATGGAGGGCGGGAAGTTTTCAAACTGTAGCTCTCGCCTTAGCGCTGCGCACATTCGTTTTCAAAAGTTGCAAGGGTTTCACGAATTAAGGGCGGGTGGTTTTCAAAATGTGGTTATCGCGTCAGCGCCGCGCACACTCGTCTTAAACATATGCAAGAGTTTCACGGATTGAGGGCGGGTGGTTTCAAAATGTGGTTCTCGCCTTAGCGCCGCGCACATTCGTTTTGAACATTTGCAAGAGCTTCACGGATTGAGGGCGGTTCCTTTTCAAAATGTGGACCTCACCTCAGCGCCGCGCACATTCGTCTTAAACATGTGCAAGAGTTTCACGGATCGAGGGCGGGTGGTTTTAAAATGTGGTTTTCGCTTTAGCGCCGCACACATTTTCGATGCACTTTCACTGGAGAAAACCGAATCAGTGGATGATTGGAAAATTGATAGTGTGGATCTTGAGATCGATTGTGATATCGATAATGAGATCGATAGTGTAATCGATAGTGAGGACCATTGTAAGGTCGATCGTGAGACCGAGAGTGAAATCAATTCAATGAGATCGATCGTGAGATCGATCGCGAGATCGTTCATGCGATCTCTAATGAGATCGCTTGTGAGATTGATAGTGAGATCGATGGTGAGATCGATGGTGAGAGCGATCGAGAAGTCGGTAATGAGATCGATGGTGAGACCGATCGATAAGAAGATCGACAAGGAACCCGGGAACCTCGCCGCCCTCCGAAATCGGCCCGGAACCCGGGAACCCGGAACCGGGAACCCGAAAACCCGGGAACCCAGCGTGCGACCAAAATCGGCGGGGCATTTTCGCCAAATCTTTCAACATCCGCGAGGACCCCTTCAGTGCAAGCACTGATTGGGGAAAACTGCAAGAGTGTCACGGATTCCCATGATCGACGTGCTTTGGGAGGACTCACGACTTGGAGGGCGCAACAGTTAGGATGATTTGCGGAGTTGAGGTCCCAGGGGATGGCTTTCTGGCACGATTCAGGATCGTCAAGACGCAACAGTCAGGTTCATCCGTGGTGTTGGAATACCGAGAATAATGTTCTGGCATGCTTCAGGGTCTTCAAACGATTGTTTTCCAGCGAGGCAGGTCCTTCTGTGGAGACGAACCGTTGTAGAGGCCTGCGAAGAGGGAGCTTGGGGGGAGGGTTTATTCCAACATCGTTGGTGACTCTTGGGTGTGCACTGGTCCTCCTCCTCCCCCTCCTCCCCTCCTCCTCCTCCTCCTCCGTAGCCATTTTGGCTCAAGGCTATGAACCGTCCCGACGACCGCGAGTCTTTCGGGGCGTCCTCAGAGCGCGAGGGAGGTTCCGCTTTGAGGCCACGTGCAATCCCTGCTCTCCTGTCCCTGGCACTCTTTCTCGGCCTTCACTGCGGGAGTTGGGCCCCCGCCTACTCTTTCCCTTTCTCGTCCAAGCTACCGCCGATGGCTGATGGCGTCGCCGCTGCTGAGCTATCCGCCTCCCAGGTTGAGCTGTTGGAGAGTGCGCCGACCTTCCCGTCCCAGGAGTGCAAGGCGGGCAAGGGCAAGGGCTCCGCCCCCGCCCGCACGGCCAGCTGCGCTGCTCACAAGCGTCGCGCTCTTCCTCCTCATGGTGCTCACCTTGCTGCAGCCGTGGACGACGACATGCCTCCGCGCCTCGACGACGACGATGACGCCTCGGAGGACGACATCAAGCAGGGCTGCGCCGACATGCTGGGCAGAATGCGTGAAGAACTCGCCATCGACATCAGTAAGTCCCTCACTGACACCATCAAGCAGAATATTGAAGTTCAGAATAGGCCGGCCCTCGAGCTGCTGGACCAGCTTCGCGCCCAACTGGCCCATCCTCCCGCCGACCTCGACCAGAAGATCCTCTCGATTGTCCGTCCTCAGCTCGACACCACCACCCGCCGCCTCCAGTCACAGCTCGATGCCCAGCAGGCCCAGATCAATGAGACTGACGGACGCGTGGCCAAAGTCGAATCTCAGATGCAGGACGTCCTCGCCCAGATGGAGACGCTCAAGAAGGAGCTCCACTTGGCCGAACAGCGCCCTCGCGCGCCCCTCACTCAGCCGAAGGGTTTCGACAGGGAGGTGGATGCATCGCTGGTGGTCGCCATGGCCCAGCGCCCTACTACCACTGCCTGTGCTGAGGCTGAACTTCGCCCATGGATCTCCTCTCTCGGCCTTGCCGACGACCTCTATGACGTGGTCCCCGTCGGCGCCGTGCCGACCAAGAAGTTTCACATCCGCTTCGAGGGCCTCGTCGCCGTCGCGTCCAGGATGGCGGCCAAGGTCCTTGGCCCCCTGCGCTCCGAGGGCACCTGGGAGGTGTTCACTGTTGATGTCTCTGGCAGCCCGCGCTGCTGCATCCACCTGGGCCCCGACAAGTCGCCACGCCAGATCCGCTGCGAAATTTTGCTGCGGAGGGCGCGTGCTCTCATTGCCGAGCGACACCCGAACCTCCGATTGTTCACAGACAGGGAGCGTGCCACACTATCCATTGGCTGGGATCGTGCCATGCGCGTGGAGGTCTACCCTGGCAACAAGCCTGCCGAGTTTTACTGGGACAACCAGCAGCTCGCCAAGCACGACCTCGTCAAAGCCGAGCTCATGTCGCTGCTCGCCCCCCTCATCGAGCCCGAAGCGGAGCCGCAGTGGTGTCTTTGACGTGTGGAAGTTGTTCAAATGTACCTCACCTTCGCATGCCTCTCAGGTGAGCTCCATGAGGGTTGTCATGTGGAATGCTCGTGCGTTACTCCAACACGCTGGCAAGAATGGTGCTCGCAAGCTCAACTACCTACTTCGTCTTCAGCCTGCGCGTTCCATTGTGCGCCTGCAGGAAGTCAGGCCAGATGCGCTTCAACTCCGTGAATTCCTCGGCCCCTTGGGAGAGTCGCTGACAGTGCACTCGTCGTTCTGTGGTGACTCGAGTGCGGACCGTATCCGCGGTGGCGCGGCTGTCCTTCCCCAGTTTTGTCAGGCAGCTGGAGAGCCCGTACGAAGCCATGCGGTGGCTCTTGTGCCTGGGCGTGCGTTGCGGGTCACCATCGAGTGCGGCCCGATATGCATGGACATCTTTAACGTTCACAACCATGATCTGAAGCGGAGGCAGGTCAGAGAGATCGTCGAGATCATCCTCGAGGCCCGCGCTGCCGCGCTCAGTGCGCCTGCCCAGCGGCTCGCGCTGGTCGCGGGCGACTTCGATTTTTCTTCTGAGGAGGCTGTGGTCCTTCACTTGCCTCAGGCCGCGGTTCGGCGTGCTGCGCGTCAACAGCATGGGCAGGCCCAGGTCTGGCGACGGGCTCTCTCGCAGCTCGTCGAGGTGGAGTGCGATTTGGGGTCGCACTATGAGAAAAAGTCTAACTCGGAGGCCGCGATTGACCGCCTCTTCCTCTCTCTCCCTGGGTGGATGGTCTGCCAGCATCACCTGCAGGCCGCCACCGTCGATTCCGCGGCTGCTGTCTCCGACGCCATCGTCTCTGATCACACTGCGGTCGCGGTTGCCATCACCCCTCGTGCTGCTCGCCCCCCCTGCCGAACGCCCTCTTGCCAACACCTCTTCCATGATCCGTGTTACTTGAACCGCATCCGGGCTATGGTTGATTGCGCCGATTGGGGTAGTATGTCACCCCCGTTCCAACTTGAACACTTCAAGTATCTCATGGAAGAAGCTGCGCGTGAAGCACGTGACAATGACTTTCGACGGCGCCCCCACCACCCATCCACCCTGCTACAGCTTGCCCGTTCGATGGCCAGAGTGGCGTGGCGTCAAGACGTGAAGCTGGCTTGGAATGTTTTGGAATCCCGCCCCGTCGCCTCCGATTTCATTCGTGTCCAGGGGCCCGCGGTCGAGCTATTGCATCCTGAATCTTTCCATGCCTGGTCCGACCGTCTCCAGTGGGAGGCGGCTGAATGCGCGCGAGCTGAATTGCGGAGAAAGAACGACTCCTCTCAGGATATGCGTGCCACTCGACTTCAGCTGCGGTCCCTGGAGAGGCGCTCTCCTCTCTGGCCCCCGCTTAATCGACGTGTATGCCTGACGGCAGTTACCGATGAGAATGGACGTTCCGCATGTGACCCTGCCGAGCGCGTGGACCTGCAGAAGAGCTACTGGGGGCCCGTTTTCTCCAGGAAGCCTTGGGACCGCGACAGGGCTGTCGAGCATGCTGCCAAGTACCTACCTGCCGTCGACGGGGTGGTTCTCCCCCCTCCCACGCCACGCCTCCTTCGGGCTGTGCTTGCGCGGGCCGCCGACTCCGCTACTGGGTGCGACGGGCTCTCCTACGCGGCATGGCGCTCCATCCCCTTCGGCGTTACCATCCTCTGGGACTGTCTCGAGTGGGTGATGCGAGGTCAAGCGTTGTTCGACTTCGCGAGTGTTGCCCTCCAAGTCTTTCTGCCCAAGAAAGCTTCTGAGGATGAGGCCCAAGCTGGCCAAGTCGCGAGAGGGGCCGACAAAGTGAGGGTGCTCTGTCTCCGCAACTGTGACGTTAAGGCCCTCACGGCCACCATGAACGCCGCCCTCCGCCCCATCCTCGATCACGTTGCCCCGCCCTGCCAGAGGGGCTTTGTTCCTGGGAGGAACTTCGGCCTGAACGTGCTGGAGTTGGACGTGTCTAGTCGCCAGCTCTCGTGTACGCCCCGCGGCTCTCGGGACCTGCCCATCCTCTACTGTCTGGGCTACGGCCAGGCTTTCCCCTCCTTGAATCAGGGGTTCGTGCTGTTTATACTTGGGGCTCTTCGTCTTCCTGAGGCCATCCTGATGTTCGCGGGGTTCCTGTATGAGGCCATCGAGGGGGTTGCGATCTCCATGGGGCTCCGTGTTCACCTGTACTGGGTCCGCAGCGGGATCATCCAGGGCTGCGCTCTATCGGGCTCACTCTATGCTATTGCGTCGTCTCCGTCTTTGTACCACCTTGTGAGCGTGACTGAAGAGACTGGCCGCGGGCTCGTGCGTGCGTGCGCTGACGACATCGGTGGCGCGCTGGTGAGCATAGAGGGCTTGGCCTGGGTCGCCCTCGTGATGAGGGAGGCGGAGTTGGTCGCGAACCTTGTTCTGAAGATTCAGAAGTGCCAGATTGTTCCCCTTTCGGCCCCATTCAGTCCCGCCCTCGCCCTGCAAGCTCTTGGGAGGCTCTCTCGTGCTGTGCCCCGCTGGTCCGCCATGAAGATCGTCTCGGAGCTCCTTTACCTTGGGATCTGGCGTGGGCCCTCCGTAGACCCTATGAGACCCTGGGTTGACCCTCTCGCGATGGCGCGGCTGCGGGCTCGAGCAGTCGGGCGAGGCGTTACCCCTGCCAGCCTCTCATCCATCATCTACAATACCCGCATTGTCAGCACACTCTCATATGTCAGCCAGTTCTTCTGGATGCCGCGAGCTGTCCTCACCTGCGAGCTGGGCGTCCTTGCACAAGTCTATCGTGTGGCACTGGGCACCTTCCCACTGAGTGCCTGGGTGCAGATGGATCTCTGGCATGGCCCGCGTGTTCTGAGCTGGGCCCACCTCAACTTGGCGCCCCTGCTGAGGGCGGCCGCCC
Source organism: Prorocentrum cordatum (assembly GCA_963575745.1). NCBI lineage: Eukaryota > Dinophyceae > Prorocentrales > Prorocentraceae > Prorocentrum > Prorocentrum cordatum. The sequence goes on along the minus strand of CAUYUJ010019882.1, from coordinate 14,134 downwards.
ACACCTTCCCTGAGCACCAGATGCTGCTGAATGGCTTACGGGCCCACGCGGCGGCGCTCGCGGACTCCAGGACGCTGTGCATGATCGGCTCTGGCGCGCTCTATCCTGGCTTCTGGCGGACCCCTGCTATCGTGGAGAACCTCGCACAGGCCTTGGCGGGCCCCGCCCCCGCGGGCCCTTGGGCCTCGCTCCTTCCCCATGCCCGTGAAGCTCTCGCCGGCGCTGCTGATGGCCCACCCGGTGTCCGCCCTCGGCCTCAACGCGCTGTCCATCGAGCCCTTCGTGACCGTGCGGCCCGCGCTGCTCCGTTGCGCGACTTCCTACGGGCACGGCTTCAGAAGTTCTTCTTCCGACGCCATGGGACGCTCCTCGACCAGATCGATTGGCAGCTCATCTTCACCACGCTCAACCTGTGTCCCTGCTCCTGGGTATGGGCCACTCTGAGGACGTGGTGTGATGGCTGGCTTACTTCCTCTCGCATTCTTCACCCCGCAGGCAGGCGCGGCTGCGCCTTTGGATGCCGCAATTGTGTCGATTCGCTTCTCCACTACTGACGGTGTGTGCGGATCCATGCTGCGCTACGTCGTGCCCTCGGGCATGGTTTTCCCCTGGAGCTGGCCGAGAGGTGGGGCCTTGTGGCGCCCTCGACCGCCGCCTTCGGCTTCATCGCTGCCGCGGTGAGCATGTACAATGCGGCCCGTCTGATCCCCGACTGGCCGATCTCCGAGCAGGAAGCCCTTAGTGCCGCGCTGGCGGGAGTGAGGAGCATGCGGATGGCCACCACTGCTATCTTGCCCGACGACTCTCCACCGCAATGGAACATCCGTTCCATGACGCGACGGAGACGGTGCCCGTCCTCCTCCTCTTCGGCGTCTTCGGCGTCTTCCTCCACGCCATCTGGTGCTGACGAAGGTGGCGCGAACCAGGCTGGCGACCCTGGTCTGACGCCGATGCTGATCCCCGAGCCGCAGGATGTGGACTCTGACGAGGGCGACCTTGTGTCATTCGACCTCTGCCCGCGTACCCCACTGGCGACGCCTGGTACCCCATCGACGGCTGTGGCCACCCCTGAACGAGTTGGCCCTCTGCATGACCTGTATGACTGCGACTGGGTGCGGCCTACCTCCTGCGATGTCAGAACGCAAAGTCCTGTCAGAGGGTGCTCCTCGAGCCCGTCTGGCCAGGCTCTGGGAGGTTGTTGCGAAGTGGGGTCCCGTCCACCCACTCGGCTCAGAACGCAAAGTCTTGACGACGGGTGCTCCTCGAGCCCGTCGCCTCAGGCTCATGGAGTAAGTTGCGAGGGCGCCCCTGCTTTGGGGAGCGAGTCTCGGCCTGCGAGTTCCATCCAGGCTATCACAATTTGTGAGGATGACACTTTGGGATCTATTACGTCTCGTGCTGTCAGATGTTCGTCTCGCGGCTGGATCTGGTCGACGACCCCTGGGAATGCATCGTCTTGCTCGCTGGTGCGACCTCCTTCGGCCAAGAGGGCGGCTGCGGTCCCAATTGCACCGCCCACGTCGAGTGCTGCTCCCGCTGCGTGCCCAAGTCCAGTCTATTATCAGATGCAAGCCTGCGCCATAAATCTCGTCCGCGACGATCCACGCGATTGTCTTGCGAACCTGAGCCCCGCCAGCACTCCTGAGGCCCCACGCGTGATCCCTCTGGCCCCTTACACCTCGTGGCCATGCGCACGACAGGCCGAAACGTGCTCTCCTCGGCATCGGCGCTCGCTGTCGTTTTCTGATTTGGCTCCCCCTCCTGGTCCTTCGCTCGCGTTATCTGCCGCTGCTGTTGCTTGCCCCTCGCCTTCTCACTCTCCTCTCGTTGCGACGTTCACCGTCCCTGTCCAGCTGCCTAGCTGCTCGAATTCTGATCTTTTCTTGTCCACGGCTTCCAGCTCATCCTCTGCCGTTGCATTTAGCCCCCCGCCCGATATAAATTCGGCTGCGCTGGGCACTATCTTCAACCCGACGCTGGGCGCGGAGGACGCACCTGGCGCCCCGCCGCCCTCGTCCCTGCCCCCGCCGCCGTAGGTGGGAGGACACGCGGCCCCCCCTGCGCTCGTCTCCTCCTCCTCCTCCTCCTCCTCCTCCTCTCCTCCTCCTCCTCCTCTCCTCCTCCTCCTCCTCCTCCTCCTCCTCCTCCTCCTCCTCCTCCTCCTCCTCTCCCTCCTCCTCCTCCTCCTCCTCCTCCCCCCCCCCTTCCTCCTCCTCCTCCCCCCTCCTCCTCGCCCTCTTCCGCCGACCGGCCACGCGCAGGAAGGGGGCAGGGGGAGGGGGGGAGGGCGTCTTAGATGCATTTTTCGCGTCTTGGGAGGAGCGTGCCCTGTCTGTAGCTGTAGGGCCAGCGCCTTCTGAGGAGCAGCCTCCTTCTAGGAAGCCTGCCGCCCTCCCCCTGCCCCTCCCTCTGCGCGTGGCCGATCGGCAGAGGAGGAGGAGGAGGAGGCGGAGGAGGAGGAGGAGGAGGAGGAGGGGAGGAGGAGGGGAGGGGGAGGAAGGAAGAGGAGGAGGAGGAGGAGGGAGGAGGAGGAGGAGGAGGAGGAGGAGGAGGAGGAGGAGGAGGAGGAGGAGGAGGGGAGGAGGAGGAGGAGGAGGAGGAGGAGGAGGAGGAGGAGGAGGAGGAGGAGCATGAGGAGGGGGAGGAGGGGGAGGAGGAGGAGGAGGACCAGGCCCTCTTGGGGGCCTCGGGGGCGGCCTGTTCGGGGCCCTTCGAGGGCTCTGGAGTGCCTGTTGCTGCCCTCTGGGGGCTCCTCTGGCACCGACACCAAGGACTTTGTTTTCCTCCTCCTCCCCCTCTCCTCCTAATTGTTTCATGTCTCACATTGCATGAATCCAGACCTCAGATCCTAGAGGCCATGGCCTCACCCACCTGGTCTGCTCCAGGCCCGGACGCTGTCCGCAACGGTGGTCGCATCGCATCGCACTTTGGGGATATCTGAGGGAAGGTGGCGGGTATTGTGGGGACCTCTCTTGGGGCCCACTGGAAGGTTCGTGCTGCCGTCATGGGGGTTCCTCTTGGGCCGTCTTGGGCTCGCCTGGGCCGTCTCCGGGCCCCCCATCGGGGAAGCCTTTCGGCCGGTGTCGGGCGGGGCGGCCTCGCGGGTCGTCGTGGGTTGCCAAGAACCAAGGCCGAGCAGGCGAGGACACGAGCACCATTCAACACAACATGAAGGTCAATAATTATTTTGGTGGTGGTGTTAGGGGGGATGATATCATAGTATGGAGTTAGACAATCGAGTGTGATGTGTAGAAGTTATGCAGGAATTGGATGTGCGGGATACGTTGCATCAAGGTTTCCGCTCTGCTCCGCGACCTGCCTCTTGCAACACGGCCTTTCCGGACGTGGATCCCTCTCGCTTCGCGGGGTGAGCGTCTGGAGCACGTAAACACTGGGCGTCGAGTAGTTTGCCCTGCTCGTCTGCCGCGTCGTTCTGCCCGCCCCGGGGAGTTGCCGGTGCCACGGGGGGAGGATGCGCCCCCACCGTTTCAGCGCCGGGACGAGCGTGCGAGTGTCCAAGAGGGCAAGGGGCATTCACCGCGCGTCAGCACAAGGGGACGCCAAGCTCAAGTTCCGATGAGCATGGCAACAGAGCGCCATTCGTGTACCATTCCGCGGGTGTCTTGGTGGTCTCTTGGGGCCGGCCTCCTGGGGGCTTCTTGGGGGCCGGCCCCTTGGGGCCCCTTGGGGGGCCTCTTCTAGTTCTCTCGGGGCCCTTGGGAGGCCTCGTGGACCGTCGATGGGCGCTCTTGCGCCATCCGGCCCCTTCGGAAGCCGTCTTGTGGGCCTCTCGGGGCCGCCTCGTGGCTCTCTGGGGGTCCCCGTGCGCCGTTTTGGGGGCCTCTTGGGCCGTCAGGATGCCCCAAGATAGCCCCAGACGGCCCCAACAGCCCCCAGGGTAGCCTCAAAAGATCACGAGGACCGCCCCCTTCTTCGACGTCCTGTTGCGCGGGCGCCTTGCCGTCCTCCTTCTTCCTCCTCCGTCTCCTCCTCCGCTTCGTTCCTCCTCGTGCTCGTCCTCCTCCATCTCTTCCTCTTCGTCCTTCTGCGTTTTTTCCCACTCGTTGTCCTCCTGCTCCTCTAGCTGCCCTCCCCGTCATCCACGCTGTCATCCCCGTCATCCGCCGCCTTGTCGTCACCATGATCCTTTTTTTTACCAGTATGGCCAGCCATAAATCCAAACGTCAAGCATAGGTTTCCCATCGCATCAGTAGTCCCGTGGGCATCCATGAAAGTTGTCATCTTGGGATCGTCTTGGGGTTCTTGAGATCATATTTGGATCGTATCGGCATTGTGGGGGGCCAACGTTGCATCGCCTCGGGCCCATCTGGAGGCCTTTCGCGTAACAGGGATGTTTGCTCTTGCTTCTGTAAGCAGCATGTAATAATTGCACGTGGACCCGCAGCACAGAGCAGCGGCAGGTGGTGTGGTAAGACCACGTTGACGCCATGAATGCCACGCAGGAAAACACACGGGCGGGAGCGGCTGTAATCCTTCCAAGCGGACCCCGTTAGACGGGCTATGAGCTGGAGGTGTACGTATGCGTTGGTGTAGACAGCCTTGCGCCTGCGGATCATTGGCGGAAGTCAGTTGCTGGAGAGTGCAGTTGGTCGGCATGAGGCGTGAGATCCAGCTGAGAACTGGAAGCTTGCATGCAAGATTGCAAATAGCATGTGTTCAAACATTCAAATGTTGCGAATGGTCGCCAATAAAATATATTTTTATTGGCAATCTTGCAAGGTTGCAATATTGCAAATAAAAGAATGCGAGGTATTGATTTGCAAGCTGGCAGACGACCGCGCCCGATATAAACATTAAGTGTATCAGTTGCCGTGTCAGCAGATCAAGGTTCTGTGGCAGGCAAGCTCGATCCGGGTAATGGGACGGCGTATTTGGCAGCCTGCCTTACAAATAATACCCGCTGTGTGAGAAAGACAGCACAGATAAGGAAGGTTCGTGTCGTGTCGACCTGCGCCAACCCCGCCGCCAGCGTTCAGCGTTGAACGCCGCGGGCGACCCAGAATCGTTTGATGTGGAACGAGTTGATGTTTCGGAACCGGCCGATCGTTCAAGGTTGAAGGATCCTCGCGATGTCGGAAACTAACGCCGAAGTCGGCACGACACGAACTTGCTGTATATGCTACGAGATGGTGAGTGCGGGTGTGCATGCTATGGCATTCGTGCTGTGTTCAATCGTTGGAGTGGGGCGTGATGCGTTTGCGCACATTGCGAGCAAGCGTCATCGTTGGCATTATCTGTTTGTCCCTTCTTACGCGCGCTTGCAGGCGGATGGACCTCGTGTTTGGGAATCGTTCTGGCTCGTCATGCCCAGCGCACGTCTTCCAGAAGCACCTTCCGCTGCGACCTTGCTGGGCGCGAGGCAGCAAGCTGCATGGAGACCGTTCGCTTCCCTCCTCTCCTCCCCTGTATCCTTGCCGCCTTCCCCTCCGATCAATGATGGCGAAGAGCACCAGTTATGTTTCCCCGGCGAAGTCTTGCCCGTTACGTGGCACGCAGCCAGACATGTCCTACGCTCCTTGCTGCTGCCCTCGTGAGGGACGAGCTTTCCAGATTGTGCTCGGGATCTCCTTGCCTGTCAGTTCCTCTTTTCGTTGTGTGTTCTGTCTGACGCGCATTAAGCATTAATCGTAATAGCGGCCCTCTCCCAATGCTGACCCAATCCAGGGAGTCATACCACAGGTATGCGTTAATCGCCACGGCGACGGCGAGGACGAGAGACTAGAACGAACACCTACCAATACAAATTCCGAGACAGCGTGAAGTCCATGTCGCACATCTGTGTTTGCATGCTTGCGCTGCACTTCAGGTTGAAAACGTGCTGGCAAACAGGCCGTTTTACATAATCATTTTGTGATCGGTTTCTTATTCATTATTTTACCGATCGGCGCGAGCCCTCGCACCCCCCGATCCCCTCCCCCCCAATAGAGTAGATCTTGGCTGTTTTTGGCGCCTGTTTCGAGCAGACGGAGTCTCCCCCATAGGACGCACTGTTGCAAACAGTCGCATCAAGCAGAGGTCCGGAGCCAGACACCCCCTCTCCCCCCCCCGCTTCCGCCCAATGTCGAAACGCCGAATAAGAAAACGTTGAACTTGCTGTTTGGGAGTAGGAATACATTTGGTGTGGATGTTTTTGCCAATCGTTTTTTTCTTTCAGAGACGTGCGAGTTTGGGAACCACGAGGCTCATATTCCAATGCATTCCGAGACCGTTTTTATTTGAGCGTGATTTCGGTTTTCCGTGCCTCGGAGCCGTGTATACGTACGTCTCACGGTAGAGGCGGGACGGTGAAGCCCAATTCGGGCACCGCGCAGTCTTGCTCTTTGAGTCTGTATCATGTGGAACCAGACCAATGTTAGGCTCAAGCTCGTCATATCTAAGACGCCTACGCCGAATCACCGCCGCCCCCTGCCTTCTTGGAAGCACCTATGTGGCCGAACGTTGAGGCCAGACCTGCCAAGCTATCGGACCATGTGTTCCCCGAATATGTTTGGAAAGCCTTCGGGAACACGTGGGCATCTTGAAGGTCATCTTGGCCGTCTGGAGGCTATTTCGACCCTTTCGGGCCTTCTTGGAGGACGTCTTGGAGGGCTCTTGGGCCGTCTTGGAGGCCATCTTGAGCGTCTTGGAGACCTCCTGGGCCGTCTTGAGGGCCTCTTGGGGCCGTGTCTTGGGCTTCTTGGGCGATCTTTGGGGGCATTTGGGCCGTCTCGGGCCGTCGGAAGGCCGAAATAAAGCAAATGCCACAATCCTGCCAAAACTCATGAGAAATCATGATTCGGGTCTTTTCACGCCTTTCTGGAGACCCTCTTGGAGGCCTCTTGGGCCGTCTTGGGCCATCTTAGGGCCATGTTCGGCCGTCTTGGTGGGCTCCTGGTCCGTCTGACGCCGTCGGAAGCCGTTTGGGGGGCCTCTATGGGCCGACTTGGGGCCCTCTTGGAATGCTCCAGGGCCGTCTTGGAGGCCATCTTGGGCGTCTTAAAGGCCTCCTGTGCCGTCTTGGGGGCCTCTTGGGGCCGTCTTGGGGCCCTCTTGGGCCGTTCTGGGGCCATCTTGGAGGCCTCTTGGGCGATCTCTTGGCGATCTTTGGGGGCTCTTGGCCGTCTCGGGCCGGCGGAATGCCGAAAAGAAGCAAATGTCAAAATCCGTCAAAAACCATAGGACAATCAATGTTTTTGGCCTCTTGGGAGCCTCTTGGGCCGTCTTGGGCCAGGTTCGAGCCAACTTCGGCTATCTTGGTGGGTTCCTGGCACGTCTCACGCCGTCGGGAGCCGTCTTGTGGGCCTTCTGGGCCGACTTGGGGCCCTCTTGGGGCGCCTCGGGGCCCTCTTGGAGGCCATCTTGGGTGTATTGGAGGCCATCTTGGACGTGTTGGAGGCCTCTTGGGCCGCCTTGAGGCCCTCTTGGGGCCGTCTTGGAGGCCACTTGGGCCGTCATGGGGCCCTCTTGGGGGCCTCTTGGGCGTTCTTGGGGGCCTCTTGGGCCGTCTTGAGCCGTCGGAATGCCGAGAAGAAGCAAATGCCAAAATCCTTCAACAACCTAAGGAAAATCTATGATTTTGGCCTCTTCGGGCCCTCCTGCTCTTGGAGGCCTCTTGGGTCGTCTTGGGCCGTCTTGGAGGCTTCTTGGGCGACCTTGGAGGTATCTTGGACTCTCTTGGGCCGTCTTGGAGGCCGTTTTGGACCATCTTGGGCGGATTTGGAGGCCATCTTGGGCCATCTTGGAGGTCATCTTGGGCCAACGTGGCCATCTTGGAGGCCATCTTGAACCATCTTGGAGGATGTTTTTCCGGATTGAGCTCCTTGAGATCCTTTCCGGGTGGCCGGTGGGACAGGCCGAACCCCAGGGGGAGTTCTTTTGGAAAAAGAGCCAAAACCAAAACCGAGAGGGTCCAGCACGCCAGGCACCCCTTTGATAAATCAAAAGGGGGCGGCGGATCGAATGGCCTTTGGCCCATCCCGCCAGCGTGCCTGGGTTGTGGGGATGAAGCCTTTTGGATGTTCGTGGGAGGCTTCTCGTGGGCCTCTTGGAGGCAGTTCGGACGCCTCTTGGGGCCCGTTTGGGGACCTTTTAGGGGCCTCTTGGAGCCTCCTAGGCGCTTCTCGGGGCCTCCTGGGGCCTCTTGGTGCTGAAGGCTTGGATCTTCGGTTCGCGTTCTTTCTTTGGGATTCATTTGGGGGCCGTCTTTGATCCCTTTTGCGCCGTTTTGGGCGCCTCTTGGGCTGTCTTGATGCCCTCTTGGTCCGTTTGGGGGCCCTCTTGGAGCCCTCTTGGAGGCCTCTTGGGTCGTCTTTGGACGGTCTCGGGGCCTCTAGGGCCGTCTGGGAGCGTCGGGGAGCAGAAGATGGCAAGAACGCCACATTTTTTCAAACACCTAAGCAACATCAATAATTGTGCCCCCTTGGGGCCCTCTTGGGTGGCCTCTTGGAGGCCTCTTTGGGAGTCTTGGAGGCCGCTTGGGCCGTCTGAGGGCCATCTTGAGCGTCGTGGAGCGATCGCACGGCGACCCGGAGCCTCCTTGGACCGTCTCGGAGCTTCTTGGCGCCCTCTTGGCCCGTCTTGGGGCCCTCTTGGGTCCGAATCCGTCACGCGACTAGACGCGGGGGGACCGCGAACCGACGCGGACCGCCCCGGAAGCTTTGGCCCGAGTGTCTCCGAGCCCGTTAAGGGGGCCTCAGGTATAACGACTGAGGCTCAGAGGGGTCGTGGAAGGACCTGAGGACACGCCCATTCCGTGCCCAGCGGCACGGTGGCGGATACTCATCATCCAGGTCCAAGCGGCATCAATTTGTTTTGATGAGTTGTCTTGAAGGCTTCGCAGCGCGATGCCTAAATTGTGTCTTCGATTAGGTCCAGTGTTCGTCGATATACATGCTGGACGGAAGGCAGGGAATCCCGCATCCAAGAGATTGCTTATGAGTGGCCCAGAATTGCCAGGTGTTGGTGCACGCACTGGCACCGAGGAGGAGGAGGAGCCCTCTCCGATGGAGATGGCGGTCGCCGCCGCCTGCCATGCGGGCATGAATTAGTCGAAGCCGAATTCCCGTGGAATCTCTGAGCGAGGGGATGCGATCATGCGTACATTGACGAGGCAAAGAGAACAACAGTTCTTGCTTACAGTGTAGTGTCGCCGGCTTGCCAGTTTCGATTGGTCGTTCAATGATGCAAGTCTTCATCATTTGACCTTCTCATGTCCTTCTGCGCGATTCTCTAGTGTGGGTGGTGCCCAGCTGGCCTCGAACATCAGCACCTTCCATCCGACAGAATTTTTATATATCCCCCAAAAGGCAGTGCATGAGAGAAGAAGGTACGTGTTTGAAGTATTGGCCTGCTTCCTAAGAGCACGGTTAAAGAAAGACAAGCGTTTCCAAAGATAATGATGACGTTTCATGGCAAGCCAGCGCAGGTGACACAGGCTTAGATGGCGGCTTCGAAGGGATAAGGAGGACTATGAGGTGGGAGGAGGGGGTGGATGCGGGGGTGAGGTGGGGTGAGGTGAGAAAAATGCCAACTCAGCTCCCTCCTTCGCTCCGTCCGACCCGTCCCTTGGATTAAGATGCCCTGGCAGGTGCGACGCAGAATGCAAGCAGCACCCGGCGCACTCTTGAGGCCGTGAGGACTATTGGTCCCCATATCTTGGGATGGGTTTCTTGCTATTCCCACCCTTCCGTTCTTGGGTATTCGGTTCCAATGGAGCACTACAGTCGCACAACTCCTCCCGCCCCCCTTCCTCCTCCTTCCTGCCTCCTACTCTCTGCTGTTTGCTTCCTGTTGCCTCCCTCCTGCCCTATACCTCTTCCTCCTTTCACTTCTTCGCGGGCTCCTGGGAGGCACGGCAGGGCAGCAGAGTACGCGCATCCGGGCGGGACCTCGCAGCTTCCTGCGTGGTTGCGATTTGTGCGAGTGTCACTGCTTTCGTGGGCTACCGGGAGGCACGGCGGAGAAAGGGAGTGCCTGAGACCTCGCAGCTCCATGGGTGGCTGCGAACTGCGCAATTGTCGCCATTTTCGTGAGCTCCTGGGTTGCACGGCGGAGTAGCGGACCCAGGCGAAACGTTGCAGCTCCCTGGGTGGTTACGAGCTGCGGAATTGTCGCCACTTTCGTGGGCTCCTGGGGGGCAGGGCGGAGTAGTGGGGTAAGGGCATCCAGACGGGATCGCGCAGCTTCTTGGGTGATTGCAAATGTCGCCATTGGCGCTATTTTCGCTGGCTCCTGGGAGGCCCATAGGAGTCGGGGGCCACGCGCAACCAGACGAGACTTCGCTGCTCCCAGGGTGGCTGCGAACTGCGCAACCGTCGCCACTCTCGAGGGCTCCTGAGAGGCCCAGTGGTGTCGGGGGCCACGCGAACCTACTTGAGACCTCGCTGCCCCCCCAGGAGGCTGCGAACTGCACAGTTGCCACCGTTTTCGTGGACTCCTTGGAAGTCCAGCGGGGTCGGGGGCCACGCGGGCGCATAATCATTTGGGATGCTGCCTGGGTGGCTCCGAGCTGCGCAGCTGTCGCCACTTTCGAGGTCTCCTGGGAGGTCCAGCGGAGTCCGGGGCCACGCGGACCCCGCCGAGACCTCACAGCTTCCCAGGAGGCTACGAACGGCGCACCTGTCGCCACGGCCGTGGGCTCCTGGGAGGCACGGCTGAGAGAAGGGCAGCCTTGGTCGTACAAGTCTAGCGATCTGGTCCGTCGTTTCGCTTCGAAACAATGTTCTCGTCATGCGTACCCCAACCCTCGTGTGTTGGTTATCGTGTTGCGTTCATGTGTTGGAGCGTTCACACAACTATTCGCTTGCGCTGCAGCACGGCGGAGTAGCGGAGTACGCGGACTCAGTCAAGATCTTGCAGCTTTTTGGGTGGTTGCGAACTGCGCAATCGGCGCCTCTTTTGCGGGCTCCCTGGGCTGCAAACTGCGCAATTGTTACCACTGTCGTGGGCTCCTGGGAGGCACAGCGGAGTGGCGGAGTACCCGAGACCTCGCAGCTCCTTGCCGGGTTGCGAATTGAGCAATTGTCGCTTCTTTCGTGGGCTCGTGGAAGGCACGGCGGAGTAGCGGAGCCAGCCGAGACCTCGCAGGTCTTTCGGTGCTTGCGAACTGCGCAATTGTCGCTATTTTCGCTGGCTCCTTTGGGGGCACGGCGGAGTAGCGGAGTACCCGAGACCTCGCAGCTCCCCGGGGGATGCGAACTGCGCAATTGTCGCCATCTTCGTGGGCTCGTGGGAGGCCCAGCGGAGTGGGGGAGCACGCAGACCGAGCCGGGACCTCGCGGTTCCTCGGGGGGGTGCGCAGTGCACAATTGTTGCAATTGTCGTGAGTTCTTGGGGGATCCAGCGAAGTAGAGTGTTCTTACAGCCTTTCGTTTGTATGGAGCGTTCTGTTAACTGGTCGATTCGCGTTTAGAAGGGGCTGGGTACGTCTCGGGGAATGTTTTGACGTCTCTCTTCCTCGCATCCTCCCTCTCCTCCTCCTCCTCTTCCACTCTCACACTCAGACTCAGACTCACTCATTCTCAGACTCACCAGCGCTCAGACTCACCCATACTCAGACACACACACAGACTCACTCAGACTGAGACTCACTCATACTCAGATTCACTCACACTCAGACTCACTAACACTCAGACCCACCCATACTCATACTCGCTCATACTCAGACACACCCACACTGGCTCAGACTCACACCCGCTCAGACTCACTCACACTCAGACTCACTCATGATCATATTCACTCACACTCAGTTTTACGCACACTCAGGGTCATTCATATTCAGACACACACACACACTCAGACTCACTTACACCCACTCACACTCAGACGCTCTCACACTCAGACCCTCGTTCGCACCCAGGGTGCAAGGATGTCAGGGGCGAGGCGCTGGTTTCAGCGATCCCAAGGGGAGCCGCCACGGGGTATATCAAGAGCCCGTTCTCGCCCAGATCGTGGGGATATCTCAGGCGGTTTGTTCGTTTTGGTCGCCAGGCTCGTCTGCTCTCAGAGCAAAGTGTGAGGATATCTCAGGCGAGGCGCTGGTTTCAGCACGCCCAAGGGAGAGCCGCCTGGGGGTGTATCACTTCCCCGTGAGCGCTCAGATTGTGGGGATGTCTCAGGCTTTTTGCTTGTTTCGGTGGCAAGACTCGCTTGCGCTCAGAGCATATGGTGAGGATGCCTAGGGCGAGGCGCTGGTTCCAGCACCTCTAAGAGGGGTGCCAGGAGGTATATCACGGGCCCCTTCGCGCCCCGGTTGTGGGGATGTCCCTCGGGCGGTTTGTTTGTATTGGTGGCCAGCATCCCCTACTTTCGGAGCAGGCTTTGAGGATGTCTCAAGCGAGGCGCTTGTTTCAGCACCACAAGGCGGGGGTGCCAAGGGGTATCGCATTTCCCCGTTCGTGCCCAATGTGTGGGGATGTCTCCGGTGGCTTGCATGTTTCGGTGGACAGACTCGTCTGCGTTCAAATCAGATGGTGAGGATGTCTCAGGCGGGGCACTGGTCATCACAGACTCACTCTTCCGCACGAAGACTCAGCCACAGCAGTTCCTCCTCCAGATTCTCCCAGACTCAGCTTCATTCAGACCCACTCGGGGAATTTACCTCAGACGCACTCTCACTCATACACAGTCAGACTCTAGCACTCCGACACATTCTTTCTCATTCAGACGCGCTCAGATTTTTCTGGTGGTCCACTGCTCTCCGCCACATAGCAGGCGTGACATTTGGGAACCTTAGGGGGCAGCCACTCCAGGATTCGCGCCTAGTTTGTGGGGACTGTCCCCAACATCCTCTGCTTTTGGAGCAGAGTGTGAGGATGTCTCAGGCGAGGCGCTGCTTTAAGCACTCCCAAGGGGGAGTTTCCAGTGGACATATCCTTCCTCGTTCGCGCCGTCGCTCTTGCCCCAGTTGTCTACGCGGAGTCGCCCTCACACACAGAAGCTCACAGACAGAGTCCCTTAGCGAGACGTGCCAGGAGTATGAGATGCACATATGGGGATATTCGCGTCGAGTAGTTGTCTGCGTCTTTCTACCGTCCCGATCAAATAGATTGGGATGCAACTTCTGGGAGATTCGATTCAGCATCGCCGCTGGTGCATCCGTGGTCGAAACTTGGGTCCGGGCTGGCACTATCCCACGCAATCCGTTCGAATCCTGGTCCAAGCTGAGCTTACATCCGACTCTGGCGCAGTGGCCTCTCGATCTGGCTTGGCAGCTCTCCCCACGAAGACCCACCAGGAGTGGTCTCCTCGTGTGCAACCGCCCCTTTCCTCGGCAGTCCTCCCGCAGAGGTCCCCCAGGCAGAGGCGCCCCTTTCCCCCCACAACGCGCCCCGGCCTCGATCCTCTATCCTACTCCTCCTCCAGCCTCGATCCTCGATCCTCGACCCTTCAAATCCACTCCCCGCCCCGTTCCCACCTTGTACAACCGCTCCCGCGCGACCTCGCGCCCCCCAGAAAAGGCCCCCAAACCTCGATCCTCTATCCCCTCCTCCTCGTCCTCCTCCTCCTCCTCCTCCTTCTCCTCGAGCCTCGATCCTCGATCATCGACCCTTCGAGTCCACTCTCCGCCCCTTTCCCCCCCTTCACCCCCAATCTCGCTCCTCTATCCTCCTCCTCCTCCTCCTCCTCCTCCTCCTCCTCCTCCTCCTGATCCTCCTCCTCCTCCTCCTGCTCCTCCTCCTCCTCCTGCTCCTCCTCCGCCTCCTCCTCCTGACCCTCCTCCTCCTCCTCCTCCTCCTCCTCCTCCTCCTCCTCCTCCCCCGCCTCCTCCCTCCTCCTCCTCCCCTCCTCCTCCGCCTCCTCCTCCTCCTCCTCTCCCCTCATCCTCCTCCCCCTCCCCTCCTCCTTCTCCTCCTCCTCCTCCTCCTCCTCCTCCTCCTCCTCCTCCTCCTCCTCTTGCTCTACCCTCGACCCTTCGAATGCATTCCCCGCCCGTCCTCCATCTCTTGTGGCCAGGTCGAGGAGCAGAGGCTGGTGATGTTCCCAGGCTCGGTGGGAGGGGGGGAGGGGGGCGCTGCCCGACGGAGGCAGGCGAGAGGCAGAGGCGGAGGAGGAAGAGCAGCAGGAGCAGGAGGAGAGAAAGAGGCGGAGGCGAAAAAGGAGGAGGAGGAGGAGGAGGAGGAGGAGGAGGAGGAGG
>CAUYUJ010019881.1:110000-169072 GCA_963575745.1 Prorocentrum cordatum | reverse complement strand
GAGGAGAAGGAGGAGGAGGACGAGGAGGAGGCGGCGGAGAAGAGGAAGGAGAGAGAAAAGGAGGATAAGGAGGACAAGGAGGAGGATGAGGAGGAGGAAGAGGAGGAGAAGGATGAGGAGGAGGAGGCTGAGGAGGATGAGGAAAAGGAGAGGGAAGAGAGGAGGAGGAGGAGGAGGAGGAGGAGGAGGAGGAGGAAGAGGAGGAAGAGGAGGAGGAGAAAGAGGAGGAGGAGGAGGAGGAGGAGGAGGAGGAGGACGAGGAGGATGAGGATGGTAAGGAGAAGGAGGAGGAGCCCGCCCGACCCGCCCGATAGGGTCCGCCCGTCCCGTTCCGGCCGTTAGGGTTCTCATGTGTCACGCTGTATACGCATCAGACTTTAGTGTCCCGCCCGCCCGACCCGACCCGCCCGTTAGGGTCCGCCCGCCCGACGCGCCCGATAGGGTCGCCCGTCCGCCCGTCCCGCCCCGCCCGTTAGGTCTCATGTTGTCTTGCTGTATGCGTCATATCAGCCATTTAGTGTCCCGCCCGCCCGACCCGAACCCGCCCCGTAGGTCCGCCCGCCCGACCCCCCGACGATAGGTACGCCCGTCCCCGCGTTTCCGGGCCGTTCGGGTTCTCATGTGGTCACGCTGTATACGCATCCAACTTTAGTGTCCAGCCCGACCGACCCAGACCCGCCCGTTAGGGTCCGCCCGCCCGACCCGCCCGATAGGGTCCGCCCGTCCCGTTCCGGCCGTTTGGGTTCTCATGTGTCACGCTGTATACGCATCCAACTTTAGTGTCCCGCCCGCCCGACCCGACCCGCCCGTTAGGGTCCGCCCGCCCGACCCGCCCGATAGGGTCCGCCCGTCCCGTTCCGGCCGTTAGGGCTCTCATGTGTCACGCTGTATACGCATCAGACTTTAGTGTCCCGCCCGCCCGACCCGACCCGCCCGTTAGGGTCCGCCCGCCCGACCCGCCCGATAGGGTCCGCCCGTCCCGCCCGCCCCGCCCCGCTCGTTAGGGTTCTCATGTGTCTTGCTGTATGCGCATCAGCCTTTAGTGTCCCGCCCGCCCGACCCGACCCGCCCGTTAGGGTCCGCCCGCCCGACCCGCCCGATAGGGTCCGCCCGTCCCGTTCCGTTAGGGTTCTCATGTGTCTTGCTGTATGCGCATCAGCCTTTAGTGTCCGCCCGCCCGACCCGACCCGCCCCGTTAGGTCCGCCCCGCCCGGGGGGTGGGGGGACCCGGCCCGATTAGGGTCCGCCCCGTCCCGCCCGACCGTTGGGTTTTCATCCATGTGTCACGCTGTATACGCATCAGACTTTAGTGTCCCGCCCGCCCGACCCGACCCGCCCGTTAGGGTCCGCCCGCCCGACCCGCCCGATAGGGTCCGCCCGTCCCGCCCGTCCCGCCCCGCCCGTTAGGGTTCTCATGTTTCTTGCTGTATGCGCATCCGACTTTAGTGTCCCGCCCGCCCGACCCGACCCGCCCGTTAGGGTCCGCCCGCCCGACCTGCCCGATAGGGTCCGCCCGTCCCGTCCCGCCCGTTAGGGTTCTCATGTGTCACGCTGTATGCGCATCAGACTTTAGTGTCCCGCCCGCCCGACCCGACCCGCCCGTTAGGGTCCGCCCGCCCGACCCGCCCGATAGGGTCCGCCCGTCCCGCCCGTCCCGCCCCGCCCGTTAGGGTTCTCATGTGTCTTGCTGTATGCGCATCAGCCTTTAGGGTCCCGCCCGCCCGACCCGACCCGCCCGTTAGGGTCCGCCCGCCCGACCCGCCCGATAGGGTCCGCCCGTCCCGTTCCGGCCGTTAGGGTTCTCATGTGTCACGCTGTATACGCATCCGACTTTAGTGTCCCGCCCGCCCGACCCGACCCGCCCGTTAGGGTCCGCCCGCCCGACCCGCCCGATAGGGTCCGCCCGTCCCGTCCCGCCCGTTAGGGTTCTCATGTGTCACGCTGTATGCGCATCAGACTTTAGTGTCCCGCCCGCCCGACCCGACCCGCCCGTTAGGGTCCGCCCGCCCGACCCGCCCGATAGGGTCCGCCCGTCCCGCCCGGGCCGTTAGGGTTCTCATGCGTCATGCCGTATATGTATCAGACTTTAGTGTCCCGCCCGCCTGTCCCCAGCCGCCCGTTAGGGTCCGCCCGCCCGACCCGCCTGCTAGGGTCTGCCCCGTCCCGCTCCGCCCGTGAGAGTTCTTATATGTCATGCAGTATACGCATCCGACTTTAGTGTCCCACCCGCCCGACCCGACCCGCCCGTTAGGGCCCGCCCGCCCGACCCGCCCGATAGGGTCCGCCCGTCCCGCCCGTCCCGCCCCGCCCGTTAGGGTTCTCATGTGTCTTGCTGTATGCGCATCAGCCTTTAGTGTCCCGCCCGCCCGACCCGACCCGCCCGTTAGGGTCCGCCCGCCCCACCCGCCCGATAGGGTCCGCCCGTCCCGTTCCGGCCGTTAGGGTTCTCATGTGTCATGCTGTATACGCATCCGACTTTAGTGTCCCGCCCGCCCGACCCGACCCGCTGTACGTATGTTCCTGCCCGCCCAGCAGAAGCCTGGAATGCCGCTGTACGGCACCACTGCCCGTGGTGTTGCATCACTGCCCCTCCTCCCCCTTCCCCTCCTCCTCCTCCTCCTCCTCCTCCTCATCATCATCATCATCCCCTTCCTCCTCCTCCTCGTCCTCCTCTTCCGCCTCCTCCTCCTCCTCCTCCTCCTCCTCCTCCTCCTCCTCCTCCGCCTCCTCTCCTTCTCGTGTGCTCGGATGGGTGTTGTTACAACCCACGGTGGCGCCCCCGCGCCTCGACTCGCGGGCGCCCCTCGTGAGCCGTGGGGGGCCCGTGCGCGGGGGGCGGGCGCCCCGAGCCTTCTCGCCACGCTCGGGGAGGCAGCTGCCGTCGGGGGGCAACGAAAGACAATTCCTGGGTATTCGTGGATTCACCTGGATCGTCTCCAAAGTTTTTTTACTATTCCTGGATATCCCCCCTGTAGAGGGACAGGCCCGACTGAACTCTAGCGCCCTCGGGGCACTCCTGACCGCCCACGGTCGGGGGGAACGAAAGGGGGGGATAGCAAAGGATAGGATAGAGAATCAGCCCACGCAGCTGATTTTCCTGCCTCCTCTTCGTCCTCGTTCTGTGCCTCCTTCTCCTCTGCCACCTCCTCCTGCGTCCCCCCTCTTGCTCCTCCTCCTTCTCTTCCTTCTCGTCCTCTTTGTCGTCGTCCCTCTCCTAATACACCTCCTCATCTTTAGTACTTCGCATCGGCCTCCAGCGTTCAGTCCCCCGCGTTCCTCCTCCTCTCCTCCTCCTCCTCCTCCTCCCCCCTCCCGTCATCGTCAGCACTTTCACCGCATGCCCGACCATATCTCCTCACACCCCTCACACGGGTCGTAGCCCCATATGAAGCTCCACCGAAGGCTCCAGTGGCTGCGTCCGCATGGCACCTCCGTCCGCCCGGCCCGAGCGCGCAGGCGAAAGTAAAACGCCACAGGCCAAAAACCCAGGTCACGATTCCTTCTTTGGGCCCCAGAACGCCATAGGCAAAAACCCAGGTCACGATTCCTTTTTTGGGCTTCAGGAGCGCCACTGACGCGGAGGAGAGCAGGGGAGCACTTCCTCTACACGCGCGCGCTCTCGGCAAGACCGGGAGGCCCGACGCGCAAGGCAAAAAAAAAGCGCCACAGGCAAAAACCCAGGTCGCGATTCCTTCTTTGGGCCCCAGGAGCGCCACAGGCAAAAACCCTGGTCGCGATTCCTTTTGTGAGCCAGGCCGAGGGAAGCGGCAGTGCCCCGGGGACCCGACGCGCAAGGCAAAAAAAAAAGCGCCACAGGCAAAAAAAAACGTTTTTACCTGTAAAGCTTTTTTTTTGCCTTGCGCGTTGCAGCCGCGGCAAGCGCGAGGCGTCCTTCGTGGTGCCCGCCAAGTGTTCTTCGATTCCGCCGAAGTTGGCCATCGTTATATATGCATAAAACAAGGTTTATTTTTTTCCGTGAAAATGTATATATAATATATATATATATATATATATATATAATATATATATATTTGTTATTATTATTCGTTCTGCCTCTTTCTTTGATCGGTTTCAAAATACTGTGCATCATTTTGTTGGGAAAGGTGGGCCTCGCAGCTTAAGCAATTTATTTAATTGAAAGCTTGCGTCTGTTTTGTTCGACATTGGGTATGTAAATGTTAGTTTTTACAAACGCATTGTCCTCGGATTGTCTTTCTCGCAGTTGGGGCGCATCTGTAGTATTTCCATGGCAAAAAAGGAAATCGCATTTTTTTTTCTTCATTTGTTGTTTTCAAGTTTTTTTCTCTCCCAAATTGGGCTTCATTTTTTCGTTTGAGAAATTGCGCATCCGAATTTTTCATTTTTTTAAAAGTGGGCCTCGCATTTTTTTCAAAAAATTGGGCGTGTTTTTACCTAGCAGCTTTTGCTGATAGGTTTCTAGTGGTGTCAAAAGAGAGCAGCAGATGACTCCACAGGGGGGTCGGGGCGGGACCCGGGGAGCTGTGTCCGAACTCGTGTCCGACGTCGTTTTTCGCAAACAGTCACACATGTCGTGCTCTTCGACCTCCCAGACCTCCATTCCCGGGCCACATTCTGAATGCCCGGAGCCAACTGTAGGCCACTTCGTGCTCTTCGACTTCCCAGAACTCCATTCCCGGGCCACATTTTGAATGCCCGGAGCCAACTGTAGGCCACTTCGTGCTCTTCGATTTCCCAGAATTCCATTCCCGGGCCACATTTTGAATGCCCGGAGCCAACTATAGGCCATTTCGTGTTCTTCGAGTTCCCAGAACTCCATTCCCGGGCCACATTTTGATGCCCGGAGCCAACTGTAGGCCATTTCGTGGTCTTCGAGTTCCCAGAACTCCATTCCTGGGCATGATTTTGAATGCCCGGAGCCAACTGTAGGCCACTTCGTGTTGTTCGAGTTCCCAGAATTCCATTCCCGGGCCATATTTTGAATGCTGAGGCAGGCTGATGCTGAGGCTGAGGCTGAGGCTGCGGAGGCAGGCTGAGGCTGAGGCCGAGGCTGAAGGCAGACTGAGGCTGAGGCTGAAGCGGGCTGAGGCTGAGGCTGAGGCAGGCTGAGGCTGAGGCTGAGGCAGGCTGATGCGGAGGCAGGCTGAGGCTGAGGCTGAGGCTGATGCAGGCTGAGGCAGGCTGAGGCTGAGGCCGAGGCTGAAGGCAGACTGAGGCTGAGGCTGAAGCAGGCTGAGGCTGAGGCTGAGGCAGGCTGAGGCTGAGGCAGGCTGAGGCTGTGACTGCGACTGCCGTTGCCATTGCGACTGTCATCTCGAATGCGATTACGACTGCGAGAACAGCAGAATTCGACAACTGGATTCTCATCTGAATCTTAAGGGGAATGCTTCCAGATATGCTCCTACACATCGTTGTTAGGTTGCTTTGCCGGGATTAATTTTTTCTTCAAGATTGGAGCAGGAAAAGATCGACGAGTAGGAGGCGGGGGCAGAAGGAGGAGGACAAGGGGAGGCAGCAGGAAGAGGAGCAGGAGGAGGAGAAGCAGCACCAGCACCAGCAGCAGCAGGACCAGCGCCCGCAGCAGAAGCAGCAGCCGCAGCAGCAGCAGGGCGGAGAGGACCAGGCTGCGGCAGTTCTGGGCTTAAGGCGACCGCCCGCGCGCATGGGCCAGACGATTCCTTCTTCTGGAGGCGACAACCGAAAAACCAAAGTGAGGCGCTGCCTCTGGCGCGCCTGCTGCCACTGGCGCATTGCTGACTACGTTGCCGATGGGGAAGGTTTGCCGGACCTGCAAGCAACGTTCCCGCGCTGATGGTTCGTGCAGGAATCGTGATTGTAGAGAGTTCCGCCTAGGACGTACGGGGCAACACTTTAAGATGAAGCGGCTGCAGAATCTCCTCGGGGACGTCGCAAAATGCTTCGGTGACTTCGTTCAGGGCGGGTGCGTCGCTTCGCTATGTCACAGGCGCGATGTTCGCATGGGCATTGCGGCAGGCATTTTGCTGCGAGAACACTTCGCTGCCTGTGGCGCGTTGCGTGTGGAGGTTCTCTTCGTGGCGTTCATCTGCTACTGGATGTGGGCACCCGCGTGCGTCCTCCACTATGTGCTTCGCCACAAGGGCGAACTGCTGGCGGCCGACGCACAGGGGCGCGCAGCCTCGTACGAGCGCGCGCGGCAGGAGGCCATGGCGATTGTGCAGCCCAAGGTTTTTGCGGTCGCTGCCAATCGCCGCGAGGGCACCGTGGAGCTCGCACCGCGATCGAAGGTACGTGCTTTGGGCGGCGGGGCCGCTGATTTCTTCACCGATCACCTCGTGATGAATCCGGCCAAGATGAGGACAGGGCAGCGTGAGTTCTAAATCCCCATGGCGGACTTGCGCGCTGGCCGTTTGGAGGTTGCCACCGAACTTGTAGCGGCATCCTTTGCTATGTCTGGCGCGACCGCTGCCTCTGGCGCAACGCACGTCGAAAACGAAGTGCATCTGCGCGCGGTGGGGCTGTGGTCGCATGCGACGTATGCGCGCACAACGTTCTTGCGGTGGCTTTTCAGGGCAGAGGATGTCCGACGGAGTTTCTCCGAGAGGGATTGGCTTTTGCTTACTGGCATGGGCTCTGGCGCTGAGAAAGGGATCGAGGCTGTCGGGTATATCGGATATGAGGACGCCGTGCAGATTTGCACATTTATCTTTCAGGATTTGTGGGCTGCCTCTGGCGCCGCGTATGAGCTCGATGATCTCATGTGCTTCCTCTGCCTTTCCCGGAACGACATGGAGGTGATCCAAGGTGAAGCGATGCCAGGGCCAGCGCCCCCTGTTACTGTCTTTGGTGACATGGGTAATCTTTTTGCTGAGGTTCCAGCACGTCTGAGAGTAAGATTGAAGCAGGGTTGTTCCTCGGGGCCTCCTGCCGCCGCAGATTCTCAGGCTGCCTCTGGCGCCGCCTCGTCCGCCGGTTGTCCTTCTGATGGCTCCTCGGGGGTTGATGTCGCCGCAGCAGATCCTGAGGCTTCCTCCGGCACCGCCATTCGCAGTGGTTCTCCTTCCGCTGGCTCCTCGGGGCTCGATGCCGCCGCAGATTCTCAGGCCTTCTCTGGCGTCGCCAGTCCCTCTGGTGCTCCTGCTGGTCCTACTACAAAGCGCCCGCGCTGGCGCGCTGGGGTTCTGCGGCGCCCGCGCTGGCGTGTTGGGGTTCTGCAGCAGCCGCGTCCGGATCTGAACTGGCAGGTTGTGTGGGACAGGTGCCTCTGTGGCATCCTGGGGTTCTTGCCGTTTATTGCGCAGGCGCGGTTTTCTCGGAGCTCGCGCAGTGAGCGCGCAAAACCATGTCTCTCGTGCAGGGGTTGGGGCTCCCAGAGCTGGGAGCCCGTCCGCTGCCGCGCGCAGTGCATGTTCCTCGCAGACGTGCCGCACTTAGCACTCACAGCCTCTGGCGTGTCAAGCGGAACTATGTATCGCGCTCTCGGCTGCGCGATGGATCTCTGTGATAAACTCGCTTCGCGGCCTCTTCCTGCAGACTTGGAACTTCTGTCCATGGCGATCGCGCGGTGCGCGCTCAAGTTGGAGCTGAACAGCGATCACGTCGACGCCATGGCTAAGCACTTCGCGGAGGAGGGCGTTTGCACCGTCCTCGCGTTGACAGTGCGGAGCGTTTCATTCTCATGCGCATGTCGCGCTGACGGTTGCTGCCTCTGGCGCAACTGTGTGGCTGCCTCTGGCGCCCTGTGGTCCTTGCGTAGATGGCAAGAGTGACTCATCTTCTGCGCCATCTCATGATAAAGAAGCCACTGTTCCTTTCAATCATCGTGCGAGCTACCATTCGATGCTGGCCCAGCTTCCCACCTCGCCCTCACTCTCTGCAATCCAACCGACTCCTTATCCTTGCCCGAGGATATTTCATCTTCAGGTTCGCTCCCGCCCTCATCTTCCTCGCCGTCGCCCTCTGCTCCGAGGTCATCTTCGTGCTTGGCTTCACCCCCGCCTCGCGCTACCCTTGCCTTCACCTCTTAGACTTCTCCGTGCTCACCCACATGCCCATGCCGCCCTCATCTTCGAAGCCGCCATCGCGGTCGTCCATCGCAGCCTTTTCGCTCAACAACGCCTCCGGCGTTGGCGGCCGAGGCGCCGCGCGCGGGGCAGCATGCAGAAGCGTGGGCGGGACTCGCACGCGGCTGCCTCTGGCGCCGAGGGTTGTGGCCTCGACTTTGAGGAGGCGGACCAGATTGCAAAGCGCGTGCTGCAGTGGCGTAAGGACCACCCATGCAGAAATTATGTCACTCTCCAGATGAAGGGTTCATCGGGGGGCCTTTGTAAAGTCGAAGATCAAGTTGCGGGAGGAGTGTGCACGCACATCGTCGCCAACACGTGCAACCGCGAAGATGTCCTGATTCCTCTCTCCCAGGAATGTGGCCCAGAAAAAACAGTAGTGCCCCCAGTGGGGGGCGAGGGCGATGCATTGGCGGTGTACGCAGACGCAGCCACTGGCGCAAGGATGCAGCACACAACAAATGTGCGTCGCATGGCCGAGTTGGCTGCCTCGCATCCTCTCGCGTCCACAGTGGACATTCACCTTTATGAGAATCGGGTTGAAACCCCAAAGGACTCGCGAGGCCGAGCGGCAACGGTTAACCAGAGCCAGTTCTTCCTAACAGTCAGCCTCGCTTGTAGTGGGATGGTCTTCAAAGTGGGTCTCCCCACGAAAAGGACTCACCAGGATATGTTGCGTATCTGGTGGGCCCCAACCAAGACATGCGCGGCTGCAGCAAGCAACATCAGGGCTCCGCGGCAAGTGTTTTTCTACATCACGGAGCTGGATGTGGAAAGTGTCTTTCCCTGCCGCGAGGATGAGACGTCGGTCAGCGAAGGCGACGCCGCCTCTGGCGCGCCCGCTGCCTCTGCAGCGCTCGCGGAGCCACGCGACGAGGAAGCGCAGCGGGAGATGGTGCTTCCGCCTCCGCGCGCGGGCGACGCGATGGACGCGGGGCACTTAGTGTCACTGTCCGACTCGGACGGAAGCAGTGACGGCGACGCGGCGGAGGACACGGGGCGCTCGTCACTGTCCGACGAGGACGACAGCAGTGACGACGACCGCGACAGTTCGAGTGACGCATCGGGTAACGTTGCCTCGGCCGCGGAGCCGAGTGCTGCCTCTGGCGCAGTGCGTCGTGGCTCCTCGGCTGCCGCTGGCACTGCCCGTTCCAGGCAGATCCATTTCAATGTTTATTCGGGTTGGCCGCGGGAGACAATAGCGCGGCTGTGCGAGCCACGCCTGGTGAAGGAGCGGCGCCTAGACATTTCCCGACTCATCCAGGACATGGCAGAAAAGCGCGACCACATTCCTCACCCTAATGAGGCGGTGGCAGGCATCCCCCACTGGAACGACCGCGACGACTACAAAGGGCAAAGGTGGGACATTGTGAGCGCCTGGGCGTCACAGAAGATGCATTACCTCGGCAAGCTGGCCAACGCCTGGGGAGGTATTTCTTTGTGTGGGGCGACTATTTTTTTGGCTTCGCAACGCCTGGCCCAACTTGATGCCCGCTGCCCCTGGCGCGCCGCATGTGGGGCGCCTGCCGCGGGATCACCCCGCGCGGCGCATCCTGCGCAAGGTGTTCGGAATCAACAGCGCCCCCGAATTCTTGAAGCACCTGTTCAACAAGCACGACGGGGAGGTCAGAGTTGTTCGGTACTCTGGCTGGACGCGTGTGCAGCAGAATTGCGTGATTCATCACCGATTGTGGCATTCCCAGTTCGCCAGGACCGAGAATTCGCTGATTTGTTTGTCTTCGAGAGAGAAGACGGAATGGCTCGACTGGCACGGCGTTGACTGGGTTCTCCGTGAGCAGCCTGGCGGCCAGACGACGCTGCTCCGTCGTGTTCCCGCTGCCTCTGGCGCGGCTGGTGGGCTGTTCCAGGTGGGTATGCGAAAACGGCAAGTCGTGACGCTCGCATAGATGTTCGCCCTGGGCGCAGACTACTGCACTGCCTACGACATGTACAAACTGCACATGGATCTGCCCATCCCCGTCCACGAGCACAGGGGGGAGAGTAATAATATAAGGACAAGGGCGAAGTGAGCGCGAGTGCAATGACTTCAAGCTGCCTCTGGCGCTTCTTTCCTTTCAGAATGCACTGCCTTGCAGCTGCCTCTGGAGATCCTTCTTCCATGGCGGCGGCGCCCTGGACTGCTTCGCGGTTTCTGTTCCTTCCGCGCGCAAGAAAAGTCTTGCTCATGCTGCCGTTGCTGCTGCTGCTGCTCCCCAATGCTGTTACAGGCTGCTCGTCACTGATGCTGTTGCTGCTGCTGCTGCCAGCTGCTGCTTCCTCCTCCATGCTGATGCTGCTGCTCCTCATTGTCAATGCTGCTGGGCTGCTGCTGCTGCTCCTTCTTCTCTCCTGCTCCTCCCGCTCTTAGCCGCCTTGCTCATTCTCCTGTTACTGGCCTCTCCTGTCATTCCGCCGTCCCCGCTCCGTTGGCCGCAGCGCTTGTAGGCTTGAGCCGTTCGACCGTGCAGCTGCGGCGGCGCCTGCCCCCTGACTGCCGCTCTCGCGCGTGTCGCCCGCGTCATCATGGGGGAGCGCGGCCAGAGGTCGGCTGCCTCTAGCGCAGGGGACTGTGACTTGGCTGCCTCTGGCGCCGATGACGCCGACCTGGCCAGCCGTGTGCTTCGGTGGAAGAGGGAACACCCAGCAACAGATTATGTTGGGGAGCCGCTCCAGCATGTCCAACCGTCGGACGGACTCGGTGCTGGCACCCTCGTGCACTCCGTGCGGTGTGGGGCTTACTCGCGGACGGGGTTCGGGAAGTTTGCTGGCGATTTAGGTTTGATTCTCATGTCTCGGAGAGCTCCTCCGTGCGTCCAGCCAGTGCTCGGAGAGTCCGCGCTGCTCGTGTATGATACTGGGCCTCTTTCCTGTTCAGAGCACTGCGCGATGCAGCGCGCGATGAGTGTTGACCGCATGGGCGCTCTTGCGGCGACGCATCCTCTCGCGGCGACGCCTTTATTTCATGTGAAGGTGGGGTGGGGCGAGAGTGTGCGAGATAGTAGAGGCCGCGCTAACGATGGCTTCGACCAGAGCCCCTATCACCTTTCAGTCAGTTTGGCAGGCCACGGGGGTGGCAAGACCCTTTTCCATGGGCCTTACCACGAAGGGTGTCCGTGACAAGGACATGTTTGGTCTCTGGTGGCATCCGATGGGTCCAGATTGGAATGACGCGCACATCATGGCTGCGCGGCAGCTTTTCTTCGACGTCTGCGAGCTGGATGTCGAGAGTGTCTTTCCAATTGACGAGGGCGATCGGCCGTCTACTGGCGGCGATCCCACAGCTGCCTCTGGCGCGCGCGCGCGGGGTCAGGCGGCGAGGAGCCCGCGGAGGTGGAGCGGAAGGAGACTGTAGCGGAGCCTACGTATCTGGTCGACTTGGAGGAAAGTCATTCCGCGAAAGAGTCCGATTCTGCGGAGGAGCCCAACTCCGACAGCTCTGCCAACGACAGCAGCCGTGGGAGCAAAGCGGACCGCGACAGCTCTGACAGGGCAGACGCTGCCTCTGGCGCAGAAGGTGGTGCTGCGTCTGGCGCAACGCGGATAAAGGTCAAAGAAGTTAATTCTGCGATTTTCCGAGGTTGGCCAAAGGAAGCAGGCCCTTGGTTATGCGGGCAAGCTTTGACCAAGAGGAGGCGACGTAACGTCTCGCGCCTCATGGTGATGTTGCAGCAGGAATGCTCTCCTACTCCGGAGCCTCTGGATATCATCAACGGCATAAGGCACTTCAACGACAAGGCGGAAAACGAGCGGTGAGACATTGTGAGGGCCTGGGCGACGCGGAAGTTGCATCATTTGGCTCTTTTCAGGATGCATTTCGACGTTCCTCTCGACGAGAAGTGTTGGCTTACCAGCGCCTGGCCACACTTGAAACGCGCCTCTGCTGGTGATCCGCATGTCATGTGTTTGCCGCGACATTTGGAAGACTCACCCTCGTCGAGGGTGCTGCGCGACATTTTTAAGATCGACACCGTTCCCCAGTTCTTGAAGCACTTGTTCAACAAACACGACGGGGAGGTCATACTCATCCAGGACTTCGGCTGGAAGCATCTCGAACCTACTCACGCTCTACATCCTCGGTTCTGGCATCCCCAGTTCGCAAGGGCCGCGGAAGCGCGGATCTGGCTGTCCAATCGGACATCCGACAAAAGCCGCACGTGGAGGCAGGCTGGGTGGGTTCTGGACGAAGAAGGTGGCCAGACGACGCTTCTCCGTCGGGCCCACACGTCCCCCTGGAGAGCCGCTGCCTCTGGCGCGAAGGCTCCTTGGAAGGATGACTTCGATGTGGAGATCCGAGTTGGGCAAGTCGTCACGCTCGCCCATTTGTTCTACTTGGGCGCACGGTTCTGCAGTGCTTTTGACATGTACAAATTGCACATGGATCTCCCGATCCTTGTCCACAGGCAAAGGCGGGAGTCGAACCAAGCTGGGGACACCGCGAAACGGAAATACAGTCGGAAGGGGTGAGCGGGAGTCTCCCTGCCTCTGGCACTGATGCGCTTCCACGCAGCATTTGCTTGCACGCTGCCTCTGGCGCTGATATATGTTCTTCAGAAATGCCTTGCAGGCTGTCTCTGGCGCTTCCTTCGTTTGGCGCAGGGTTCTCCAGACTAGGGTTCCGTACTAGGTGCTCTGGGCTGCGCCGCTGATGCGCAGCGTGCCGCAGAACAAGAAAGAACAGGCTCATGCTCTGCCGCTGCTGCCAGCTGCTGGTGCTGCTGCTGCTGCTGCTGCTCCTCCTCCAGCTGCTGCTCCTGTTGTGGCTGCTGCTCCTCCTCCTGCAGGTGCCCCCTGGGTTCGCTCAGAGGCTCAACCACGCGAGGTTCTCGCAATACCAATAGCCCGCGACTCCGAGGGGTTGCCGAGCCAACCGCGAGCGCGCCCGCACGCTGCGACGCCAAGGGTGCGCCAGTGGTTGGCTCGGCAAGCCTTTGGAGTCCAGGGGTACTGGTAATGCCAGAACCTCGCGTGGTTGAGCCTCTGCGCGAACCCAAGAGGTATCTGCTCTGACTCGCGTTTCCCCAAGTGCCGTACTCCTCCCGCCTCTGCTGCTGCCGCTGCTCTTGCTGCTCCTCCGCCTCCTCCAGCCTCTCCCCCCGCTGCTCCTTCTCCTCCACTTTCATGCCCCTCCGCCTCCGCAAGTCTCTCCTGCTGCTGCTCTTGCTCCTCCGCAGGCTGCCTCTGGCGCTGATATCAGTTGACGCAGCAATGGCATGCAGGCTGCTGTTGCCATCTGCTGCCGCTGTTGCTGCTCCGCCTCCTCCAGCTTCTCCTGCTGCTGCTCCTGTTGTTGGTGCTGCTGCTGCTGGCCTCCTCGTCCTCCACCTGCTCTTCCCGCATGTCCGTCGCGTTTGCCGGCTCCAGCGGGGACGGCGCGAACGCGGCGCGTTAGCCGCGATGGGTCGCCGCGGCGCGGCGGAGCAGGCTGCCTCTGGCGCGCATTCTTCTGTGGTGGATGACCTCCGGGTGGTGTCGTCAGCCGAGTCCTGGAGGTCCTGGCGACAAATACATCCCGTCAGACCTGGTGCCCCCCTCTATTCCAAAACCATGGAAGGCCATCCAAAGAGGGCCAGAGGCCTAGGTGTGCGTACACCAATTTCTCAAATCGCAAGGTCGTCCAGGAATGGTGGATGACGCCGTTCCTCGTGCCTACTCACGACGTGACTTCGGTGATAGGTGTTAACGGCGTTGAGACAACGTTGCCAAAATATTCGGTCGCTGCCTCTGGCGCGGGGCAGGAGACGCGCATGCACTTGACGGACATCCACAGGATCGCGTCTCTGGCCAGGAGCCACCCCATGATCTCTGATGTGAAAAGAACCCAATGATAAAGATAATCACCCACAGAAGAAAGACAGATTTGGTCGCGCAGAAAAATGGCACCTGTCACCATTTGATTTGCAGTTGGCGGTGGCGTGCCGCGTGGAGATCATCGTCGGATGCTCCGTCAACGAAGCCCGCAAAGTTGTGCGTGACGATGTGGCTGCTCATGGCCTGCTCGGTTTGTGGTGGAAGCCTGCTAGTAAGGCGAAGGTCTCGCGGGAGCAAGAGGATGTGGCCCGGGCAGTCTTTTTCGATTTGATGGAAGGCGAACGTCGAGTTCCAGCACTATACGCCCACGACTTGCAGGCTCTCCCAAACGACTCCGCTGCCTCTGGCGCGTCCGCTGCCTCTGCCGCGCCCGCTGGCTCTGGCGCGTTCTCCGCTCCTGCTGCTGCTGCAGCTGCTGCCGTTGCTGCTCCTGCGGCAGCTGCTGCCGCTGCGCCAGCTGCTCCTGCGCCAACTGCAGCTGCTGCGGGTGTGGCAGCCCCCTTGCCAGCTGCAGCTGCTGGCCCTGCTGCGCCAGCTGCTCCCGCGGCAGCTGCAGCTCAGTACCCGCCGCAGCCTCCTGGGCTGGCGCAGGTGGCGGCACCGCCTGCCGCGGCGCCGCCGCAGGCGCCGCCGCCTGCGGCGCCTCAGGAGGCCGCGCCGCCGCTTGCCGCGGCGACTTCGCAGAATGCCAGCTCCGCTGCCTCTGGCGCGCGTGTCATGCCACCCCCGCTGGCATCGATGAGCGCAATTGCAACTGACGTTGCTAGCTCGTCGCCGCCGCCGCGGCCGGCCGCCAGCTCGCCGCCGCCGCCGCCGCCAGGGCAGGACCTCCAGGCTCCTCACATTTCCGCGCCTGCTGCCGCTGCCGCCGCGCCGCCCCTGCCTGCCTCTGGCGGCTATGCTGCGCCTTCGGTGGCGACGCCCTCGGGCAGCGCGATCGCGGCGCCTCCGCCTGCAAGCCAGTCGATGGACACGACGAAACGGGGGAGGGACGAGCAGCGGACGGAAGAGCCTCAGCGGCGGACGAGGCTACGCTCCAGAAGCCAGCCGAGACCGACCGAGGCGGATCTTCCTGCATCCTCTTGCGCGTCAGCTGCCTCTGGCGCATCAAAATCAGGGGACGAGTCAGATCTTGCCGCATCAGAATCAGGGGACGAGTCAGAGGTTGGTGTCTCTGGCGGCCAAGACTTTGTTGCTCGTGTCACCGACGGCCCCGGTTTGGTGTCACTGACGACTCCTCTGTCTGAGCGGGCCCTGTCGCGTTTGCCCGAGGCTCAAAAGGCCGAGCTGCGCGCGAGCTGCCGATCGAACAGGCCTAAGGAGAACCATTTCGTCGACAACAGGGCGAGTTGGGAAGCGAGCGCAAGAGCTCATGTCCGTAACTGGCAAATGCCGCAGCGGCAGGACGGAAACGGCTATGCGCTCCTGAAATGCCTCGCTCGACGTTTTCTGCGAGCCCGCCCCTACGCTGGGGCAGGTTCGCTACGGCATGGCCCACCGAAGCAACAACCCACAAAACGCGGGGCAGAATTGGGACGTCGTGCGCGCCGTGGCCTCCGAGAAACAACACTACAAGAAGCGGCTCCATGAGGCCCTGTGGCCTGACGCTGCCTCTGGCGCGCCTGTCGCGCCCTTCGCCGACGCATGCCCGAATGCCGTGCTCGGCGACGGGTGGGCGGCGCTCACGACAGAGGCCTTCGAGGAATCGAAGCGCGTGGCCGGCATTCGCAGCGACGAAAAGGTACGTCCACCACATCCTCGAGAAGCACAGCGGCGAGGCGCGGCACTGGGGGCGCATCACATGGACCGAGGTGGACCCTGGCCACGTGGAGATGCTCTTCCACGTCAATTTCTCGCATTACCAACTGGTCAAGACCGAGCGTGCGCGTGAGTATCTGGCCTGGGCGAGTGCGAAAAGGAAGACGGAGTTCCTGCTTCTGGAGGAAATCGACAAGGTCCTTGACATGGAGGATGGCGAGACCCACGTTCTCAAGCGTGAAATAGGCCACGTCACCTCTGCCTCTGGCGAGACGTGGTACATCAGGGCGGGCCATTACATAACACTTGCCGAGCTGTTCAACTACGGATGCCTCCTATGCTCCTGCCGTTACCTGTACACGTTGTACCTCCAACAACCGATGTTCGCACGTGGGAAAAGCCACAGCCGATCGCAGTCGGAGCAGGCTGTTCTCAACAGGAATGCCCGGCTCCTCCAGTTTCAGGAGAGAGGGACCTGGCGACTGCCCAGGTGGCAAGGGTGAGAGCGTGGCATTGCTGGGTCGCTGCCTCTGGCGCGCCTTTAGGACACTTACTCTCTTCTGCCCTAGCTGCCTCTGGCGCCTCCTTACTTCTGCGCGCAGCGCGTCGCTGCTGAGCGCGCTCGCCTGCGCACGGGCGAAAGAAGAAAACCGCCGACGACATCGTCCTCGTCGACGTCATCGCCACTCGCATCATTGTGCTCTCTGTGTATTGTTGCTGCCTCTGTGAACTTTTCGTTTGCCTGTTTACTGTTCTCCTCGTATTATTCCATTTCTTTCGTGGTGTTTAGCTTACCTCTTACTACTATGGTCGCGTTCAGTTTCCTCCTGGTCGTGTTTAATGTGTTCCTGGTCGTGCTTCGTTTTCTCCTTGTCGTGTTTGGCGTTCCTATGGTAGTATTCTCTAAAACCTACTTAGTTTTCTCCCGGTCGTGTTTGGTAGTTCTGTCCTATAATCGCGTTTAGTTTTGTTATGGTCGTCTTTAGGTTTGCCATGGTCGTGTTTCGTTTTCTCCTGGTCGTGTTTCGTTTTCTCATGGTCGAGTTGGGTTTTTCCTGGGTCGTGCTTAATTTCCTCGTGTTCGTGTAGTGTTCCCGACAGATAATCCATGCCCAGCTCGACGTTGCCTTTTGGAATGAAGTCACGCAGGCGCGCTGACCTTGGCATCGCTTACCGCTGGCCTCTCGCAGCTCTTCTTCTGATCCAGCTTTCCTCCTCGCGCAGGCGTCCGCGCCATGGGGCGCGCGCGAACGTCTGCTGGCGGCTGCGGTTCCGCCGCCGCAGAGTACGATGCGCGCGTGCAGGAGAATCAGCATTTGGCTTTGGCGCTCGCAGAGAAGTAGCTGGATATCCGCAAGCTCCAGGAGGAGAAGTCGGAGTACAAACGCAAGTACGAAGATTTGACTTCGACTCTGAAGGCGCTCGCGGACGGCGTCGGGAACGCGAAGCTGCCTGCTGAGCCTGCCGTCGCTGCCTCTGGCGCGCGTGCGCAGGACAAAAACGACAAGACGGATGTTTTCCAGGACAAGAACTTCCCGCTGAAGGTCCACCGACAGGCGAAGCCAGTGATCGCGGACAGCTCTGGGAAGATCCACGAATCGGTCGAGGACGCTCACACTGGGAAGCGACGGATGAATCGCGAATGGTACTTTCGCAACAAGGCAAGATTAGCGGCTCTCGGAGACGCTGTTTCTGGCGCGCGCCGCGCTAACGACATCTCTGGCGCAAGTTCTTCGAGGGCACAAGGCAGCGCGGGTGGGGGATCTTCCAGCGCAGCCGGCGGTGCAGCGGCAGCGTCTGCGGAGGAGGAGGGCCGCCTGGACGACGAGGAGACGGCTCCTGTAGAGCCAGGCCGCAAGAATATTTTAATAGCGCACCGGGATCGTCAACTGATCCAGGCTGCCTTTGGCGCTGATATCTTTTCACGCAGAAATGGCTTGCCGGCTGCCTCTGGCGCTTCCCTCGTTTGGCGCAGGGTTCGGCAGACTCGGGGCTCCGTATCAGCTAGGTGCGCTCTGCGCCGCTGGTGCGGCGTGCCGCGGGAAAAAAAGGAACGCTCATGCTCTGGCGCTGCTGCCAGCTGCTGGTACTGCTGCTGCTCCGCCTCCTCGAGCTTCTCCTGCTGCTGCTCCTGCGACACTGCCTCTGGCGAGGATGACGAAGAGTAGGCGACGCACTGTCTCTGGCGTGCCACAACGCTGCCTCTTGCGCGCCCCTGGCCACGCGAGTGGTCCCTGGAGCACTCGCTTCCGAGAGGGGCCTAGTGGCATCGGCACTGAGGGGTAAATTATCGCATGAAGGTTGTTGCGAAGGAGGGTGTTTGCACCGTCCTTGCGTTGACAGTGCGGAGCGTTTCATTCTCATGCGCATGTCGTGCTGACGGTTGCTGCCTCTGGCGCAATTGTGCGGCTGCCTCTGGCGCTCTGTGGTCCTTGCGTAGATGGCAAGAGTGACTCTTCATCTGCGCCATGTCAATGTAAAAGAAGCCACTGCTCCTCTCAACCATCGTGCGAGCTACCATTGGATGCTGACGCTGCTTCCGACCTCGCCCTCGCTCTCTGCAGTCCAACCGACTTCTTACCCTTGCCCGAGGATATTTCATCCTCAGC
The DNA here is from genome assembly GCA_963575745.1 of Prorocentrum cordatum. NCBI lineage: Eukaryota > Dinophyceae > Prorocentrales > Prorocentraceae > Prorocentrum > Prorocentrum cordatum. Next base: position 150,876 of record CAUYUJ010019881.1, on the reverse strand, counting down.
TTCGCTCCCGCCCTCATCTTCCTCACCGTCGCCCTCTGCTCCGAGGTCATTTTCGTGCTCAGCTTCACCCCCGCCTCACGCTATCCTTGCCTTCACCTCTTAGACTTCTCGGTGCTCACCCACATCCTCACCCTCATGTTCGCAGCCGCCATCGCGGTCGTCCATCGCAGCCTTTTCGGCTCAACAACGCCTCTGGCATTGGCGCCCGAGGCGCCACGCGCGGGGCAGCATGGAGAAGCGCGCCCTGGACTCGCACGCTGCTGCCTCTGGCGCCGAGGGTCTTGGCCTCGAATTGGAAGAGGCAGACAATATGGGAAACCGCGTGCTGCAGTGGCGAAAGAAGCACCCCTGCAGAAATTATGTCGACCTCCAGGTTCTGGCTCCATCGGGGGGCCTTTGTGAAGTCCAAGATCAGGTTGCAGGAGGAGTCTACACGCACATCGTCGGCAACACGTGCATTCGCGAAGATGTCCTCATTCCTCTCTCCCAGGAAATTGAATTCCCTGGGTTTCCTGGCGATTTTCGCCCAGGACAGGCAGTGCCCCCAGTGGGGCGCGCGGGTGATGACTTGAGGGTGTACACAGACGCTGCCACTGGCGCGACGATGCAGCACGCGACAAATGTGCATCGCATGGCCGAGTCGGCTTCCTCTCATCCTCTCGCGTCCACACTGGACATTCACCTTTACGAGGGCTGGATTGACAGCCCAGAGGACTCGCGAGGCCGAGCGACAAAGGGCAACCAGAGCCCTTTCTTCCTAACCATCAGCCTCGTTTGCACTGGGATGGTCTTCAAGGTGGGCCTCTCCACGAGATAGGCTCACAATGATATGTTGCGCATCTGGTGGGCCCCAAGCAAGGCGTGCGCGGCTACAGGGACAGCAAGCTGCATCAAGGCTGCGCGGCAGGTGTTTTTCGACATCACGGAGCTGGATGTGGAAAGTGTCTCCCCCTGCCGCGAGGATGATGGGACGTGGGTCAGCGAAGACGACGCTGCCTCTGGCGCGCCCGCTGCCTCTGCAGCGCTCGTGGCGCCCCCCGACGAGGAAGCGAAGCGAGAGATTCAGCTTCTGCCTCCGCGCGCGGGCGACGCGAAGGACACGGGGCGCTTAGTGTCACTGTCCGACTCGGACGACAGCAGTGACGGCGACGCGGAGGACACGGGGCGTTTAGTGCCACTGTCCGACGAGGACGACAGCAGTGACGACGACTGCGACAGTTCCGAGTCGGAAGACGTTGCCTCGGCCGCGGAGCCGAGTGCTGCCTCTGGCGCAATGCGTGTTGGTGCCTGGCGCACTGCGTGGTGGCGGTGCGTGGTGGTTCATTCCAATGCTTATTATTCGAGCTGGCCGCGGGAGGCAATAATGTGGCTGTGCGAGCAAGGCCCGGCGAAGGAGCGGCGACGACGCATTTCCCGACTCATCAAGGAAATGTCATCGGCGTGCGATCACATTCTTCACCCTGGCGATGCGATGGAAGGCATCCACCACTGGAACGACACACCCGAGTACTGGAACCAAAGGTGGGTTCGCGCTTGGGCGTCACATCAGATGCACTACCTCCGCGAGCTGACCGACGCCTGGGAAGACATTTCTTTGGGCGATGGGAAGTATTGGTTTTGCAACGCCTGGCCCAACTTGGTTCCCGCTGCCTCTGGCGCGCCGCGTGTGGAGCGCCTGCCGCGGGATCATCCCGGGTGGGGTCACCTGCGCGAGATGTTCGGAATCAACAGCATCCCGGAATTCTTGAACCACTTGTTCAACAAGCACGACGGGGAGGTCAGAGTTGTTCGATACTCTGGCTGGACGCGTGTGCGGCAGAATTGCGTGACTCATCCTCGATTGTGGCATTCCCAGTTCGCCAGGACCGAGAGTTCGCTGAGTTTTTTTTGTACTGGAGAGACAACAGCAAATGGCTCGAGTGGCGCGACGTTGAGTGGATTCTCAACGGGCAGTCTGACGGCCACACGACGTTGCTCCGTCGTGCTCCCACTGCCTCTGGCGCGGCTAGTGGGATGTTCGAGGTGGACATGCGACAAGGACAAGTCGTGACGCTCGCACATATGTTCTCCCTGGGCGCAGGGTACTGCACTGCCTACGACATGTACAAGCTGCACATGGATCTGCCCATCCTCGCCCACAAGCACAAGAGGGATAGTACAAGGGCCAGGACGAAGCGAGCGCGAGTGCAATGATTTCCGACTGCCTCTGGTGCTTCTTTCCTTTCAGGATGCGTTGCCTTCCAGCTGCCTCTGTTTTCCTTGGCGGCGGCGCCCTGGGCTGCTTCGCGGCTTCACTTCCGCGCGCGCAAGAAACATCTTGCTCATGCCATGCCATGTTGTTGCTGCTGCTGCTCCTATCAGGACCCTAGCAACACTAACGAGACCCTAGGACAAATAAATCAAGACCCTCCCACAACTAAGCGATCCTTAGAAAAACTAAACAGGACTCTGCCAAGAAGAGACCTTAGGAAAACTAAGCGGGACCCAAGCAAAACTACACGAGGCCTAGGACAACTAGGCAAGACCATAGGACAACTCACAAGACACTAGGAAAATTAAACAGGACCCTGCCCAACCAAACCTAAACATAGGAAAAGTAAACATGACCCTAGCAAAACTAAACTAGACCCTCGGAAAACTAAACAGGACCCTAGCACAACTAAACGAGACCCTAGGACAAGTAAGCAGCCCCCCTCCCCCCCCCCCCCCCCCCCCCCCCCCCACCCACCCCCCCAGCAAAATTAAGCGAGACTTTGGGACGCATAAACAAAACCTGCCAAAACTAAACGAGACCCTAGGAAAACGAATCAAGACCCTACCAAAACTAAACGAGACCCTAGGACAACTAAACAGGACGCTAGCAAAACTAAACGAGACCCTAGGGAAATTAAACAGGACCTTGCCAAAACTAAACGAGACCCTCGGACAACTAAACAGGACCCTGCCAAAAGCTAAAGGAGACCCTAGGAAACTAAACATGACCCTAGCAAAACTAAACGAGACCGTAGGAAAACGATCGAGGACCCTAGCAAGACTAAACGAGACCGTGGGAAAACGAAGCAGAACCTTGCCAAACCTAAACGAGACCCTAGGACAACTAAACATGACCCTACCAAACTAAACGAGGCCCTAGGACAACTAAACGAGACCTTAGGACAACTAAACAAGACCCTTGCACAATTAAGCGTGATCATCGGGAAACTTAAACATGACCCTACCAAAACTGAGCGAGACCCTAGGACAACGAAACAGGACCCCGCCTAAACTAAACGAGACCATAGGAAAAGTGAACAGGACCTTGCCAAAACTAAACGAGACCATCGGCAAACTAAACATGACCCTGGCAAAACTAAACGAGACCCTAGGACAACCAAAAAGGACCCTGCCAAAACCAAACGAGACCCTAGGACAACTAAACACGACCCTGCCAACACTAAACGAGACCATGGGAACATTAAACAGGACCCTCGCAAAACTAAAGGAGACCCTAGGACAACTAAACAGGACCATATCACAACTAAACGAGACCGTAGGAAAACTAAAGAGGACCCTAGCAAAACTAAACGAGACCCCGGGACAACTAAACATGACCCTGCCAAACTAAAAGGGACCCTAGGACAACTAAACATGACCCTACCAAAACTAAACGAGGCCCTAGGACAACGAAACAAGACCCTGCCAAAACTAAACGAGACCTTAGGACAATTAAACATGCCCCTGGCAAAACTAAACGAGACCATCGGAAAACGAAGCACGACCCTGCCAAAACTAAACGAGACCCTAGGAAAAGTGAACAGGACCCTACCAAAACCCAACGAGACCTTAGGAAAAGTAAGCAGGACCCTAGCAACACTATACGAGACCTCAGGACAACTAAACAGGACCATACTAAAATTAACCTAGACCCTGGGAAAACTAAGCAGGACCTTGCCAACACGAAACGAGACCCTAGGACAACTAAACAGTGGCCTCGCGAAACTAAACGAGACCCTAGGGAAACTAAACAGGACCCTAGCAAAATTAAACGAGACCAACGGACAACTAAAAAGAAGCTTAGCAAAACTAAACGAGACCATAGGACAACTAGACCAAGACTAACGGGACCTTAGAAAAACTAAGCAGGACCCTGCCAAAAACTACGGGACCCTCGGACAACTAAACAGACCCTAGCAAAACTAAACGGTACCATAGGACAAGTAAACGAACCGTGCCAAAACGAAACGGGACCTCTAGGAAAACTAAGCACGACCCTAGCAAAACTAAGCCAGACCCTTGTAAAACTAAACAGGACCCTGCCATAACTAAACGAGACCCTCGGAAAATTAAGCAGGGCCCTAGCAAAACGAAACGATACTTTCGGAACAGTAAACATGACCCTGCCAAAACTAAACGAGACCCTAGGAAAGCTAAACATGGCCCTGGCAACATTAAACGAGACTTTAGGACAACGAAACATGACCCTAGCAAAACTAAACGCGACCCGCGGAAACCCAAACAGGACCCTGCCAAAATTAAACGAACGGGACCCTGGAGAGAGAGAGAGAGAGAGAGAGAGAGAGAGAGAGAGAAGGGGAATCTCCTCTCCTCTCTCTCTCTCTCTCTCTCTCTCTCTCTCTCTCTCTCTCTCTCTCTCTCTCTCTCTCTCTCTCTCTCTCTCTCTCTCTCTCTCTCTCTCTCTATAAGAAAACACAGGGCCCAAACGAGACCCTGGGGCAAATTAAACGCGACCCTAGCAACATTAAACGGTACCCCATGACAATTAAACATGACCCTAGCATAAGTAACAACACCCTCGGCCAACTAAACAGGACCCTGCCAAAACTAAACGAGACCCTGGGAGGACTAAACATGACCCTAGCAAAACTAAACGGGACCCCAGGGCAACGAAACGTGACCCTATCAAAACTTAATTAAGCCATTGGAAAACTAAGCAGGACAATGCCGCAACTACACGTAACCTTAGGACAAATACACAGGATCCGAGCAAAAAGCTAAACGAGACCATATGACAACTAACCAGGACCCCAGCAGAACTAAACGAGGCCCTATGACAACGAAACAGGACCCTGCCAAAACTAAACGAGACCCTCTGAAAACCAAACAGGACCCTACCAAAACTAAATGACGAGACCCAGCGAAAACTAAACAGGACCCTGGCAACACTAAACGAGACCCTAGGACGACTAAACAGGACCCTAGCAACACTAAACGAGACCGTCGGGAAATTACGCAGGACCCTGCCAACAAAAAAAACAGACCCTAGTGAAACTAAACATGGTCCCACCAAAACTAAACGAGACCATGAAGGAAAACTGAACAGGACCCTGCCAAGACTAAACGAGACCCTCGGGCAACTAAACAGAACCTTGCCAACGCTAAACGAGACCCTACGGAAACTAAACATGACTCCGCCAATACTAAACGAGACCCTAGGGAAACTAAACAGGACCCTGCCAAAACTAAACGAGACCCGAGGACAACGAAACAGGACCTTACCAGCAACTCGACGAGACCGTACGAAATCCAGACAGGATCCTGCCAAAACTAAACGAGACCGTAGGACAACTAAATCTAAGATGACCTTGGCAAAACTAAACAAGACCTTAGGACAACTAAACATGATCCGAGCAAAACTAAACGATACCATAGGACAAGTAAACAGGACCCGACCAAATTTTAAAGGGGACCTTAGGACAACTAAAAGAGACCCGAGGAACACTAAACAGGATCCTAGCAAAAAAACTAAACGAGACCATAGGACAACTAACCAGGACCCCAGCAGAACTAGACGAGGCCTTAGGACAACGAAACAGGACCTTACCAAAACTAAGCGAGACTCTAGGACAACTAATAAACAGGACCCTAGCAAAACTAAACGAGACCTTGGGACAGCTAAACAGGACCTTAGCAAACCTAAACGAAACCCTGGGGACATTAAGCGGGACCCTACCAAAACTTAACGAGACCCTCGTACAACTAAACAGGACCCTAGCAAAACTAGACGAGACCCTAGGATAACTAACCAATACCATAACAAAACTTAACGATACCCTAGGACAACTAAACAAGACCCGACCAAAACTTACGGGACCATGGACAAACTAGACCAAATTTAGCGAGACCCGAGGAAAACTAAACAGGGCCCTACCAAAAACTACGAGACCCTAGGAAAACTAAACATGACCCTGACAAAACTAAACGAGACCCTAGGAAAGTCAACATGTCCCGACCAAAACTAAACGAGACCCCCGGAAAATTAAACGGGACCCTAGCAAACGTAAGCGAGACCTTGGGAAAATTAAACACGACCCCGCCACAACTGAACGAGACCTTAGGAAAGCTAAACAGGACCCTAGCAACACTAGACGATACCCTAGGACAATTATACAGGACGTTCGCAACACTAAACGAGACCCCGGGACAATTAAACAGGACCCGACCAAAACTTAACGAGGCCCTAGGACAACGAAACAGGACCCTAGCAAAACTGAGCGAGACCCTAGGACAACGAAACAGGACCCTAGCAAAATTGAGCGAGACCCTAGGACAACTAAACAGGACCCTGGCAGATTTGAACGGGACCCTCGGACAACTCATCAGGACTCTACCAAAACTAGACGAGACCCTAGGGAGAGAACAAAAAACTGAACATGACCCTAGCGCAACTAAACGAGACCATGGGGCAACTAGACAGGACCCGAGCAAAACTAAACGAGGCCCTACGAAAACTAAACAGGACCCTGGCAAAACTAAACGAGACCCTCGGACAATTAAACAAGACCCTAGCAAAACTAAACGAAACCCTCGGAAAACGAAACGCGAGACCCAAGGACAACTGAACAGGCCCCTACCAACACTAAACGAGACCCTCGGACAATTGAATAGGACCCTGCCAAAAACTACGAGACCCTGGGAAAACTGAACAGGACCCTAGCAAAACTAGACGAGACCCTAGGACAACTAAATAAGACCCTGGCAAACCTAAACGGGACCTCAGGAAAACTAAACAGGACCCTACCAAAACTAAACGATACCATAGGAAAGCTAAAGAGGACCTTAGCAAAACTAAACGAGACTCTAGGACAACTACACAGGACCCTACCAAAACTAAACGAGACCCGCGGAAAACTAAACAGGACCCTGCCAAAACTAAACGAGGCCCTAGGACAACTGAACAGGGCCCTCGCAAGACTAAACGAGACCATAGGACACAAGACCCTACCAAAACTTAACGAGACCCTAGGACAACTAAACAGGACCCTGCCAAAACTAAACGAGACCCTAGGACATTTAAGCAGAACCCTACCAAAAGTAAACGAGACCTTCGGTAAATTAAACAGGACCCTGGCAAAAGTAAACGAGACCCCAGGAAGAGTAAACATAACCTTGCCAACACTAAACGAGACCCTCGGACAATTAAACAGAACCCTGCCAAAACTAAACGAGACCCTAGGAAATGTAAACAGGACCCTCGCAACACTAAACGAGACCTTAGGAAAACTAAAAAGGACCCCGGCAAAACTAAGCGAGGCCTTAGGAAATCTGAACAGGACCCTAGCCAAACTCAATGAGACCCTAGGAAAACTAAACAGGACCCTACCAAGTTTAACGAGACCCTAGGAAAACTAAACATGACCCTACCAAAACTAAACGAGACTCTCGGACAATGAAACAGGACCCTAGCGAAACTAAGCGGGACCTTCGGAAAACCAAACAGGACCCCAGCAAAACTAAACGAGACCTTCGGACATTTAAGCAGGACCCCAGCAAAACTACACGCGGCCCTAGGAAAACGAAGCAGGCCTAGCAAAACTAAACGAGACCCTAGGAAATCTAAACAGGACCCCGGCAAAAGTAAACGAGACCCTCGGACCCTAGCAAAACTAAACGAGACCCTAGGAAATCTAAACAGGACCCGGGCAAAAGTAAACGAGACCCTCGGACCCTAGCAAAACTAAACGAGACCCTAGCAGAACGAAGCTTGACCTTACCAAAACTAAACGAGACCCTAGGACAACTGAACAGGACCATACCAAAACTAAACGAGACCCTAGGAAAAGTAAAGAGGACCTCGGAAAAAAACTTGACGATACCCTAGGACAATTAAATAGGACCCTAGCAAAACTAACGAGGCCCTACGAAAACGAAGAGGACCCTACCAACATTCAACGAGACCCTAGGAGAAAAACAACTAAACAGGACCCTAGCAAAACTAAACGAGACCCCAGGACAACTAAACAGGATCCTAGCAAAATCAAAGGAGACCCTGCGTCACATTTCGGCTCGAACCCCCTGTTGCTCAGCGTTCCTCGCTTCGCCACTAGCGCGCTCGCTGCGCCTTCTTCCGCCGTGCGCGAAGACGCCGCCTCTGGCGCGTCGCGCGCTGCGCGGTCTCCGCGGCGGCGCCATGGCCGAACTTCGAGGCCGCGCGCGTCCAGGCGGTCGACGCGTACCTGCTGGAGCAACGCGCCAGCGACAAGAAGATCAGCTGGCACGCCGTGCTGAATAACCACGCCTCGACGCGCCCTAAAAAGTACGGAGGCGCTTTGGCCCCAGCCGTCGCCAATTGCAAGGAATTCGCTGCCTCTGGCGCGGGCTGGCGGTGCACCCTGACTTTGCCGAATAGCTTTGCGCCTGGAGATGGCCGTCGGCTCGTTGCGATCGGGGAGAGCGAGACGAAAGACAAAGCGTCGGAACTCGCTTGCCTCCGAGCCGTCGCTTCGCTCGTCATCGAAAACCCAGGCCAGGTTGTGCTCCGACTGGTGCACTGGAAGGTGACGCCCGACGTGCTCGTGGCCAATCTGCCCGAGCAAGTCGCCGCCGACCCTGCCTCTGGCGGGCGCGCACTGCCAGTGCGCACCCCTGCGCGGCCCCAGGGCGCGGGCTCGGAGGCTGACGCGCATGGCGCTGACGCGCGCTTGGTTCAACTCGTCGAAGACACCCTCAAAACGCACGGCGGTGAGTTCGATCCGTCGTGAATTTCCCAGGAGAAGATGCGTTGGCGCGACGAGCGCCCGTGGGAAACATTCAATAAGCTTTTAATGCCTGGGGGGCTGAAGGCCTTCCTCGACAAACACTCCGATTAATCCGCTTGGCGCGTGCGCGCAGGCAACAAAGGCATGCTCATCACATGGGCGAACTGGGTGGCGCAGGAGGGGCGCGGCGCCGCGCCACCATGGGAGCGCCCCGCCACGGGCGAAGCCGCCCCGCCACGGACAGCGCCCCAACAGGGAGTGGCCTCAGGAAGCGGCCAGGATCAGAGCAACCCTTGGGGATACCTTGCCTAGGCCTTTGGCGTGGCCGAGTCGCTGCCTCTGGCGTGCCGCTGCCTCTGGCGCGTCTTCTGAGGCCAACGCGGCGCCGCGGCAGCTGTTGCCTGGCCTAGGCCTCTGGCGTGGCCGAGTCACTGCCTCTGGCGTGCCGCTGCCTCTGGCGCGTCTTGTGAGGCCAACGCGGCGTCGCGGCTGCTGCTGCGAGCGGAAAAACTCGTCGTCGTCATCGCCGCCATCGTAGTCGCCATCATGACCGCCGACATCATCAGCAAAATCAGCGACGTCACGACCACCGACATCATGACCATCGTCATCATGACCACCGTCATCATGACCACCGACATCACGACCATCGTCATCATGACCACCGACATCACATGGCATCATCAGCGCCAACGTCATCATCATCGTCATCATCATCATCATCGCCATCATCATCATCATCGCCATTGCCATCATCACGCCAAGTTCGCATCATATTAGCGCCGCGGATCCTTAATCTGATGTTCGACCCCCTTGGTGGACCAGGCAGCTGCAGGTGCGTGGCTTCAAGGAGCCCCCGATCTACCAGGAGGTCGCCGAGGTGCTGCTCGAGGGCGCCGAAGGCGCCGATGACGACGGCTATGCCAAGGCGCGGGCGAGGAGCTCGCTCATGTTCATGCCCAGCGAGCTGGAGCTCACGCGGCAGAGCTCGGGGCCGCACGCGGCGCGCCGCTCGGGGTTCGCCGCGCCGCGCGCGTCGCGCCTCGCCCCCGCGCTGTCGCAGGGCCAGACGCTGCGCAGGGGCGCCGCCATCGACTGCGCGAGGGGCGAGGGCGCTGGTCGCACGGGCATGTCGGACGAGCAGTGGCGCCCGCCCCTCTACGTCACGGTCTCCCGCGCCGCGCGCGCGGAGCGTGCTGATCCCGCGGCCGCCGTTGCGCGTGTTCCTGGAGCGAGGGCCGCTGGCATCCTTGCGGAAGGCGCTCCTGGAGTTCGACGTCAGAGCGGTGGGCTCCAGGGCAGTGGCGGAAAAGCTCGCGGCAGAGCTGGGTTTCGTGCCGCCCCCCGCCTGAGCGCGGCGGCGCACCGCTCGGAGCCCGCGGGGTTGCCCCGGCGGCTTGGTCTCGCGCGCCAACGGCTCGCGGGGCTGCCCCGACGAACTGGCCCGCGGGGCTGCCCCCGACGGCTGCGCGATTTCGCCGTCGGAGAACGCGCCCCTAAGGGCGCCGAGGAAAATCTACGCGCGCGCTCTTGCCAGGAAGAAGGAAAAACGCAGGACGAGAGGGGCGGCGTTGAGAAGGGGGGAAGTGGAGGAGGCGGGGGGGGGGGGGCATGGCAGAGGCCGAGGACGAGGAGGAACATGAGGAGGAGTGGGGGGAAATGAAGGAGGCGCAGGAGGAGGAGGAGGAGGAAGCGGAAGAGGAACATGATGACAAATGCCATGAGTAGGACGAGAAGGAACAAGAGGAGGAAAAGGAGGAAACTGAGGAGGAGGACGAGGGGCGCGGAATGGGCTGAAGGAGGCCTCCGCCAGACGAAGAAACAAACGATGGGACATCACATGGATTCTCATGCGGGGCCCCACCGTCGGAGTAATGGTTGGTCGTATGTTTCGACGGTCCTTGGCTGAAGGGGTTCCCAAGGAGGGATCACGTCAGGCTCGTTCTTGCAGTGCGGCGAATCAGCCGTAATGGTGAGGTTTGGCCGAGAAATGCGCCAATCTATTAGTGGTGATGTGTCGTCGTCCCCGTTGGGGTCTGCAAAAATCAGGGAAGAGGAGGGGGAGGATAATGAGGACAAGGACGAAGTGGAGAAGAGGGGGGTCGTCCGCGGAACCCCAGGGCACAAGCAACTTATAAATGAGCCGATCGTCATCCGCTCAAACGGTTAAACAGGAAATATCAGGATCATGCCCCCCACGTTCCCCTCTTGAGAGCGCCACTTTCCACAATGACTGACGTTACCCCGTGTCAGCGCATGAAAGCCTGAGCGGTACATGGCGAGTCATCGTCATAAGAGCAGTGCAGCTGTTGGAGTTTGTTGTTCGTGCTTGGGATCGCACTGAGCGAGGTCGCCCCCAGCGAGGGCGCGAGTTTGAACATGGATCGCCCTCCACCCGTCAGTTGTTGGACAGTTCCGTTTGCGGAATTTCGAGTTTCACGAACGCCTCAAACGACAGCGCGACGTTGCGTGCTAACGGAAGCCATCCATCCGTGTAGCCGTTGGAAAACCACAGTTCCGAAGCCGATGGAGGCCTACAGGGTCCCAATACGCCCAACGGATCCCGATGATCGTTCATGCGTGTTTGTGGGTGTCGATATTTCTTCACACACGTGTATATATAGATATAGATGTATGCCTCTTTCTCTCTTTTTCCCTCTCTCTGTCTCTCCTTAGCTGTCTTCCCTCTGCATCTGTGGATACATGTGTATATCTATATACAGATCGCACATGCATGCATACCCTCTCTCTCTTCCCCTCTCCATTTCCCTCGCCCTCGCCCTCTCCATTTCTTTCTCTCTGTGTCTCTCCCTCTCCCCCGTTTTCAGCGTACACGTGCACACATGTTATTCTGCTTTCCTTTCCTCTTCTCTCCCCCCCTCACGTATCCGCGCTCTTGCCCGCGAGGTGCAAGAGCGCCACCATGAGCAATTGGACGATGGCGGAGGCCCCCACTTCCCTCTCTGCCCGCCTGGCTGCCTCCTGCCTCCCTCCTCCCTTCCCTCCCTCCACTCATCCTTCCCCCGCCCTCCACTCCCTCCCTCCCTCCCTCCCTCCCTCCCCTCCCTCCCTCCTCCCTCCCCTCCCTCCCCTCCCTCCCCCCCGCCCCTCCCTCCCCTCCCCTCCCTCCCTCCCCCCCCCTCCCCTCCTCCTGCCTCCCTCCCCCTCCCTCCCCTCCCTCCCTGCCTGCCTCCCTCCCCTCCCCTCACTCCCTACCTCCCCTCCTCCCCCTCCCTCCATCCTTCCCCCCCCTCCCCTCCCCACCTCCCTCCCTCCCTCTCCATCCCCCTTTTCCCTCTCCCATCTCCTCCCCTCCCCCCTCTTCGTAGCCGCCTCTCTCGGGTCCCTCCATGCGGCGGGAGCGTGGGGGCCAGTGGGCGCTCTCCCTCTACAGAGTGAGAGCGCTTGGATCCGAGTCGCGCCCTTTGCCGTTTCCTCCCCCCCCCCTCTGCACGACAGTGTTTGTCAAAACGTTCCAGCACGCTCCCCTCTCCGTGGCCATATTTACTCGGGTTTCAGATCGGCTCAGGTCAGCGTTGGGCTCAAGCGAGCTAGCTGGCCGCATGTCTCGAGATCCTGGGGCTGTACACTCCGCGTGCCTTCCCCGCATCCTTACCCTTCCCTCACTTCTTAAGCCCCCCACATCCTTACCATTCCCTCGCTTCTCTTAAACCTCTTACATCATGGCTTGCACGCACGCGGCCTGTCCGCTTTTCGGCGCGCTGCCCGCGATGGCCGACGTACTGGGCAGATGCCGACGTTGCGGTCGGGGACTACCTGGGCATGCTGTCCTTCAGGAGGTGCCCAGTGGTCTTTCCCAGGATGTCGGTGGGACCTGCGCATCGGTAGCGAGGAGCTGGACAACAATGAAGTCGAGGAGGAGTATCGGGGGGTCAAGCCATCTTTCTACTCTGAACTATTCCGAAACTGGGTGGTGAAGGGGATCATCCAGCATTTTACGCACGCGGAGGCTGCTGGTGTCACTGTCCCTGCCATGGCAGCCGTGCCGATCTAGTACCCAGACAATCTCATCTCCTTGATGCCCATCCTCGCGAAGGTGGGTTGCCGCCCTGATGCCACGGACCCATGGGAGATGCTTCGATTCGCGAAAGTGGACGGACAGGATCCCTCCGAACAGGGGCTGGCCTCCCGTGGGCGTTCGGCTCGTGCCCTTCTCACGCTGGCCCTCAATGGCGACTGGGAGGCCTCGGAGCGCCTCGCTGCCCCGTCGCTCGCGGACAAGTTCTCGCAGGCCGTGGAGAGGTGCGGGGAGGAATTGCCAGCGGTGCTCAAGGCTCGGCGGCGGATCGAGCCCGCCAATCTCCCTCTGTACAAGGAGCTGGGCCGCGACGCGATCGAGATGGTCATCTCCAGCGCGCAGGTCCAGGACCTCCAGCTCTGCACGCAGTGGTCCGACGTGCTTCGCTGCGCATTTCCGCCCGTGGCGTCAGTCGATGATTCCCGGGCTCTGGCCACCCCAACGGAAAAGGGGGACGACAGGGCCTGGGACACCGTGGCCAGGAAGCACGCAGTCATGCGGGCTCTGTCCGACTCTAGTGCGCTTTGCCGGTGCCTCGCGTCATTCCTCTTGGCATCGCTCGGACGTGTGCATTTTTTCTTCGGCGAGGGCCATCGCGGACCATCCTTGATCATTTGGCGAAGAAACCACGCGCGAAACCGAAAAAAACACAGGGAATGGACGTCCGAGCGATGGCCAGCATGGTCCTCCCCATTGTTGTCCGAGAGGTGGATGGCGATCGTCCGGGACAGCGTTCGTGTCGTTCCCTTGCGATGTGATTTTGCCCGACCGTTACGGTTCGCCGAAGCACGACAGGCGTGGCCTCGCCATGTTTTCTGTGCGGCAGTCAGGTCCCCGTGCCGATCCCCGCATGATCCACATGGGTTCTATCTTGCAGGTTGACGAGTTCGCCGCCGTCACCTTCGACATGGTTGCGGACAACCTCACTTTGTTTTCGGTTTTGGGCCAGCTGCAGCGTCTGGAGGGCGCGTCCATTCGATGCCACCAGCGGAGTCCTCTCTCCAGCAAGGACATCCCTCGCATCTCGATTGACGTCATCTTCCATCCCCAAACCGCTGAGCTAGTGCAGATGCTTGTATTGAAGTTTCTACGTGTGCAGCGTCTTCCAGCCTCCACATTCTTTGGGTTCAAATCTATGATGGGCTCCGTGGACGCGACGATCCTGGAGCGCAGCGGGCACAATTTGTTCCAGCACTACTGGCCGCTGTGCTCACAGATGCTGCCGCTGGGGGCCTCCAGGATCTTGGTCTTCTCCGACTCCTCGGCTGAGACGTGGGCGAGCGTCTTGGGCAGCATCTACCAGGCCGACAAAGACAACGCAGCCACCCGCCTGAAGTGGAAGCTCTCACGCAGTGGGGGCCGGATTTTCGCAACTCCTGCGGCCATCTCGGCTCAGTTGGCTGCCCAGAAACGGCGGGGCGCAAAAGCTGCCCCAATCTCAGACTGCATCGCGATCTACGGGGCGCTCCATAGCCAGGCGGTGCAGATCGGTCAGGACGTGGTCGGGATCGAAGTCTGCAGCGACATTTTCGCCCTCCGTGCTGGCCAGAGAAACGGCCCGATGGGGTCGGCGGTAGATGCCCTCCGCCCCGCGGGCCTTCCAGGGCATTGCTCACAGACGGGCTGTGATTTGGGAATTCGCTGCGTTGATTATTTCGGCCACGAGACCCTTTGCGTCCTCTTTGTCTTTCGGCTAATGTCGGATCTTTCCGAGCATGGTCGTGCTGGCCGCCGCTGTTCGGGTCGTCGCCCGGCTCGTCCTCTTTCCTTTGGTGCCCCACGCGGCGCTGATCGCCCAGTCGATCGACTTTTCCCGCGTCTACATATTTTTGATTTTCGGGGGCAGGGAGCTGCTCCCCGAGTGCGTGACGAACGACTGCTTGCGCGACGTCTTTGTTCGCATCTACCGACGCCGGCGCTTACTTCGCGCCGTTGTTGCCGCTGCTGCCGCCCCAATCTACCCCCTTCTTCGGTCTGCTCCAGCGCCGTCGCCAGCGTCGACATCTCGCCAGGATGGGCAGTTCTCTGGTGACTTCTCGGTGGCGTTGTGGCACACGCAGTCCCTCTTTCGGACCCGTTCAGGCATGGTTCCGAGGGTCCCTACGCGTCCACGCGCATGGGCAAGGCGGACATCGGATTCTTCACGGAGACCCACGGCACCGAGAAGGGCAACGGCGCATGGCACCCCCCTTTGGGCACCGCGGCATTCTGGTCACGGGGCGCCTCTGCTGGTCGCGAGGGGGCTGGGGTCGCGGCGAGGAATGCGTTCTTGAATCTCTTTGACGCCGACCCTCAGTTCGTCCGCATCTGGCGCGGCCGCGCTGCTGCGCTCCGGCTACGGGGCCCGCTCGGCCCCGTGGACATCGTGGTCTCGTATTTCCACGCGGGCTCAGCTCTGACGGAGCACGATATCCATGGATTGGATCCGCATTTGAGATCGTCGGTCCACCCCCCCCCGCCCTCCGGGCGCCACTCCGCCCCCGGATCGACGATTGCGTGTCCGACTCCCAGGGCGAGTTCGCGATTCTCGGCGGCGATTTGAATTGCGTTACTTCTGCCGACGACAGGGCGCCCGTCAACTCGGGCAGAGTTCCCAGTCGACGCTACAGGGGGGATGCGCATTTCCGGTCTGTCATCAGACTCCCGTCTGCCTTCCACGAGATGCGCCAGGGGGAACCCGCGCGCGCGTCGGCCAGCGCGCGCCCCCGGCTGCGTCGAATTCCTTGCAGCCAACACGTGGCTGAACAGCTTGATCGGCAGCTCCGGGCGTCTGCTCCCAAGTGGCGCCGCGACTCATCGCGCCACCGCGCTGCGTTCTTCCCCCGCCACGCCCCGCGCAGACTCCCAGCCAGCGAGCGCAACGTATCCAGGCTCGCCTTGGAGCACGAGGACTTCCCGCGCCGCCTCGCGCTCGAGTATTTCAACGCGCTCCAGGGCGACCCGTCGCCCTCTGCCTCAGGGAGACCACGCGCGCGCAAGATGTGCATCCGCGCCGCGGCCGAGCGCCTGGAGAACGAGCTGCGGAGCCCGCCAGCCGCAGTGCACCAAGAGGACAGGATCGGGGCCACTATGACATTCATTCGGGCATGTGAGAAAGGTTTTGACATGACATGTCGGCGCGCCTGGCTCGGCGCCCGCTGCTGGGAGAGCTGGCGGACAACCCGCGCCGCGTCGACGGTAATCTCTCCAGGCGCTTCCACAGAGTCAAAGACCGCGCGGCGCAGCTCGCCCGCGAGCGCGCGATCGGCGAGCGGGGGGAGTCGCGCCTGGACCTGTGGGGGGCGAACGAGCAGCGGGCCAGGCTGGCCCGGCAGAAGAACGCGCGTTTGATTTTTCGCATTGCACCGGGTCGGACCTGCAATATCGGGGCCGCGCAGGCCAGGCGGGGAGATGGGGCGGTCGAGCCTGTTCCCGTGGTTTCCGAATTCCGCTCTCACTGGGCAGAGACGTTCAAGGCGTCGCAGATCGACCGCGACTTGCTCCAAGCCTGGCTAAGCAACAGCCACAACAGCAGACCGTTGCGGCGCCGCCCCGATTCGACCCCGCGCAACCTCCGCCCAGGGCGGCAGCATGTCCGCGAGGCGGCGCTGGGATCCAACAAATCCGCGCCAGGCCCGAGCGGCATTCCATTCCTCGCTTGGCGCCGAGCTGGCGGCCCGTCTGTCCAGCGCCGCCCAGGCGATGCGCAGGGGGGGGCAGTGCTCGCCAGCGAGGAGTGCGAGGACTTCAACCACAGTTTTTTTCTTTTGCCGAAAAGATCGGCCACGCCCCCGCCTGGGAGGGGTTTTGCGAGGTTGGGGGCGTTCGCCCGCTCGACGCGGCGAACGCCGACGACCAGCTCCTCGCCGACGCGTTGCGTCTGGCTATCGAGCCCTTGGTGGGCTCCCAGGTCTTGCCGGCCCAGCGGGGGTTCCTCGGGGGGCGGTCGACGCTCGCCAACCTGGTGGACATCGGCGAGGCCATGGCCAGCATCGCGCGTTCGTCAGGACGGGGGCGCCATGTTTCACGACTTCGCGGCGGCGTCCCCGTTGGTGGGGCGTGACTTTACGCGGGCGGTGCTCCGGGCCTTGGATTGGCCGGCTTGGCTGCCTGCGCCCTATGCGAACAACCGCGCCGGTGCGTCCCAGGCGGCTGCCGGCGCGGCGGTTTTGACATTGGCCGCGGCACTCGGCAAGGCTGTCCTTCGTCGCCGCTCTTGTTCGCCGTCGCGGAGGGCGCGCAATTGAGGGGGCTCGCGCGGCAGATCTCTGACGGCATCTCCGTGCTTGCGCGGGTGGCGCGGCGTTTGTGCACCCCGGCATTTGGAAGGTCATCGGCCGCCCCCGGGCCATCTCCAGGACTGCGAGCGAATTTCGGGCCTGGCCCTCAGCGTGTCCAAGACGGCCCTGGCTCCGCTCAGCCAGTCCGACCTGGGCGACATTCGCGCGCGCCCGGCGGCGCTCGCTCCCCCGTGGGGGGCCTTGATCATATATTCAAAGGCAGAGTATCCAGGTTTCCATGTCGGCCCTGGTAGGGGTTCTCATTCGTGGGGGACCGCCTTGAGGAGACGCGCGGAGAGGGCGCGTCTTTGGGGCGCGATGAACTGGGGGTTGTTTCACACGGTGGACGCTTACAGGGCATTCGTCTCATGCGTCCTGATGTTCGTTGCCCAGATGGGCCCCTTGCCTCCCCAGTTCGACGACTTCGAATCCCGCGCCTGCCGCTCGCTCTTCCAGGGCCCCCCCGGTTGGGCGATTGCGGGAATCTCAAAAGGCGTGAATCTTGCGGCGTTCCCGATCGAGCTTCCAGACACCCGCGCATCCTCGCGGGCGGCCCGCGCCCGGGTGGCAGTCCAGGAGAAACGAGCAGCCCACGGAGGGTTGCAGATCGCGCGGAGGGCACGGTGAATGAGTCAATGAGGCTGCAAATCGCTAGTGCGGGTGGTGGTTCGTGCCCCGCTTACTGCTCTGCGTGGCTCCGCGGCTGCTTCATTTTGTCTTTGGATTCGGCGTGGGCGCGGCTGCAGGAATCAGGGCCAGGCGGTGTAATCACGCTGCAGGTTGGGCGCGAAGAGCACCGGCGAGACGGATGGCAGGCTCGGGCGATCAAATTTCTCAGTGCCGCGGGGACTTGGAGGTTCAACAGCGCGCCCGCCGTCGGCTGGACAAGTGGAACATCCAAGTGTTGCCTGGGCGCCGTGTGGCGAGGTGGCTGGGGAGCGCGAGGGCCGTCTCAACGCTCCTTCCGCCGCGCGCTCCGGTGTGCCATTTGGGTTGAGTTTTCAGAGGGTGGGCTACTACTCGCCGCAGGCAGCAACGGAACGACGCTTGTTCTCTGGGCTGCCCAGGCTGTCGCGACGCTTTGGATAAAACGCTGCGCCATGTGTTCTCGCTTCCACGACCTCTGCAGGCGCTGGCTGGGACTTGGCAAACCTCCTGTTGAAGGCTGCTTCGCGTACTTCCTCAGCATTGCGCCGTCGCCAGCTTCTGTGCCTCGCGGGCGCGGGTGGGACGCAGCCCAGGGAGCTGCGCTTCACGCAGTGGGGGTCTACGCCTTGTACCACCTCCACAACAGCATCCGGCACCAGGACGGCGCCTCGGATGTGACCCGTTGCTTTCGCGGTTTTATTCGGGAGGGCGCCCAGGGACGCGCAAAGGCGATGTCTTTGGCTTCTTCCGCGGTGAAGCGCATTTCTTCTGACTCCTAATCCCTCCTTCCCCCCCCGTTTCCTCCCACCGCCGCGTTGATGCGAATTCGCGGCGCATTTGTATCCCTTCCGCCGCTGTACCAGAGTGGCCGCCTGTCCACCGCGAGGCCTGCCGAGCCACTGCGCCCAGAAGGCCAAAACTGGCAATGGCCCCGGGCCCGGCTTTTTGTGCGCGATCTTGCTGGCGATGGTCCTCTGAATTCGAGTTGGTTTCTTTGCTTAGAGCGCCTACGGGGGCCACGATGTGTCCGCCCACCGCCCCCGTTGGGGGCCCCGCGCCTTGGGGGACAGTGGACCGTTTCTCTCCCCCCCTCCCCCTCCCCCTCCCATCCCTCTTGCTGCTGCTGTTGCGGCTGCCCTCTTCTCCACCTTCCCTCTCCCTCCGTCGTCGCCGTGTTCGTGGTCGTCGTGGTTTTCGTGGTCGGCATCGTCGGCGTCGTCGTCGTTCCGTCGTCTGGAGGCGGCCCTTGCCTTTCGCGTGTTTGTGGCCCCCCCCTGCGAGGGAATGGCGTCCGAGGCTGGATTATTCGACTCACGTTTGAATCAAATTGTGCTGCCTTATTGTGTTTTTGTCGGCCTGTGGATAGCTTGAGAATTCGCCAGTGGTCGTTAGAGGAACTCTCCTGGGCAATAATTGTCACGGGTGGCCCTGATTCGATTTGTCATAAGCAGTCGTTTCGTTTTCCTTCCTTCCCCTCCCCCGTCTCCTTCCTCCGAAACGTGGTGCCGATCTGTGGTTCGTGGCATGCTGGTCTTCTGCTTTGCCAGGTCCCCGGCCTCGACCAGTTGGACTGCCACCGCCAAGCGTGTGCGCGCCTATTTTGTGGGGGTCGGGGTTCGAGGCGTTCGTTTGGTTAAGTTGTTCGGTTATTGCATGCTCCATGCCGATGGCCAGAGCAGGGCTATCTATGTGCACGTGATTGCCCGTACCTGTGGGCCGCTCCTAATGTTGGGGGCCGCTCTAGTCTCGCGCCGTCGTTGCCGCATGCCCTGCTCTTTTTTCGGTAACGCTCCATTTCTTTGAAGAACCCTCTGTTCGAAAACGCTTTGTCCTCCAGGACACATACGCTCGTGGTTGCCATTCTCTGCTGCAGAGGGCTACATCGCCCACCAGTGCGTTCCAATACCCGTGCAGGTGTTGTGTTACCCGCGTCTTGCTCTCTTGCTCGTCCTCCTCGTCCTCCTCTTCCTCGTTTTCTCTTTCTCTTGTGCTCGCGAGGGTTCCTGTGCGAGTGCCGTCCGCCTTGGCTGGTCTGCGCACGCGCGAGTCTCTTTGGCTGACGTTGTTGCCTCTCCTCTCCTCGCCTCCGCTTCGTTTCATCCCTATGTCCTTCCTCCTCTTGTGGGCCGTGAAACATATATGGCTTTTTGATGATTCGGTGGAGCCGCCGCATCATGCTGTCCGCTCCTATATGTTCCGTATTGTTTCCCCAAACATCTTGTGGTGTTGGGTGCTCGTTTTGAAGTAACGGTCCCCGCGTTCTTCTCCTCCTCCTCCTCCTCCTCACCCTCCTCCATCACCATCATCACCACCCAGTACAGCGTTTCGTGGCCCCATAGGGAGCTCCACCGAAGCCCCCAGTGGGACCGCCCGCATGCGCCCCGAAAATCCAAGTTGGCATTTTCACCCACCCAGTACAGCGCTTCGTAGCCCCATAGGGAGCTCCACCGAAGCCCCCAGTGGGACCGCCCGCATGCGTCCGCCGCACCCAAGTTGGCATTTTCACCCACCCAGTACAGCGCTTCGTGGCCTCATAGGGAGCTCCACCGAAACCCCCAGTGACAGACCACATGCGTCCCACACCCCCAATTAGGCATTGTCACCCACCCAGCACAGTGGCCCCATACGGAGCTCCACCGAAACCCCCGGTGGGACCGTCCGCGTGTGTCCCCCCCACACCCACCCACCCACCCACCCACCCACCCACCCACCCACACACACACACACACACACACACACACACACACGCAGGCACGCACGCACGCACGCACGCACGCACGCACGCACGCACGCACGCACGCACGCACGCACGCACGCACGCACGCACACACACACACACACACACACACCCACACACCCACACACCCACACACCCACACACGCACACGCACACGCACACGCACACGCACACGCACACACACACACACACACGCACGCACACACACACACACACGCACACAAGCACACACACAAACACACAAACACACACAACCACACACACAAACACAAACACAAACACAAACACAAACACAAACACACACACACACACACACACGCACACGCACACGCACACAAACACAAGCACAAGCACACACAATTTGACAGCTTCACCCGCCCATTACAGCGCTTCTTGGCCTCATAGGGAGCTCCACCGAAACCGCCAATGGGACCGCCCGCATGCGTCCCACATGCCCAATCGCTACGTCGCCCCATGGGGAGCTCCACCGAAGCCCTCCAGTGGAACCACCCGCACGCGTCCCACAACCAATTTAGCATTTTCACCCACCCAGTACAGCGTTTCGTGACCCCATAGGGAGCTTCACCGAAGCCCCCCAGTGGGACCGCCCGCACGCGTCCCACGCGCCCAATTCGGTATTTTCTTCACCCCAGTACAGCGTTTCGTGGCCCCGTAGGGAGCTCCACCGAAGCCCCCAGTGGGACCGCCCGCATGCGTCCCACATGCCCAATTTGGCATTTTCACCCACCCAGTACATCGCTACGTGGCCCCATAGGGAGCTCCACGGAAGCCCCCAGTAGGGCCGCCCGCATGCGTCCCACACGCACACACACACACACACAATTTTGTATTTTCACCCACCCAGTAAAGCCCACTTGGGGCTTCGATGGGGCTCCTTAAAATATCAAATTGGGTGTCCCAGTGGGGGCTGCAGTGGAGCTCCCTATGGGGCCACGGGCGAGATGCAGGGAGGAGGGAGGGGCCACGAAACGTTGAACGGGCTGTGTGTGGGGGGGGCGCATGCGGGCGGTCCCACTGGGGGCTTCGGTGGAGCCCCCTATCGGGCCACGACACGCTGTACTTGGCGGGTGAAACGCAGGGAGGAGGGGAGGAGGAGAGGAGATGAGAGGAGAGGAACGCGGGGCACCGTCGCTTCAAAACGAGGATCCAACACCACAGGATGGTTGGTAACAAAAACAGCCTGGTGAATGACCCAATCATGTGCAATTGTGAGCACCGGCGTTGTATGCACCACATTCGGAGGAACTCCCCATAGGGCCACGAAGCGTGTGAGGGGTGTGCCAAAATGTGTCCGGTGGGCGCATGCGAAAGCAGCCACCGGGGCCGTCGGTGGAATTCCTTATGGGGCCACGAGACGCGTGAGAGGTGTGCCGAAATAGGTGCAGTGGGCGCATGCCAACGCAGCCGCTGGCGCCGTCGGTGGAGCGCGTGTGATGGGTGTGCCGAAATGGGTGCGGTGGGCGCATTCACTGGCGCCTTCGGTGGAGCTCCCTATGGGGCAATGCAACGCGTGAGGGGTGTCCCGGAATGGACGTAGGTGACGCATGCGGGTGGTGACACCAGGGTTTTCGTTGGAGCTCCCTATGGGGCCACGAAGCGTGTGAGGGGTGTGACGACATGGGTGTGGGTGATGTATGCTGGCGGTAACACTGGCGCCTTCTGTAGAGTTCCTTATGGTGCCATGAAACGGTGTACTGGGTGGGTGGAAAGGCCAAATTGGGTGTGTGGGACGCATGCGGGCGGTCCCACTGGGGGGTCCGGTGGAGCTCCCTATGGGGCCACGAAGCGTGCGACGGGTGTGCCAAATTGGGTATGTGGGACGCGTGCGGGCGGTCCCACTGAATGGCTTCGGTGGAGTTCCCTATGGGGCCGCGAAGTGTGCGAAAGGTGTGCCAAATTGGGTTTTGGGGGCGCGTGCGGGCGGTCCCCCTGGGGGGTTCGGCGGAGCTCCTTCTGGTGCCACGAAGTGTGTGTGTGTGTGAGGGGTATGCCGGGGCCACGAAGTGTGTGAGGGGTGTGCCAAATTGGGTGTGTGTGGGGCGCGTGCGGGCGGTCCCACTGGGGGCTTCGGTGGAGCTCCCTATGGGGCCACGAAGCGCTCGCTGTACTGGGTGGGTGAAAGCAGGGAGGAGGGGGAGGAGGGAGGAGGGGAAGGAAGAGGGAGGAAGGAGGGAGGAGGAGCGCGGGGACCGTCTCTTCAAAACGAACACCCAACACCACAGCATGGCTGCGAAACAAATAAACCTTGTGCCGATGATAAAAAAGGACCCCCTTTCCACACCAGAGTTGATTATCCACGGCCAAGAAGAGTTTGGTCAGGGGCGCGGGGCGCGGAGGCCGAACTTTTTTATCACTGTGAAAAGTTCACCATCGAGGTGAACTTCTTTTTTTCTGTTGAGATAGCAGCATCAAACGAAGCGAAGACGTTGTCGGGGATTTCTCGAGCGAAACCAATTCTTTTTGGAGGCAGCCTCAAGCGAAACGATCAGTTTTTCAAGGATGTCTCAAGCGGAACCAACAATTATTCGAGGATGTCTCAAGCGAAGCCAGAGATTTGTCGATGATGTCTCAAGCGAAACAAGCTTTATTTCGAGGATGCCTCAGGCGAAGCGAGCAATAACAATCTCCGTAGTCATTTGGCGGCTCTAGATTTCGAGCTTTCCAAGATATTCACAACCCAAGACTCAAGGTGACGCACCAAGGTGCCAAGGCTCCAAGTCTCGAGCATGTCTCTGCCGAGCTTCTTCGACGAGGGAGAAATGCTCGAGATCAACGCCCAGCTACCGCTCGAGACAGTCAAGGAGAGCGAGAAGCTCGAGGAACGCGAGAAGAAGGAGAAACCGCTCGAGGACGTCAAGGCGAGCGGGCGCGAGAAGCCGCTCGAGGACGTCAAGGGCCAGAAACGCAGCTAGGAGCTGCTCGAGGTCGCGAGCAGCAGCGGCAACGAGGATCAGCGAGACTGGCAGAAGGCCAAGCGCCGCAAGTCGGCGCCGCAGCCTGAGGGCGAGGACCAGGACGAGAAGCCGAGGACGACGACGGCGAGTGCCACAAGCTTGAGCCCGAGCCGGTTGTAGAGGCGCTCGCCGAGTGGCTCCAGCGCAAGTGGGCGCTCGAGGGCGCGCCTTAGTTAGCGGGTTGCTCGAGAAGGCGCTGGCGCCAAGAAAACAAGCTCGAGGGGTGCCTCGAGCGAGGCGCCTTAAGATTTCAAGACGGTCTCAAGCGAGACGATAAATTTCTCAAGGATGTCTCAAGCGGAACCAACAATTATTCTCGAGGGTGTCTCAAGCGAAACGAAAGACTTGCCCAGGGTGTCTCAAGCGAAGCAAGCATGCGTCTCAAGCGAAGCAAAGATTTGTCGAAGGATGTTTCAAGCGAAACGAGAGATTTGTTCGAGGATGCCTCAAGCGAAACAAGCAATTTCTCGAGGATGTCTCAAGCGATGCGAGAGATTTGTCGAGGATGTCTCAAGAGGAACCAACATTTTTTGAAGGGCGCCTCAAGTGAAGCGAAACATGTTTTCAGGATGTCTCAAGCGAAACGAGCAATTGCTCGAGGATGTCTCAGGCGATGCGAGATATTTGTCGAGGATGTCTCAAGCGGAACAAGCAATTGCTCGAGGATGTCTCTAGCGAAACGAGAGATTTCTCGAGGATGTCTCAAGCGAAACAAGAGATTTGCGCGAGGATACCTCGAGCGAAACGAGCAATTGCTCGAGGATGTCTCCAGCGAGACGGGCGATTCTCCTGCTGCCGCCCGCAACCGCTATGGCTCGAGCCTCCCGAGCCACCGAGCCCCTGCTTTGAGCCTTTCGAGCCTTCCGAGCTTCGGCCGCAGCATCTCCAGCCTTGCCATGTCTCTTTCCAAGAACAGCGCCGAGCTTTCCGAGGCCCAGGGCAGCCAAGTCGCGGCGCTGCTCAAGCAGCAGATCAAGCTGCTCGAGGAGAAAAAGAAGCACGTGGAGTACATCGCCGAGAAGGCTGGCTGCGCCGAGATGCGCCAGTGCCAGTCGAGCGGCGAGGCCGCCGGCGCCTCGAGGTTGACGGGCAGCTACGTCCGGGGCCAGTCAGCGTTGTGGAGCAAGCGCGTCAAGAAGATGATCCTCGACACCGTCGCCAAGAAGGGCAGCGTGGCGAGCGTCCAGTACGCGGGGATCTTCGCCGAGAAAGATAAGAGGACGTCCGAGCTTTTGGCGGCGATATTCTTCAAAACCTTCGTCGAGGGCTCCGAGGCTCTCTGCGACGCGTTCGACGACAATGGCGCGAGTTGCGAAGAGCTCTACCACTTGCTGCCAAGATTCAGGGTCGAGCTCCTGGACGAAGCGGACACCGAGGACACCATGCAGGGCGAAAAGGCGAGCCGGATGCCCGATGGGGGTGTCGGCCCAGGCTGTCAAGGAGGTCCTCGGCGAGATCCCCCCGGGGCCCCAAGCGCTCTCCGAGTGGATTTTGCCCGCGGCGTGACGAACGCCAATTCCGAGTGCGCTGAGGATTTCGAGACGGTCAAGGAGTTGCCAGCCGAGGCCAAGGCCTTCTTCGAGAAGGTCAAGGACTTCCACCCTGACAGGGTCAAGAACGAGCGCGTGGCCATGACCAAGGCCATCGCCATGCGGCGCTGGCAAGTCGCGCGCATAAGCAGCGCCAACTCGACGAGCGCGAGTACCGCGCCGAGCGCGCCAAGCTCCGCGAGGATGCCGAGGGGCAGGAGGCAGGCGAGCACGATAATATGCTCATCGAGATCTACGTCAAGAAGAACTTCCCGAAGTACGCCGAGGCCCACGGGAAGTGCGCCGAGCTGACGGCCGAGAAGGGGGCCAAGAAGTCCGAGGCGGAGGCCCGAGGCTTACGCGAGGCCTGATCGAGGAGCGAGCGGCGGGCAAGGCCCAGCTCCCTCGAGCTTCTCGAGAGGCGTTCCCCGAGAGACCTGTCCAGGCCCCCTCTCGAGCGTAGAAACGTCGATCGATCCTCGATCGATCTTCGGATCGAGGCTCCGAGGGCCTCGGGCCGTCGCGGGTCCGAGACCGTGAGATCTCGGATCCCTGGCCCGAGGACATCGGGCTCTCGATCCGAGGGTCGATCGAGGATCGAGCCTTGTCCTCAAGGTCTTCCTCCTCTTCGATCCCTCAGTCGGGGCTCAATCCTTGATCGATCCTCGGATCGAGGGTCCAAGAGCCTCGGGCCGTCGTGGGTCCGAGATCATGAGATCTCGGATCCCTGGCCCGAGGACGTCGGACTCTCGATCCCAGGGTCGATCGAGGATCGGGCCCCACCAACAAATATCATGGCGAAGGACCTAACCATATGCACTTGTGAGTACCGCAATTGTGAACATCTTCTTCGGTGGAGCCCCCCACACGGGGCCACGAAACGCACGAGGGGTGTGCCGAAATGGAAGTGCGGGACGCATGCGGGCACACCCACTGGGGCCTTCGGTGGAGCTCCCTATGGGACCACAAAACGTGTGAGGGGTCACGAAACGCGTGAGGGGTGTGCCGAAATGGGTGTGCGGGGCGCATGTGGGCACACCCACTGGGGCCTTCGGCGGAGCTCCCTATGGGGCCACGAAGCGTGTGAAGGGTATGCCGAAGTGGGTGTGCGGG
The DNA here is from genome assembly GCA_963575745.1 of Prorocentrum cordatum. Lineage (NCBI taxonomy): Eukaryota > Dinophyceae > Prorocentrales > Prorocentraceae > Prorocentrum > Prorocentrum cordatum. Next base: position 124,601 of record CAUYUJ010019881.1, on the reverse strand, counting down.
GCGCATGCGGGCGGCAGCGCTGAGACCTTCGGTGGGGCCCCCTACGGGGCCACGAAACGCACGAGGGGTGTGCCGGAATGGGTGTGTGGGACGCATGCGGGCACACCCACTGGGGCCTTCGGCGATGTGGGCTCGAGAAGATCAAGGCGAGGACGCGCCAACTGCCGAGGCCCAGAAAGAGCAGAAGGCGTGGCGCGAGGGAGTCGAGAACGCCGAGCACCTGCTCATCTGCGTGCAGATCGAGAATCCCTCGCATTACGCCGACTTCAAGGTGACCAAGGAGGGCGCCAACGTGGCCATCGAGCACCGCGACGCCCTCAAGCAGCCGTCCAAGAGCGCCGAGGATGCAGCCACGAGGGCCCTCCGCAAGCTCGGCGTCGTCGGCTCTGACGGGGAGCGCCCTTGTCCGATCGACGCGAGGTTCCGAGTGGACGCGTGGTCCTGCGGCCTGCGGGTGACGAGGTGGACCGCGCGCGCCCTGCGCGAGCTCCGCGGCTTGGGCCGCCAGACGCCATTCGGCATCGCATGCGAGTGACAACGCGGCCGCCAAGGCAAAGGCCAAGGGCAAAGCCAAGGGCAGGGCGAAAGCCAAGAGCAATCACGCGGATCCGCTGGAGGCCGAACCCAAGCATCCGAGCCTCGAGGCAACCCTGGCGGCAGCGAAGGACTGCAAGAAGTGCGAGATGCAGAAGGACGGCTCCAAAGGGTGACGAGCGTGCGTGGGCGAGCACTTCGTGGCAGTGAAAAAGCGCGGATTTGCAGCGAGGGCCGCCAAAGAGTTTGAGGCGAAGATCATGGACATCTGGGTGCGAGCAGTCAGATGTCGAACGCCACTGTCGCTCCAAGTGTGTTCCCACTCGAGGTTCTCGCAAACGCAATACTATTCCGGGGATGTCCCAAACAATATAAGCAAGTGTTCGAGGATATCTCAAGCGAGACAAATAATTATTTCGAGGATGTCCCAAGCGAAACGTAATTAATTATAGGGTTGCCCGGGCGAAGCAAACAAGTAGCACGAGGAGGCCTCAAGCGAAGCGAGAGATTTGCCGAGGATGTCTCCAGCGAAACAAGCATGTATTCGAGGATGTCTTAGGCGAGGCGAGAGATTGGTCGAGGATGTCTCAAGCGAAACAAGGATTTATCTGAGGATGTCTCAAGCGAAACAAACATGTTTTGAGGATGTCTCAAGCGAACCAACCATTTTTTTGAGGATGCGTTAAGCGACGCTAGAAATTTGCCGAGGATGCCTCAAGCGAAACAAGCATTTACGAGGATATCTCAAGCGAAGCGAGAACGCTTGCGAGAATGCCTCAAGCGAAACAACAAATTCTTCGACGATGTGTCATGCGAAACAAACAATTATTGCAAGGAGGTCTCAAGCGAAACAAGCAATTGTTTTAGGATGTCTCAAGCGAAGCAAACAATCGAGGATGTCGTAAGCGAAGCGATATATTTGTCGAACATGTTTCAAGGGAAACAAACATTTATTCGAGGATATTTCAAGCGAAACAAAACGCTTTCTCGGGCATCGATCTTCGACCCTCGGACCTCGATCCTCGATCTTCGGACCTCGCCGCCGTCGATCCTCGCACCTCGATCCTCGACTCTGGAATCTCGATCCTCGATCCTCGGACTTCGATTTTCGATCCTCGATCCTCGGCTTTCGGTCCTCTTAACATCATCTTTTTTTCCTCCCACATGCTGGCCTCCGGCAGGCAACATTTATACTCCCCTCGCGACCCCGAACTTTATTTTCCCTGTGGGATTACTCTCCGTGGTGTTCGGTTATGTGTGCCTACTCGGGCGCCGTCGCTGGGCTTCTTCTGGCGGCTCTGCAACGGTGAGCGTTGGCGTGAAGGCATGACTTTGGTTTGCTGTACATCGGGCTACGTCGTCGGCGTGATTTCGGTCCTCGTCATCTCCGCCTTCGCTCCTGTGCTGTTGGCGTCATCATCCTCTTCGTTATCAATGCGGCCGTGCCAGTTGAGCTTCCGCTCCCGAGCTTGGCGGCTGTGCTGAAGACGGCCCCCTCGGTGGCCAGTGTCGCAGTGCCAATGGGATACCTTCGGGCATTGCGGCATGGCGGCGGCAGTGGTGCTTGGGATGCGCTCGTGTTTACGTTTCCTCTTTGCAGTCGTATCGGATGCTTTGCTGTTCGCCCTATCACTTGCACCTTCTAGGTGTCGTGCTTTGCGCTCTCACCTGCGTGGGGTGCGGCACCTCGGGCCGATCGTCATTGTCTGCCCGTCCCGCTCGTCAAGCCCCTTGGGGTCCGCCCGCCCGCCCTACTCGCCGGGGCCCGCCCGACCCGCCTTGGACATGGCCTGTCGTCCAGACCCACCCGTCGGGGTCTGCCCGTTCGCCTGCTCGGGCGCTCGCTCGCCCGCCCGCCCGACCCCAACGCTGGGGCCCGCCCGCCCGCTCATTGGGGCCCGCCCGCTCATCGGTCGTTGAAACTAGGCATTTTTGGATTCCCAGATTCCAATCTACTTTAAGCGCTTTCCTACTTCAATGATCGAGTGGTTTCCCCTCTTCCCTCCTCTTTGGGGGGCGGACGGAACCCAATCTACTTTCAACGCCTTCCTACTTCATGTTTCTGCCTACTTCTTCCGACCGATGGGCACAGCTTGTCGGTTGTCGTACAGTCGGCCCGGATAACTAGGTCGACCCTGCCAGATCAAAGGTACCCTCGTGTCCTGTGTCTTGCGACCCATGCCTCTTGCATTTCTGTGACAACGTGGCCCTCGGAAGGATCTTGTGTCCTCTCGCGTGCCCTCTCCAATCGAGTCCGACTGTACCGTGGAGTTGGCATGAAAATCATGGTAACCTTGTGTCCTGTGTCTTGCGACCCATGCCTTTTGCATTTCTGTGACAACGTGGCCCTCGGAAGGGTCTTGTGTCCTCTCGCGTGCCCTCTCCAATCGAGTCCGACTGTACCGTGGAGTTGGCATGAAAATCAAGTGAGCCCCACCAAGGGGGCAGGGCACGCTCACATACGGAACGGGTAGAAGTCCTGGGCCGGGGGTGTGCATGTTGGGTGCCAGTCTTAAGTCGATGATTGAGGATGAGAGGGATGAGGAGGTAGAGTGTGGAGGAGCAAGAGTCTGCACGCCCGAAATGGGCACGGAAAGAATGGGTACGATGCCCAACAGCAATTCCTGTTCCTTTTGAACAGGACTCGCTGTCCGCGCCGCCGCGGCCTGTGTTCATTCGAGACAGAAGGCCGCCCGCCCAACAGCGGCCGCTGTTTGTTCGGGACAACATTTGCTGTTGGGCATTGTGACCATTGTTTCCGTACCCATTTCGGGCGTCCAAAATGAGCATGAGGAGGGGAGGGGGAAGAGGCGGAGGAGGAGGGAGGAGGATGAGCAGGAGCAGGAGGAGCAGGAGCAAGAGGAGGACGAGCAGGAGCTCGGGATCAAAAGCGGGTCTGGTCAGCGCTGGGGTCGGCCGAGCCTTTTCGGGTGATGCGGTGATGCCTGGGAGGCCCGAGTGCTGACCCGACTCGATGTGGCCCTGGGGCGGCAGCTCCACGGCTGGCTGATCAGGTCAGGGTTCGGGCGTCTCTGCTAGCATTGGAGCAACTTCCTTGGTACCATGCGTTGGCATGGCTGCTTCCTGTTATCACGGAGGAGACGGAGGAGGACGGCGACGACGACGACCTCCTTGGGTTCCAGAGCGCCCTGATGTGTTCCCGCGCTCCTGGCCCCTCCCCGGGAAGGTGCTGCCGCTGCAGGAGAAGAGCGGGGGCGGCAACAGGGCGTGCCGTGAAAGGCCAGCCTGCGGCCGCCCCGTTGCTTCCCTTTGCGGGGGGGAGGGGGAAGGTGCTGATGGTGATGTCGGTGGTGATGACGGTAATGATGGTGGTCATGTTGCTGAGGATGAGGATGAGGATGAGGATGAGGATGAGGATGAGGATGATGTTGGTGGTGGTGGTGACGATGATGATGCTGATGTTGTTGATGATGATGATGATCAACATCATCATCATGATGATGATGACGATGGTGATGATGATGAAGATGCTGCTGCTGATGATGATGATGATGATGCTGAACATGGTGATGGAGATGGCAATGGTGATGGTGATGATGGTGGTGTTGGTGATGATGGTGGTGGTGATGGTGGTGGTGATGGTCATGAGAACGAGGCGGAGAGGGATGGGGAATGGGCGAAGGTGAGATGAGGAGGAGGATGCGGATGAGGAGGAGAACCCAAGGCTCATCAACGGTGTTGGAACGAACTCTCCCTCCAAGCTCCCTCTTCATAGGCCCCTACAAGCGTTCATTTCCATGGAGGGAAGAGCACCGTTGGGAGACACCGTTTGAAGATCCTGAAGCTTGCCAGAACGCAATTCTCGGAACTTCAACATCACGAATCAACCTGGCTGTTGCGTCTTGACGGTCCTGAATCGTGCCAGAACGCAATTCCTGGAATTCCAGCATTTCGAATTAACGTAACTGTTGCGCCCTAGCAATCCTGAACCGTTCCGAAGAACCGTTCCTGGTTCGCTAACCATTGGAATTGGTGATGCTCTTGCAAATGCTACAGGCGAATGTGCGCGGCGCTTAGGCGAGAGCCACATCGTGAAAAGGAACCGCCCTCGATCCGTGAAATGCTTTCACATGTTTAAGACGACTGTGCGCGGCGCTAAGACGAGCGCCACATGTTGCAAACCGCCCGCCCTTAATCCGTGAAGATATTGGAACTGTTAAAAAACGAACGTGCGTGGCGCTGAGGCGAGAGCCGCATTTTGGAAGCGGCCCGACCTCCATCTATACTGTTGCCAAGTTCAAAGCTTCAGGACCATACATGGTCCAGGGCTTGGGCCCCCCCCCAATGCTGATGCCATTGGGCCCCCCCCCCCGCGCGATGATCCCCCCCGCCCCCCCCTGTGGGCGTGGCGTGGTGCTGTGCTGCGGCGGTGCCCTTCCCCCCTGTGGATGTGGTGTGGTGCTGTGGTGGTTCAGAAGCGGGCGTGGCGTGGTGCTGCGCTGCGGTGCCCCCCTCCCCCCCCCTGTGGATGTGGTGTGGTGCCGTGGAGGTCCAGAGGTCGTCGTCCTCGTCCTCGTCCTCGTCGTCCTCGTCGTCCTCGTCGTCGTCGTCATCGTCGTCATCGTCGTCATCGTCATCGTCGCCGGCTGCCGCCGGCGTCGTCGCCGCCGCAGCCGTCGTCGTCGTCGTCGTCGTCGTCGTGGTCGTCGTCGTCGTCGTCGCCGTCGTCGTAGTCGTCGCCGTCGTCGTCGTCGCCGTCGTCGTCGCCGTCGTCGTCGTCGTCGTCGTTGTCGTCTCTGGGAACATACCATCTGGGGGGGGGGGGCGCCCGAGGAATCCTGGGACCATGCCATCTGGGGGGGGGGGCGGCCCGTGAACCCTCGACCCTGGATCATACATGGAAGGAATCTCAGGCGAAACGCCTGGCCCGCCCTTCCGACTGGCCTCGGGGTGCGACAGGGAGGAGTTATTCAGAAGGAAAAGGAATGGAGGAGGAGGAGAAGGAGGAGGAGGACCTCCTCCTCCCATTTCCTCTCGTCGTTATTTGTTCGCCAGTCTTCGGGGACCCGCCTCGTCGCCAGTGGTTCCCATATCAAGGTTTTGGAATGCTTTCTGCGCGCTTTTGAGTTTACGGAGGCCTCCACAAGTCCCAGGACCTCGTTACGTGTAGGCCTCTGGGGCCCGCCCGAGGAGGGGGGGGCAGGGGTTGCGAATGATCGCCCCTACTCGCCCGTTCATCGCCGATGGGGGCCCGGTAGTCCCGGCCCTCCCAGGAGGGTGCGATTTCGCTATTCGGGACCCATCGCCGATCTATCTGCGAAGTATCGTCGATTTCAGGTCGATGTTTCCCCCCAGAGCCAGACCCCCCCTGACGTTGCCCGTCGCCCGCCCCCGCTCTCTCAAACGCCGCCCCTCGAGACACGCTGCGAGGCCTAGCAACACGCCGCTTGAGAGAGGACGGGCCCTGGCGGACACCCCCACTCGCCCCTCCCCCCCAGCCCACTGTCCGGTTTTTCCTTTTCTTCCTTCCTCCGCTTGTGAGACATACAGCATGCTCCGCAACCCTTTCGGCTTCAGGGGCACTCGCGTGCCCAGTGACTGCTTTACCGTTTGTGCTCTCGGGGAGTGCTCTAAAGATATCCGCTCGCACATGTGATCACTGTGTCTCCCATGCCAGCTGACAATGGTAGCCGGAGCGTGGACGAGGCCACAGGGGAGCATGACGCCGGGGGTAACCTGCAGGAGCTAACTACTGAGGGTGCGGGCGCGGGTCAGAGTCAGCCCGTAGCACGCGAATCCCATGATGTACCCCCGCCGGGTACTGAACATTTCTACGGTAAGGATCCCTGGAAACCACCCGAGCAGGCCGCAGCCAGTCGAGCCGAAACCTGGTGGGATCAGAGCTGGAGAGACTTCCAATGGCCGCCTTCTCAGTGGAATCACAGGTGGTCATGGGGCAGTTGGGACAGTTCGACAATACCACGGAACAAGGACTACTCCGCTCCGCCGCCCTGGCTGGGAATGGAACACCTGAAGCTGTACACCTCGAACATCAGAGCAGGACAGCCTTTCGCAGAGAGGTTCAGGCGAGGCGAATCCTTGAGACCTTCCCAGTGGAACTCCAGGCCAAGTTCCAGGCCATACGGCCTACGCTGGACCAGAACGACGGCACCGCCAAGCTGATCTCACACTTGGAGCCTCTGGCCGGACAAAGGCCAGGAGACAAAGAGAGGGAGGCACATAACGAAACGATGTTTGATTTCTCCATTAGGAGAGGAGAAAGCCTGACGGATTTCATAGTTCGCAGAGACAATCAGGTGGCCACAGCAGAATGAATGGGGTTGGTGCTTCCCGACTCCGTTAAGGCAAGGTACTACGAGGAAGGCTGTGGTCTCAGTGGACAGAATCGGGTGAATTTACGGGCGCTGCTCCACGGCCGCCGAGACTTCCAGTCAGTACGAGTTGCGATCCTGGAGTTGGACGTCTCAGAGAAGCAGGTTCTTCCGAAACCGACGACGGCTCAGAGCTCTTCGAAGCCGACTTTCGCTGTCACAGAGGAGCCTGCCGAGGACGAAATAGAGCCAGATGACGAGACGTGCACTCCGATCTTCGAGACCGATTTCGAGGAGGAAGAGCTCAATGCCATTTTGATTTCGCTTGACTCCCGGGACCTGGCCGAGGATGAGATAGCGACGCCGAAGTGACTTCGGGCATTCGCCGCAGGATTTGGCAAGAAGCTAGGGCCCAGAAAAGCAACGAGAAGGTGGATCGCGACTTCTTCGACCGTCGCCGAGATCCTAAGGGAGCTCAGAAGGGAAAGAACTTCCGCAGAGTCAATCGAGACGACTTCAAGCGTCGGTCTCGGTGCTCCAATTGCGGGGGCAAAGGGCGCTGGAGAGAGGACTGCAAGAGGCAGCTTAGAAGCAGGGCCGACATAATCAAGGAAGAAGCCTCTGCAGGAGCCTCGTGCTACTTCAATCTCTTGTCGGACGCAGATCAGACGGGCTGTTCGCGGGCCAACTTCGACGATTTCTTGGACTTCGCCGAGCTCTCGAGTGTGGCCGTCCCCTCTCGTGACGAGATCTCACTCGCCAGCGTGGGCAGCTCAGCTTTGGTTGATGCGGCCGCTGGACAAGCGCTGGTGGGATCTCCGGATCTGGAGCGAATGGTCGAGGCTTTCAAGAAGCGCGGCTACAAGGTCCATGCCAACAAGGGCGAGTCCAACCTCCCGGCCGCGAACGGAGTTGGCGGCAAGTCTACTCCTGTCGGCAGGGCTCTCGTTCCAGCTTTTCTGGTCGGATGTGCTATCGTCGAGTTCCTGGTTTGGGATCACTCCCGGCCTCCGCTGTTGCCAGCGAGGTGTCTTAGTCTCATTCACGCCGCAGTGGACTTGCAGCGAGATGTTCTGTCAGTGGGCGAGGGGGGGAATCGCGAAGAGATACCGTGATCAGATTTCCCTCAGGTCATCGCGCAGTGGACTTGATTTGGTGCGATCCGTCTGACTTCAAGCTGCGCCCCGACCCAGCGAAACGCTTTCCATCCTTCAAGGACTCGAATGTCGTGCATTTTGGAAAGCCAGTGGAGCTGGGCGACTGCTGGTCTTTGCAGGTTGGCATCCTTTGTCGAGTGCACGTTAATCCTCGAGAGACTTGGTTTGATATCGCAAAGTGATTGGATCTGCCGGTCTCCTCGCCTGATCTGCTCAGCCTGGCGACCACGACCTGCCAGTTCGTGGGCGACGAGGCCGGTCGGACCTGCGTCTACGAGAGGGCCGACCTCAACTCGCACCAGCCGCCGGGCCGCTGGGTCGGGCAAGCGGACTTCAGGATTCGCGAGGGCCGCAGTGGGGAGTTTAGGGGTCGGATCAGCCAGTCTCTTTCAGCGTCAGCTAGTTCTTTTCAGTCTTCTCTCTTGATGTCTCTCTCGAGTCAATGCCTCAGATGGCCGGGCCAGGTCGGCGGGTCCAGGACAGGCAGACACCCAGGTTCAGCGCGCCCGAGCCCCCCTCTGCAGCGCCCGGCTCAAACCAGCAGCTCCGCGATCGTCCCGGCGCGCAGTCGGACCAAGATGGCGGTTCAGAAGCCCCGGTCGAAGCGCGACCGAGTTCGTGCCGCTCGGACCTTTCGCGCCCTCAAGATGCGCGTGGACTGCGTCGATCCGGAGACGGGGCCCTTGGCGACTCTGGAGAACGAGGACAGCGAGACAGACGCCAATTGGGACATGCCTCCGGACCCCTGGGTCGACGGGGTGCTGGAGGGCGTCGACCTCGCGGAGGAGACGATGAGCGACGTCGAGATGGAGCTCTTCCTGGAGGGCCAGTTCATTCTGGCTTCCGCAGCGCGGGTGTGGAGGCGTTGGGCGATCAAGATGCTAATGGTGCTGCGCCTTGCTGCGGACCCCAGGCTTCTCTCAATGCTGGTTCTGAAGATCAGCGTGCTTCGCCTGGGCGCGAAGAAGGAGAAGGACGAGCCCAACCAGCACTTCTGCCCGCGCCTTCCAGGGTTCCATCGCCGCGGAGACAACCCGCATGGATACTGGATCAGATGCCTGACCTGCTACCAGCGCATCGACTTCGCGAGGTACAAGGCGCCCCCCACCACGAGGCCGTCGCCGACGGCTCGAAAGTCAGGACTGCCGGCCCCAACAGCGCCTCCGGTCCAGGACAGGAGCGGTCAGTCCAGCAGGGCTATCGAGAGCGGGGAGAGCGACTTGAACGAGCTCGGCTGGGTTCTGCTAGAGGAGCGCCAGGAGGGGCCAAGCAGATGGACGGTCTCGTCGAGTTGGCGCAAACACTGGCCGCGGCGGTGAATACGTCGTCAGGGGCGGCCAGCTCGAGCAACGATTGAGTTCGGAGCAGGATCGCGCCGTGCGAACCAAGGTGCTGAAGACATCCCGGTCGGCTTCGGCAGAGTCGAGGCGCAGTTCTGCGCCTCTAGACGCTTGGCGTGGGAAGCCTGAGCCAGGCGAGAACGGAAACATCATCTTCGTCACAGTTATCCTTCTCCACCTCCTTTCATTTGAAGGCTGATAATCCGAAGCATCGAGGGATCCTCGAAAGGCTTCCAACGTCCTCCGACGGACTGTGGACTGCCAGGAGCTTCTGGACCACTCTTCGGAGGTTCAAGGGTCTCCTAGGGGTTCGGAAGCCCCGGGTGTCAGGAGCCCTTTGGGATCTGTCTCGGGAGAGGCCTGCGAGCCCAGAAGAGGTCTCTCGTCGCCTCGGCTGGACGCAGCGCCATGCTTCCCGTCACGAGCAGGGGGTGCGGTTCACGTCTTTGGACCTCAGAGGTTCAGGATATCAAGCTCCCGATCCCCTCGCTCATGCTGGCTGGATCGAGCTGGTGAATGAGGTCTCTGGGGGGACTTGGCGGTCTCGCTCAGCGTCTGTGGGATCTCGGGCGTCTTGCGAGGAGTCTCGAGCAGTGACTTGGGCCTCGCGTGGTGGACGGGGGCTGGTGCAACCGCGGGGGGCTTAGACGGCTCCAGCGACCCCCATCGAGGCCCTGGCTGAGGGCGCGGTTGGGCCCGGAGTTCATCCAGAAGATGGGGCGCTGAGTCTGGCGGCGCCGGGCTTAGTGCACGCCCCGGGCTTAGCACTGCCCCGCGACGCGCTCAACTGGGTCTTCATCGGGCTCGAGGAGGACCCCATGCAGGAACCCATTTCTTTGGTAAGTGTTCCTCGAGTGGTCCGACGGGAGGCCACCGGGAGTTTCGGGGGATCTGGCATCGAAAGGGAAAGAAGCTGTCTCGAGGATATCTGGCTGCTGAAGCCAAGAGACGCGGTCATACTCTGTGTCTGGACTTGTTCTCTCCTCCCAGGGCTTCGGAGGAACTGAGCCGATGGGGATTTCCCGTGAGCGGTGTCGGCGATAAGGAAACGGGTGGGGATCTGAGACGCCTGGGAGATCGCAGGACGCCGTGGCGCAATATAGAGAGATAGAGGCCGCTGTTTGTGGCCGCGCCTCCTCCCTGCACTCTCTTCAGCCAGGCCTGGACTACTCCCAGCGCCGACCCTGTCGAGCAGACCAGGCTCGAACAGGGGGCTCTCCTGTATATGTCGATCTGCGCCCAGGTGGCTGAGTATCAGGTTGCCCAGGGAAGGATGTTCTTTCTGGAACATCCGGAACCCGCCAGCAGCTGGGAACTGCAGTCGATAGGTAAGCTCTCCAAGTAACGGGAAGTGGGTACTGTCGTGGCCGACCAGTGCGCGTTTGGCTCGAGCGTGGCCCCGGGAACGCTGTCCAAAAAGCCTGCCTTGACCAGTGCTCCTCTCTTAGCACTGTGTGACAGGCAGTGCAGCGGAGGGCGCGAGCATCTCTCTCTGGTCAGCGGCGGGAGGACTCGCGCCGCTCAACGGTATCCACCGGCGCCGGTGGAGGCCGTCGCCTAGGGAGTTGAGCTCCGGACTTCTCCTGAGAGCCAGTTCTAGTTTTCCTGTCTCAGTCGAAGAAGACTCTCAAGTAGCTAACGCCGGCGCCATCTCCGTTGACTCTGATTCCGAGGATGACGTTGAGGGACCCCCAGAGGTTCCGCTCGAGGATCAGAAAACCATTCCGACCACACCGGAGGCCGAGTCTCGCCTGGTGGCCCCGAGGCCCAAGGATCGATCGTTCGACGAAGCCTCCAAGGACATTCAGAACGAGATTCACAAGCCTGACGTGAATCTGGGACATCCTCGCAAGTCTGAGTTCGCTCGAGCGCTCAGGGTGGCGCGAATGAAGGAGGAATGTGTTCGATGGGTTTCAGAAGAATTTGAGTGCTCCCGATGCCATTCGGAATCAAGACCTCACTGGCGCAGAAAGGCCCATCTCCCCAGAACTTACAGGTTCAACACATTGGTGGCTATGGATGTTCTCTTCGTTCCTGCTTTCGGCGCTCAGGTCCCGATCCTTAACATCAGAGTCTATGATTCATAGACCACGGCACCAACCTCCAGATCTGCACAGTTAGAAACTGCCACGGCTGATCAGGATCGGGATTCGAGGCCAGAGTGATTCGAGGACTCGAGGAGTTAGGCATACTTCATCACATTTGCGATGCTGAGAGTCCGCGGCAGAACGGGAGATGCGAGCGTCACGGCGGTCTCGTCAAGAAGGCTTTTTTTGAGGCCATGTCCTGCGTTTCTTTGAGGGATCGACAGGGGCTCGAAGATCTGCTGGCTCACGTCATCGCCGCCAGGAATAATTACTCTCATCGAGGCGGCTATTCCCCCTACCAGCTGGCCGTCGGAGAGAGCCCGAGACGTCCGCGCAGTTTGCTATCCGATGATGCCGTAGACGACGTAGGAGTCTTTGACCTTGCCCGAGGGACTCAGGCCGCGGACGGACCTGCCGCCGCATTTGCTCGCAAACATCGGTTCAGGGAGGAGGCCAGACAGGCCGCGATGTCTCTGGACGTTCGGGATCGCCTCAGAGAGGCCAGTAAGGCTCGCCACCACTCGGATCAGAAGTTCGTTCCAGGAACCTGGGTTTACGTTTGGCGTCGTCCTACCAGGTCCTCTCGATCCCGTTGGACGGGCCTTGGGGCAATCGTTTATCACCAGTGGGTGGCCATGCGCACTAGGCTTCTGAAGTGCAGTGTCGAGCAAATCCGCTTAGCCTCTCGCGACGAGGCCATGGAAGCTGAACTGTTGGACATGAATCGCAGGAAGTCGTTGAGAGAGGAGCTGCTTAATCCTGGGGGCCGCATTGGAGCCATTGACGTCGTGGCCGAAGGGCCCCCCCCCCCTCCTGAGGCGTGGGATCAGAGCACTGATCCAGCGCCAGTCTAGCACCCCAGAGTACCCGAGGGGTCTCATCAGCCGCCTGTTGCTGCTTCTCCGCCCGTTGAGACGGGCGAGGTGCCTCGTGAGTCTCTCGAGGGGCCCACTCGTGAGCTGGCGCCTCCGATTCAGGAAAGGGTGTCAACGCTTCCTCCTCTGCCTCTCCAGATCATCCAATTTCCGCTCCTCCCTCTCTTATCTCCTCTGACGATTTCGGCGATGCCGCGGGGGCGCCCGCAGCGCAGGTATCGAGCGAGCCCAGAGCTCGAGTTGTTTCCCAGGCCTTAGGAGAGAGCGCGGCTCGACCCGCTCAGAGGTCTCGCCCCACTCCGAGCGAAGAGAAGGGATCAGGACCGGGAGGGGTTAGGCGCGCGATCGCTGAGATCGGGGGCCGCGGTCTGCTGGGCGACGTCCCCATGTGCATTCGTCGCCAGAGGGAAGCCGCTCGGGAAGCTGTTTCGGGCACTGACATTCCAAGGGGCCGATCCAGATCCCCCGATCGAGGAGATCCGACTCCGGCCGTCCGGGAAGACGAGATCTTGGGAGACTCCAGCGACCCTCAGGGTGAGATCTTGTGGGAAGAGCTCTGCTCCTGGTTCTTCCTCGACCCCGCCTTCTGGACCCCCCCTCCCCGTTTGCGGAGATCTCCGGGGGGGGGGCCTCCAGCGCGTCGAGGCGCGGAAGTCTCTTTCAAGAACCTTCGATTTTTCCGACTCAAATGAATGGGCCGCGACCGCGAAGTCAGGGGCGGTCCGGGTGGTTCCAGTCCCCGAGGCTCAAGTGATTAGGCGCAAGTGTCCCGACAGGATTTTGGGGCCCAGGATGGCCCGGAGGTTAAGGAGGGTCTTGGGGCAGCTCCCGAAGCCAAATCGAGGTGGCGCGCCCATGGACACCGCAATCCGGACGGGGGGGATTTACAAGTATACGCTCCAACGCCTCAGGCCGAGAGCTTGATGCTGACGCTTCAGGCCATCTCTTCTTTGGGCTGGACCCTGGAGGTGGCTGTCGCAAATAACGCGCTCTGCCGGTCGAACCGCCTGTCTCGCCCTGCCGGCGCGATCTTCTTCGAGCCATGCCAAGGTTTGCATCTCGCTCCAGGGGGGCCCATCGAGCTCGCGGCTCTGGTGCGCGGGCTGAATGATGCGCCGTTGTTGTGGCGCAGAACTCTCGCAGGGCATCTTTCGTCGATCGGGTTCGAGAAATCTCTCCTGGAGCCGCGCTTGTGGGTTGGACGGGGCTCCGATGGAGCTCCCCGCGGGATCGTTCTCATAGATCATAGAAGTTGACGACCGAATCGCGGCATCACATCCCAGCGACCGGGAAAGTCTTAGGAAGAACCTCCAAGCCAGGTTTAATTTCGGCAAGTGGGAGATTGCCGATTCCGATTTTGCCGGGGGGCACCTCCGCCAGATGGAGGACGGTAGGATTTCAGTTGATCAAGAAAAGGGGTTTTAGTTGATCAAGAAAAGTATATCCTAGAACAGCTTGCTCCCATGAGGAATGTCAAGAAGAGAAGAACTGATCCTCCTACCTCCCTTCTCTCCCCAGAGGAGATCAAAAGGATATCGTGCGATGGTGGTGAAAATTCAGTGGCTGGCCCGAGAGACGACGCCGGGTGCCGCGGGCGGAGCCAGCCAGCAAGCGGCGGCGTCGCCTGCCCCGACTCTGGCCGATGCCCTTCTCAGCCAGAAGATCTTTCGACACCTCAAGTCCTCCGCCTCCCAAAGGATCGTGATCTGGCCGATCGATCCTCCGGATCTCACGCCCATTACTATCTCCAACGCGGGAGGGCCCGAATCTGCGAGAAATCACAGGGCCCAGGGAGCGTACCTCGCCGTCGCGGCTGATTCTGCTGTTCGGAAGAACCAGCGCGCCAAGGCGTCTCCTCTCGCGTGGCGATCCACGAGGCTGAAGCGCGTTGTCGCTTTCACAAGCGCAGCTGAGACTCTGAGTCTCTCGGCAGCGCTCGCAGAGGCCCAATGGCTTCGGGTCATGTGGCAAGACCTGCTCTTTAAGAGCGGTCAGCGCCCAGACTGGCATCTCACCCAGGCCCCGTTTTTCAGTAGTTCTGAGCAAAGATTGCGAGCTCGCCAGCCAGACTTCCAGTCTCTCTGTGGTCGACGCGATATGCGTGTTCGACACCCTTAGTCGTAACCCAGCTGGCTCGAGACAAGACTGGAAAATAGCCATAGAGTTGGCGGTGGCTCGAGACGCCATGTCCATTATAGGCTCACAAATCCGACGGGTCCCTCACGGCCGCACGGCGGCGGACGCCATGGCCAAGGCGGACCCGGATCGTGGGAATTTGGCGTTGGCTGACCTGTTGTGTCGAGGTTCGATTTGTT